>JAUMHI010000041.1:12532964-12579751 GCA_032359435.1 Enteromius unitaeniatus | reverse complement strand
ACCGGGGTGGTGGTCCCTCTTTTTAAAAAGGGGGATCGGAGGGTGTGTTCCAACTATAGGGGGATCACACTCCTCAGTCTCCCCGGGAAAGTCGATGCCTGGGTACTGGAGAGGAGAATTCGTCCGATAGTCGAACCTCGGATCCAGGAGGAAGAATACGGCTTTCGTCCTGGTCGTGGAACACTGGACCAGCTCTATACCCTCTTTAGGGTACTGGAGGCCTCATGGGAGTTTGCCCAACCAGTCCACATGGGTTTTGTGGACTTGGAAAAGGCATTCGACCGTGTCCCTCGTGGTGTCCTGTGGGGGGTGCTCTGGGAGTACGGGGTCTGGTCCCTGTATGACCAGAGCAGGAGCTTGGTTTGCATTGCCGGCAGTAAGTCAGACTTGTTCCCAGTGCGCGTTGGACTCCGGCAGGGCTGCCCTTTGTCACCGGTCCTGTTCATTATCTTTATGGACAGGATTTCTAGGCGCAGTCAGGAGCAGGAGGGGGTCCGGTTTGGGAACCACAGGATCGCATCTCTGCTTTTTGCAGATTATGTTGTCCTGTTGGCTTCTTCGAACCAAGACCTACAGAGGGCACTGGGGCAGTTTGCAGCTGAGTGTGAAGCGGCTGGGATGAGAATCAGCACCTCCAAAACTGAGGCCATGGTTCGCACCCGGAAAAGGGTGGCCTGTCCCCTTCAGGTTGGTGGGGAGTTCCTGCCCCAGCTGGAGGGGTTTAAGTATCTTGGGGTCTTGTTCACGAGTGAGGGAAGAATGGACCGGGAAAACGACAGATGGATCGGTGCAGCTTCTGCAGTAATGCGGTCGATGTACCGGTCTGTCGTGGTGAAGAAGGAGCTGAGCCGCAAAGTCGAAGCTCTCGATTTACCGGTCGATCCACGTTCCTACTCTCACCTATGGTCATGAGCTTTGGGTTATGACTGAAAGAACGAGATCCCGGATACAGGTGGCCGAAATGAGTTTCCTCCGCAGGGTGGCTGGGCGCTCCCTTAGAGACAGGGTGAGGAGCTCGGTCACTCAGGAGGAGCTCAGATTAGATACGTTACTCCTCCACATCGAGAGAGGCCAGCATCTGGCTCGGGCATCTGTTCCAGACGCTCCTGGACGTATCCCTGGGGAGGTGTTCCGGGCATGTCCCACCGGGAGGAGGCCCTGGGGACGACCTAGGATACGCTGGAGGGACTATGTCTCTCGGCTGGCCTGGGAAGGCCTCGGTGTTCCCCCCGAAGAGCTGGAGGAAGTGTCTGGGGAGAGGGAAGTCTGGGCATCCCTACTTAGACTACTGCCCCGCGACCCGGTCCTGGATATGCGGAAGAAGATGGATGGATGGATGGATGCTTACTGGAGACGCAAACCGTTACAAACGATTCAGTTCGATTTGGCGAACCAGTTCAGTAAGAAGATCCGGTTAAAATGATGCGTTCGCAAACCAGACATCACTAGCAGTGCTAGAAGAAGAAAGAACGAGAGTGTGTGTGCAGAGCTACTTTGTAACTTGGTGTGCTACGTGCTGTTGTGTTTTGATTTGTCTAGTACTACTATTTTAATCCTTACGAATAGACTGAGATTGGTGGAAAAATTAAGTGTTACCGTTCACGATACTTGTGTTCCTGTTGATCTCATGTGTCCTTGACACCTTGAGCCCACTTACGCTTCACAATAGTGTGTATTCAACTCTACTTTGCAATCAACAGAGTTGTGGAACAGTCTAGTAAGTCACGTGACATGCATACCTTGCACTTAGAGATAATCTTGTATTAGAAACACAAGTGAGTGGAGTGTGCTATTTAATGTTTTTGTTCTTCTTTTTATTAAGAGTAAGTTCAGGGCGCATTTGCACTGAATATTTATATTTTCGTTGTTTTATTATTTAGAGGATTGGGAGGAGATAGTAGGGGCTCTTTTTGATCATATTTCTTTTATGATTTAATAGCGCCACTTGCAGTTCCCTCTCCTGTTGGTCTTGCTGTTTAAGTTGTTATTGTTTAATGTTTTGTCTTTTTAACTGTTTATAAATATTTTTGGTTGTGGCAGCAATAAATCTTTTGTGGTGCTAATTGTTCATCTCCTGTGATTTTTTTTTTTGCCATACCTACCTTAAAGCTTTCTCCCTTGGCCATTTCAATGTTACTCCTTTTAAATTCCTAGACATTAATTCCATCTAAGGTCATAAAATTTAATGGGGGTTCGTCCGGGATCAAAAGATGATCTCTTTTAAATATTTCTGAGATCATTTAATATATTACTGGATGGATATCTGAATATTAAACCCTTGGGAAGTAAATAAAATGGCCAAGGAAATAAGATGTGGTGGTGGCAATATAATTACTTAGCTGTGTAGTAGGCTAGGTTGACTTTAGGTAAGTTGTCGTAGTACTATAAGAAGTAATTTTATAGCATTTTATAGCTTTTGAGCATGTGACACTTTAATTAAAATATTCAGTTTAGAGGAATTTGTTAGGAGTCTGTCAGTGGACCTGCTTAACATTTGTAAGAAACAGGACTTGTTTCTGGTGGCTGATCATTTTAAATTGATGATTAATAAACAAGATCGTAAAGCTTAGATTAAGCAATGGATAATAGATCAGTTACTTGAGCTTAATGTGATTCTCACGCCAAATATTGAGTTAGAGGAGACGGCGAATCATCTAAGCCCTGGCGATTAGGTGTTTGCTTCTTTTGGTAATAGGAGATAAGAATGTGTGTGTTGCCATAACCGTAGCAGATGCAGGGACGGAGGCAGGTGCTGGTGTTGGGATGCCACCTTTTGAACCGATCTCTCCACTCTCTGTGGGTTGGTAAGATGATGCACGACTGAAAGTTCGTATGGCACGTCTATATTATGATTCACAAGAGCACACCCGTCAGGCCGAACTTGACTCAGCAAATTGAGGCTGAGACGCAAGTGAGACTGCGCCAGTTCGAGTTGGACGCTGCAAAGAAGGCTGTGGAGACTGATCAGCCTGTTCCAGTTGCTCTTTTAAATGTTTCTGCGGTGGCGAGTTCACCCAGTCCCAATTTTGACGTGAATAAGCACATTGCTCTTGTTCCCCAATTCAGAGAATCAGAAGTTGTTTCATATTTTAATGCTTTTGAACAGATTGCATCTTCTTTGCATTGGCCACCTGAAGTCTGGTCTCTGTTACTGCAGTGTAAATTGGTAGAAAATGCTTTAGAAGTCTATTCTACTTTGTCACTTGAGGAAAGTTTAAAGTATGATTCAGTCAAATCAGCAATACTTTGTGCGTATGAATTAGTTCCTAAGGCTTACAGACAGAAGTTTAGGACTCACAGGAAAACTTCTAATCAAACTTTTGTGGAGTTTGCTAGATAGAAGGGCACGCTTTTTGAAGTGGTGTGTATCTAACAATGTGGTAGACTTTAGTTCATTGCGTGAGCTAATTCTCTTGGTAGAATTTAAGAACTGTTTACCGGAGAAAATAGAAGTTTATCTAAATTAACAAAAGTTAAATACCTTATCATAGGCTGCTGTGTTGGCTGACAAATTCATCTTAACTCATAAGTGTGCCTTTGTTCATTTACATACAGAAAATGCACCTGCCGTTCCAATTTTACCTAACACACAATTTGTGCGCTCAAAAAATAATGCACCAAGAGTTGGTGAGGAACGTTTTTCTGTTTTTATTGTCACCAGAAAGGACATGTTGTTGCAAATTGTCTTAAACGAAATCACGCACACAATTTAAACCAGTAGGTTTTGTAAAGACATGACAGACTGTAGCTGCACACTCCAAAGACGATGTGGACGAAACATTCCGCCTTTTTATTCTAAAAGGGTTAGTTTCTTTGATGGGTCGTGAGGAAGATCAGAAAGAAATCACAATGCTTTGTGACACAGGTTCTATGCAAAGCTTTATTGTTGAAAGTGCAATGGAATTTGTCATTCCAGTGTACTAGTTCAGGGAATTGAAATGGGATGTGTAAAAAGGTCCTTGCATAATCTGCATTTGAAAAGTGACTTGTGTTCTGGAATTGTTTGTGTTGCAGTTTGTACTTCACTGCCTATAAAAGGGGTAGATTTAATCCTAGACAATGCTTTAGCTGGAGGGAAAGTAATGCCATTATTGGAAGTTTTGGATAAACCGACAGAATGTGCATCTGATGAGGTTGGTGAAACTTATCCTCATGTTTTTCTTGCATGCGCTGTTACTCGCGCACAATCACGCAAAGAGGTTGCTTTGAATGATTCTTTTTATCCTTCTGTCATGGTTGAAGAGGAAAAATTGGTCTGTGAGGAAAAGAAACCAGAAAGGGTGAGAAACTCTTATTTGAATGACACAAATTTGTTGATTTTAAAAATCGCACAAGAAGAATTAATCACTGCACAAAAAAAAGATGAAACCTTGACTACACTTTTTACCTTGTAATTCTGCATGATTTGGCGAAGGTGAAAACGATTTGTTGATGCGTAAGTGGTCTTCATCACCTGACCATGCTGAGTGGATGTTTTTTATCAGGTTGTTGTATCGCCCACGTGTTGTGCTTAGCACATGATCATCCACTGTCGGGACATTTGGGCATAAGGAAAACTTACAACCGGATTTAAAACACTTTTTCTGGCCTGGGCTGAAAACTGACGTAAAACACTATTGTCGATCTTGTGATGTATGTCAAATTGAAGGAAAGCCAAACCAGGTTGTTCCCCCAGCATCATTAAATCCAATACCTGTATTTGGTGAACCATTTGAATATGTCCTTATTGACTATGTAGGCCCTTTGAAAAAATCCAAGAGTGGGAATCAGTTTTTGTTGACAGTTATGTCAAGCTACTCGATTTCCTGAAGCAATTCCTTTGAGAAAAATCATTGCTCCTGTTGTTCTTAAGGCACTAGTTAAATTTTTCTCGACATTTGGTTTGCCTAAAATAGTGCAAAGCGACCAAGGTGCAAATTTTATGTCCAAATTTTTTAATCAGGTCATGCAGACGTTGGGAATCACACATCGTACTTCCAGCGCGTTTCATCCAGAAAGTCAAGGCGCCCTGGAGTGTTTTCACCAAACGTTAAGGTTGATTCTGAGGAAATATTGCATGCAGACAGGTAATAAGTGGGATGATGGCATTCCTATGCTGATGTTTGCTATTAGGGAAAGTGTTAAAGAATCGCTTGGTTTTAGTCCAGCGGAGTTAGTGTTTGGACATCAGGTATGTGGCCCTTTGAACGTTTTAAAAGACCAAATTAAGGAAAAAGACCATTTGAAAACGAATGTACTCGAGTAACAAAGTTTTGGAAGCATTTGCATATGGCTTGTTCACTCGCAAGAGACTCTCTTGCCAATGCGCAAAAAGGCCTGAAACGAACTTTTGACAAAAAGGCTGTTATGCGATCTTTCAAGCCTGGTGACACAGTTTTAGTTTTCTTGCCTGTTCAGGGTTCTTCGTTGTCAGCTCGATTTTTCGGTCTTTATGTAGTGAAAGAGAAGTTGAGTGAAACAAATTACGTAATCTGTACTCCTTATCGAAAACAAAAAACTCACACATGTCATGTAAATATGCTGAAACTTTATCATTCGAGATCACAAACTAATGTGAAGGACAGTGTTCCAAATGCTGCTGTTGCTTCCGGTTTGGTCATGACCGATAAGCTCATTACTGATGTTGATGAAGATGGAGTAATGTGTCAGAATACTACTCAGTCAACTGAGGTTGTGCAATTCTGAAATGTTGAAAGATCTTGACTCACATTTAACAATTTGTCTTCTGATCGGAAATCTGATATAGTGAGGCTCATTTCAGAGTCTGAGTGTTTGTTCAAAGATGTACCTACGTTAACTAATGTCATCCAGCATGATATTGATGTTAAAGATACTAAACCGATTCGATAGCATGCATACAGAGTGAATTCAGTAAAACGTTCAGTGATGCAACAAGAAGTTGATTACTTGCTGAAGAATGGACTTGCGAAGCCTAGTTTTAGTCCGTAGAGCTCCCCATGTACTTTGGTACCAAAACCGGATGGTTATTTTAGATTTTGCATCGATTTCAGGAAAGTGAATTCTTTCACGGTACCTGAAAATTATCCACTTCCTAGAATGGAGGATTGTGTGGATAATGTGGAATTTGCAGAGTTTGTGTCATGTTCCATGTCTGTCTTTGTGGCGTTTCATGTCGGTCTGTCTTGATTTCCCCATGTCTTTGTATTTTTTGGTTCAGTCCTGTCCTTATTTGGTGTTTCCGGGGATTAGGTTTGATTAGTTGATTCCGTTCACCTGTGTTTCTCAGCTGCCCTCACTTTTGGTGATTAGTTCTCTGTGTATTTAAAGCCCTTGTTTTCAGTTCTTAGGATCGGTTGTTAATGTAATGTAACGTTTCGTGTGTCTTTGTAAAGTGTGGTCTTGTTGTCGTCGCTGCCTCGTCAGCTTTTGTTTTGTTGTTTTGTTCAAATAAATGTTATATTTGAAGTTTCCGCGTCCTCTGCTCCTTGCCCGGCTGAGAAGCGCGGCTGCACGCATCACCGCCGCGGACCGCGCGTGACAGTTTGTTAGTAAACTGGATATGCTTAAAGGTTACTGGCAAGTATCACTCACACCTAGAGCTTCTGAAATTGCTGCTTTTATCACTCCAGATGCATTTGCACAGTATACCGCTATGGCGTTCGAACTTCGAAATGCACCTGCTACATTTCAGAGGTTAGTAAACACAGTTTTGGCTGGCATTCCTAATTGTAGTGCTTATTTGAATGATGTTGTTGTCTATTCCAAAGGTTGGGATGAACACTTGAAGTCATTATGCACTGTATTTCAGCGTTTTACGGCTGCTTCCTTGACTCTTAACTTGGCCAAGTGCGAGTTTGGTCAAGCCAAGGTGATGTATTTGGGAAAAGAGGTAGGACATGGTCAGGTTCGACCAGTTGAAGCGAAAGTTGAGGCTATATTGAGGCTGGGTATTACCGCAGTTTCTGCAGAAATTTCTCGTCTGTGGTTAGTCCTTTAACTTCACTTTTAAGTCCTTCTACTGCTTTTGTGTGGAATGCGGCATGTCAATACGCATTTGAAAGTGTGAAAACATTATTAAGTAGTTCTCCTGTTCTTGCAGCTCCTGATTTAGGTCATCCATTTATGCTTGAGGTAGATGCAAGTAATGTCGAGGCTGGTGCTGTCTTACTGCAGGACGATGAGCAGGGTATAGCTCATCCAGTCAGTTATTTCTCTAGAAAGTTTAACAAGCATCAGTTAAACTATTCCGTCATTGAAAAAGTTGACATTGAAAAAAACTTAAGTAGTTTTCACGGATCATAGCCCTTTGATGTTTCAAAGTATAATCTTTGATGTATAATCATAATCAGAGGTTGACATGGTGGTCACTCTTTCTGCAGAGTTACAATATGGAGATAAAACCCAAGAGGGGTGTTGACAGTGTACGAAGGAGCGACGTGGGGCCGCCCTCCCGTGGGCCCACCACCTGCAGGAGGGACCATAAAGGGCTGATGCTTTGTGGGTTGGGTGGGGGTCGAAGGCGGGGACCTCGACGACCCGATTCTCGGACACAGAATCTGACTCGGAATCTGATATCTGAAGGTACCGTCTAGAGATAGTCGGGCTCACTTCCACGCGCAGCTTGGGCTCTGGAACCCAACTCCTCGATGGCGGGTGGACTCTCCACTACTCTGGAGTCGCCCATGGCGAGAGGTGGCGGGCTGGTGTGGGCTTGCTCATAGCCCCCCAGCTTAGCCACATCAACCTCCTCAAGAAGTGGGTCGGGACTAGGGACCAGCTCGCGGCTCTCGCCACCACCGATCCTGTGGTTGTTGATGTCAACACCCACCTGTCAGCTGCCCACCTGATTGGTCACCTGATTGGTCAGTTCTCGGATGTGTTCTCTTCACTACCCGGGCAGACCAACATTATCCAGTACAATTCCGTCTACTTGCAGAAACCGCTGACTGAAATGGCAAAACCTACAACTGTCTTTTCTATCCCTAGTGGCCACTGGCAGTACCGGACCCTTATCTTTGGCCTCCATAGAGCACCAGCCATGTTCCAGAGGATGATGGATATTTTGCTGCAGCCCCATCAAGCTTATGCTGCAGCCTACCTCGATGATGTTGTTATCCATTCCGAGGCATGGTAGGACAATCTGGACCATCTGCGGAGGGTGCTGTCGGAACTCAGATGGGCTGGGTTCACCACCGACCCTCGCAAGTACCACCTAGAACTCTCCGTAGCCAAGTACCTGGATTATCAGGTTGGTAGAAGTCTCATCCATCCACAAAATAAAAAGGTGGAAGCAATCTGCACTGCCCCGCAGCCAGAGACCAAAACCCAGATACGGGCTCTCTTAGGGTTGGTGGGTTATTATCACTGCTTCATCACTAATCTCTCCTTCTTAGCTGTCCCTCTGACAGATCTGACCAGGAAAGGGCAGCCACAGCGTGTTCAGTGGAGGGTGACACCCACAGTCCTCTGGGCTCCGAACTTCAGCTGCCCCTTTCTGCTGCAGACAGATGCCTCCGACACAGGAATGTGAGTGGTCCTGTCCCAGGCGCAGGAGGGTGAGAAACATCCTGTCTTATGCATTAGTAGAAAGCTGACCCCAGCCAAGAGAATCTATGCTGCGGTGGAGAAGGAAGCTCTGGCCGTCAAGTGGGCAGTCCTGGAGCTGCATTACTACCTCCTGGGCCAGAAATTCAACCTGGTCACAGACCATGCACCTTTTCAGTGGATGGCCCATGCTAAGGACACCAATGGCAGGGTGACCTGATGGTTCCTTGTGCTCCAGCGTGTGCATCATTTCCCTTTGTTCATTCCCAATGGAGCATTCATTTTGAAAATCCTTGCTGTGTGATTCTTCACCTGTAACAATATATATATATAGACCGATAGATAAGTGTGTTAATTCATGTAAGGTAATTCATGGCTTATGTTTGCTATCGTTTTTGCATTTTCCATTGTATGTATGTATTGTGCACTACTGGGCCATGGTAGAATATTCCTAAAATATAGCGATTAATGTTTAGCAGAAAATGCCTACTTATAGTCTGCTGAACGTAAACTAGTAATCATGTAATCAGATTTATTTATGTCACTGTCAGGTAATTGTTGGATGAGCGATTTACTTTGGAATGGAGCTCCTATCTCTCATCATGTCAAATAATTTCGGACATCTGTGTCCTTCCTCAGAGAAGTGGTGGGCTGCTGGTAGTTGTTTTACACCACACTGCCTTGAATTCCCTATCAGCCCCCTGCCGTGCCACACATCATCACATGGTCAACAGAGATGTGAGGCCAGTGGCCCTCATCTCTCTCTCTTTCTCTTTCATATATAAACATGGTAAATAGTGGAATCTTCATCCTTTGAGGGAAAATTGCACCATAAAAAATACTGTAAGCAGTTATCATTTCTTGTTGGCACAGAAAGCAACAAAATATTTTTATAGTGAAAACATGGATAGATACATACATTTTTCACAGTGGGTAGACTACTTTGGCATGCCAAACTCTCCACACTCCAAACTCCACATTAATATAAGTCAGTATTAATTTATTTATTAATTATTATTATTTATCCTATTATTACTATCAAAATATCCTTGGTAAAAATATTAAGAATAAGCAGTCACTGTTGCTTGTGGATGTGGACAAGTTGAATAGAAAAAGCTTTCCGTTCAGCAAACTTTCCAGAGTATGGTATCTTTTAGTGTGCATTAAAGGTGTGAAGGAATATATTTTTTGTCATTCTTCTTACTATCAATGGCCTATTGTGGCCTTTGACACTTTATTATTATTAGGGGCCAAGCACAGAAGGTGTAAAGGCACCTGTTTTATCCGTTGACCTTCTTATCAAGGCCAAAATCACAAAAATAAAAATATTAAGAAAGTTAATATCTAACTTTAAAAAAAAGAAATATATATATATATATATATATTAATGAAGGAGGCAGAGGGTAGAAAATAATGTATTTAATGATTTGTATTAAAGTAAAAATGGATGTTAAAAACAAATTTTCTATGGAATTAGATAGAGAGCACTTTCAGTGTCTTGTTCATCATGTTTATATTCATATAAAAGCAACAGAACTAAAATTAAATTATGTTTATCAGCACTGCACAAAAGTGAGAATACAGAGTATCTTGTAGGAATCTGTTCAGCTTTGAAAGAGCAGAACAGTCTTGACTGCTTATTTCACTCCTCCCCTCACTGTAGCCGCCTACTCTTGCCTACATTTCAAACAAGCCTTTTATCTTGACTTGCTGAAACCTTAAAGTGCCAGCATTACAATGTGATTATATGAAACAGGTATCAGTGGCTGTATTTTAAATGTGTTTCTCATAATATCGGTTGTTTATCTTAATTAAACATTTATATTTGAGGTCATTTTTCCCTCCCCCGTCTCACTCTTATATATGTATTTCACGAGTTCACCCTTACATATAATCTGATTAAGTAAATACTACGCATATTTTGGTGTATACCTGACACAACGTGGGAGTGAACGACAGAAAAGAAACTATGAACATAAAGCAAGGAGAATATCAGATAGCCAAGGGACAGAAGGGGTGGTAGGGGCTGGCCTGGAAGATAAGGTCCAGAAATTTCTAAACAAGATGTCAGAGTGGAACGTCTCAGGTACGTCAGCTGAAGACTGACGAATTGGGATCTCGCTAAAGAGTCTGATCACCTTTGAGTGTTATAAAGCCAATAAATGTTGACATGTGAGCCCTGCATCATGAAATTTACATATGTCGAAAAATGACGTGTTTTGTCAAGAATTATGCTGTTTTAACTTTTTATCAAAAGACAAAATATGCTATTATTTTTTTTTATGCTCAGATTCATTGATCTTGGCTCATTTGCTCTGAAGAATGTATCAAAACTAATTTACAATGACTACTCACTTTGATCCCCCTTTTTTTTACATAGAAGGGTAGCACTTAATAATGACTACACACTATGAATCATTTGTTAAGCGTTAGTAAATGCTCAATTCATCTTTTATAAACCATTGTTCCAACATTCATGTCAGGTAGTTATAAAGCATTTAGTAGTTTCCAGCTGTCTGTTTTTGTGAGCTCATCTAAAGTGAGGACTATTTATACTTTGTAAAACATTTACAAAGGAGATGTAAAGACTAATTTATATTCGAAACAGAAAAGTTAAATAAAAACAACACAGAGGGATACAAAACACAGAAAAATGTTTTCAAAATGCAAAACAATAAGAAACGTCTCGGTTACGTATTGTAACCCTCGTTCCCTGAAGAAGGATCAGCTGAACCCAATCACCTTGCGAGTATATATAGGTCAGCCGATCTAGCGTTCAATTGGTCTACACTGAGGAGCCGAGCCAGTGTTACGGACCTTAGAGGTGGTACAGCCCCTATGGCGACGAGACGTGACGTCTCTGTTCCCTTTTTCAGGGAACGAGGGTTACAATACGTAACCGAGACGTTCCCTTTGAGTCTGTCACTATGACGCCATGTCGGTGACCGACGAATAGGGATCCCTACCAAAGCGCCATAGAGACTGTCCCTTCCAGCCCCATGGAAAATAGGAAGAGATATACACTCAGAACTGGGGAAGGTAGTTCTTACCTATACCACCTGAGATGCTCAGGGTTACACTCAGGGGTTCCCAACCCTCTAGTGGTTCTAAAGGATACATCGCCTCGATGGCCTAGCATCAGATAGCGACTGCCGAGGGGATCGGAGGACTCACAGTATTCTACTAATAAGGATACTGGAGAAGGATACCAAAGCCGAACGAACAGGTTCTACTCCGGCTCTTCAGCTCTGTTAGAGGTGAGAAGACTGGAGGAAACCAGTTCCACACGAAGGCTATAAAATCTAGCGAACATGTCAGGGGTCGCCCAACCCGCAGCTCTACAATTGTCAAAAGCGAGGCGCCACGAGCTAACGCCCAGGACGACGCTACACTTCTTTAGTTGAGTGAGCGCATACACTGAGGGGACAGGGCACACCCTGAGCCTGGTAAGCCAGGGTGATGGCATCCACTATCCAGTGGGCCATCCTCACTTAGAGATGGCATACCCCTTCTGCCGACCTCCATGACAACAAAGAGCCCGGCCATGGCCTCAGTGTTACCTGGGAATCCTCTGACCCGAACTCGAGGCACGAATCGTCCACCAAAAATGCCTGCAGTTCCCCTACCCTCTTGATGGACCCTCTTTTCCCCCCGGCCCTCCACCGGAGAGGGAGTGAAGAGCTCATCCACTCTGAAGAACAGTACCTTCTATCCCTGGGGCACCCGTCCTGGGACCTCCTGCCCTTGTGTTTTCCTGCAGGGGCCTCGACCGGCTGGGCGGGAACTGGCTTTCGCCTCCTCGACGTGGCTGCTGCACTGGCGGCGGAGGAGCAGAGGGTGCCCAGTGGGGGCCGCCCTCGGCGACGAGCAGGCTGAGGCTGTGCCAGCAGGGCCCGGGTGCAGCTGGCCGCCTGTGGCAGATGTGACGGAGGCCTCAGTCTGCTTCTTTTGCGGTGGGGAAAGATGGGCAACATCTCCACCACGTCGCCGAAGAGGCCGGTCTGCAACACGGGAGCATTCAAGAACCTAATCTTGTCTGCATCACTCATGTCCGTCAAACACAGCCAAGATGGCGCTGCTGGACCACCATCGTGGACATCGCACAACCCAGGGCACACGTCGTAACCTTTGTCGCATGAAGCGTGAGGTCCGTCGCAGCATGAAGCTCGGAAGAACCTCTGGATCGTGGCCACCCTCGTGCAGAGCTCTCAGTGCCTTGGCCTGACGCATCTGCAACAACGCCATAGTGTGTACAGAAGATGCAGCCTCTCAGGCTTTATAGGCATCATCATCGACGAATGCCTACAGGCCCAGGAGAGGAGCGATGGGTTACCCTGCCAGGAGGTAGAAGCCTGCGGACACAGCTGCATCGCAATAGAGCTCTCCATCTGGGGGACCCCGTGTAGCCGTTCGCTACGCCACCGTCAAGGGTTGTGAAGAAGGATGAACCACTCAATTGCTTCCTGGCAGTAGAAAGTGCCTTGTATGACCAAGTAGGCTCATCATGCACCCCTGGGAAGAAAGGCACCGAAGTGGGCCTCTGTACCTCAGTACGGGGCACACCTCATTACCAATCATCCAGCCTTGGAGGCTCAGGACACTGTGGAGGGTTCCACTTAATCCAGATCGCCCTGGCGGCCCGGGAAAGCATAGCGACCAGTTCTGGATCAGTATCTGGTATAATAGAGTGTCCATCGGACACCGCTCCAAAAAGAATGCCTTATTTCCAGAACCGTACGTTCCTTCCGATGCAGTAACCGACATCTGATCATCAGGGGGAGCTCCAAAAGTGACATCTGACACCATTTTCGATTAATCAGGCTGCCCAAATGGAGACTCCAACAGTGTCGGAGTGCGGGCGACAGGAGGCGCTCTCTGAGGAGAGTTCCCAACTGTCACTATAAGGCTAGCCCTCTCTCCTCCGGAATGCGAAAGAGGAATAGGGACTCCCTTTCACCGGTCATGTAAGTAAGCCTTATCCACAACTCCGAGATAGTCTTCTTCCTACATGAGGAACATGAGCTATCCACGAACGCCGCTTTAGCATTGTCAAAGCCCAGGCATGTAAAACAGCGTTTGTGACAGGTAACGGCCACATCCAACAACGCATGGATGGTATGACATTCCTCGTTAAAGGAAGCATCTTTAAAAAGACGTACCACCTGTGAGTACTCTTTTAGCTTTGCACTTTTGTGAAAGGCTGAAGCAAACAGGGAAGATTGCTGCTCAGTAAACAAATGCAGATAGTGCACTACAAATGTCACCGCCACTCGACTGGAACCACAGTCGCTGCAATGGCGTAACACCAGCCTTTCTCCATCGCTCACAGTGTAGAAATGGCTTCTGGAACGTTCACATGAACTGCTCGGCTCTGAAGCGAAAAGCTAATGAACGCTAGATCAGCTGACCTACTTATACTCGCAAGGCGATTGGGTTCAGCTGATCCTAATCAGCGTATGCCAATGAAAATCATTCAAAACAGTTGTTTTGGCATCTCGAAGCGAGATTCCTATTCGTCAAAGTGACTGACTGAAAGGGAACTGTACACTTGATAAATTAAAAAACAAACCTCTGCGATTTCAAAGAAGAAAAAAATCTATTGTACAGTTGTACAGCTTCAGATATTTATTTATTTATCATAATTTTTTCTGTTAGGAATATAACTGAGCCTTTAAATCTCCTTTAGATAAATCTATTATAAATCAAGAACAAGGCATTTACAGCTGTATATAAACTGCTTGCTAATGACTATTAATGTTGGAACAGTGCTGTCTAAGTCTGTAGGAGTGTGACTGTTTTGAGACTTTAATGTTTCTTCCCCTGCCATTCTCGTACAATTAGCATTTTAATTCATAAATGTGATCAAACAAAGACAAAGGCTAAATTTTGACCATTTATCAAGTAAGTGTAAATATTTATCATATACTTTTTTGTTGTTGTTTTGTTTGGTTGTTGTTTTCAAAAATACAATTGTTATTCTTCTATAAGCAAGTAAAGATGGAGATTGTTGTTGTTTTGTTTTTGTTTTCTTGGCATAGAGGAAGTATTACCTTAGTAAACAGAATCACTATTACCCCAAGTGTGCACTAAAGAGCAAGAAGTGTATTTATAATAATTTCAAACAAAATGCAAGTTGAATTAAATGAATGCGGTTTAAGCAAATTAGGTGGCAATCTCAAATTAGCTGAACCTATGATATAGGACATCATGATACGAAACACTGAGTTGAGGAATTACTCTTAGGCTCTGGCTTTCATCACACTAGCTCTCTGGAGAATATTTGTAATTAGCATCATTTGCTGAATAGTTCAGGTTAATTAGAATATTTAATTGAATAGCTTAGATGACTATATTATAATCAAATTAGCTTTAGCACATGAATGGGCTGTTTGCGGCAGACTGACGGACTCCTCCACGCAGACACATCATGGAAAACTTTCACAATACAACACTCTTATATATTTAATGGTCCATTTGAACTATGCTATCAACATTTGATTATTCTTCATTCAAGAAAAAAAAAAAGAAAAGAAAAAAAAGCCAACATAGCAGTGACAATAAATGGGGAAGTGCCCATAAAGACAGAGATCAAATTCCCATGTGGCAACTGAAAAGATTAGCTTGTGCCCCATGAAGCTGGAGAAAGAGAAGAAGATGAGACCCTTGAGAAAATACATAGATCTAATTATGTCACTTACTTGTCATTTAGAAGCACTAAAAAAAATGTGATTGTGCATCAGTGTTAATATGTTCAGTTATGCAGACATGTACATATTTGGGTAATTTACAAATAGCCAGTAAAATGCCTTTTTTGTAAAAGACCATTTTTGAAGAAGAAATGCCTATATTTATGTAGTGTAAAGTCTAATCTTTGCGAAATTATAAAGGGTCACTAACTTTGTTGATTCTTCCATTGGTTTCTTGTTTTTGTTTTTTTTCTTTTTATTATATTATATACATATATAATAATGTGAGATAGATAGATTTATTTTTATTGTTAAACACTTTTTTTCACATGTTGTTCTTTACTTATGACATTATAATTACCAGATTTTCCCCCTCTTTCCTCTCTTCCACTGATTTCTCTCCGCCAATTTGTTTCAGTTTTAAAAACATAGTATCGACTTTTTATATCGACCTTTTTCTTTAAAAACATCAAAAAAATGTAGTTATTGAATTTGTTATTGAACACTGTAAATGGCCAAAAAATATAAAAAATATCTTATTTTATTCTTTAAAATGCTTTTAAAAGAGATCTTGTCCTCTGATGTGACATCTTTGTCACACTGGAGGACATTTCCTGTTACACCATATAGGACATTTCAGTCAGTCAATTATTGACCTTGCTATTCTGAGCTAACCTGTCATTTAGGGATGTCATGCCAAAACACAACAAAATGTAACACTTTTGTAGTGGTTCCAAAAAAGTTGAGGATTCTAACAATTCTTGACAATGTGCATGTCATGGGCTTGTTACATTGTTTTGATATCTTGATTCCATTTTCTTGTCTTCCTGTTTTGTTTTCTTTCCCATGTGTATGCCCATGTTTAGATGTTCCTGTCTTTGTTAAAGTTAGTTAAGTTTCGTCCTGTGTTTCCCAGCTTTCCTGAGTTTTTCGCTCATTATGTTTAGTACTTCATGTCTGTGTTTTCTAGTCTCTTTGATCAGTCAATGTTAATGTTAGGTGTACTGTGTTACTCTCCATGTTGATGTTAGTTTCTAGTTTTGATCTACTTATCTGTTTGCTACTCCTTGACTCAACTGCAATCTCCTTACCCCACCCCTTTACACACTGATATATATATATATATATATATATATATATAAAGCAGTGTTTTTAAATATATAATATAAATAACTGTTATAATAATAAACTGTTATAATATTATAACTTTCATCAATACATCAACAAACGGTATGTAATTAATGTATTTAAACATTACCAAATAATTAACATTTCATGTAAATTTAAATGCTTGCAAATGTCATTAATCTCCTAATTCATATGATAAAGAACATCTTTAAAAAATTATACAAATGATTTTAAAACACATTATACAATGATTAGAAGTTTTTGTTAATGCACACTACTGCTTTTCTGCTATTGAGGTGTAATACAGGTAGGTTTAAGAATAGGGAATAGATTTGTGGTATGCGTAGGTTTAAGGGGTACGCAAGGGGTCAACACTGTACAATGGCCAATTGTATTACTATAAGGCAACACAATTCAAACTGTTTATGTTGTATTGATAAATGATAAATAAAGTATTTGCTTAGAATTTTCCCCCTCCTATATGGTTCAAGGAATATTCTGTTTAATCATACACAATATAATAATATACTCATACGCAAATATACTAATATTATAGCACTATTTAATGTTTGTTAATAATATATTAATGAAGCTATTAACCAATATAAACAATCCAAATAAATTGAAGATTGTATTTATTTATATTTTAAATGCATAATCTTATGAAGTAAAAGTATAATGACATTTGTAAGCATTTTAATTTAGATCAAATAATGATCTGTTAATCATTTATTCATGCTTAACAATTTTGTTAGTTAACATTAACAAACAAACATCTCATATGTGAATATATATTAAGTAATGATTTGTTGAACATTATATCATGGTTGTTAATGATTTAATAATTATTATAAACTTTTACCCGAATTTATACCAAAATGTAATGTATTGCTGTTGCTGCTTCCACTAAAGAAACTAAAGCAGGAAATAGAAAAGCAGAATTTGCTGTTTGAGTGCTGCAGTCCCATGAGTGTGGGAGACATTTAGGACATTGTAGGCCATGTGAAAATCGCTCAGCTGTGTCTTTGATAGAGTATGTCAGTCCAATCAGCCTGGGCGGCTGAGCCTGATTGGTTCTGCCAGTGCTGAGGGTACTCTAAGGAAGGCTTGATATTACTTTACAACATTCCGACAGCCATAGCAGGTACAGGCCCAGTCGTCCTGATTCACAAAGAAAGCTCCTAAAGACAAGCACACAAATTTTTTTTGTCATGTATATATGTACAACATGTATGTTGTCAGTTTTCCTCATTGAAAGAGACACTTTTTCTTCTATTTTCTTTCTTTAGTTGATTTACTTCTGTACTTTAGAAAGTGACTCACCTTAAAAATATTGATACACTTCCTAATTTATTGTTTCTTCAATTAGTTCAGTCCCTGGGCAAGCACAGCAGCACTAAACTATGATGCTCATTTCATTTCTTTGGGAAGAGGTTTTAATGTGAGTATCTGGAGAAGTGGGCTTGGTCAAGCATTGATAGTGGGGCAGTAGGGTGACAGGACATGAATGGTAAGGGGGCATGACAATTTAATAATTAAATTTTAATAAACTATTTTATAGATTATAGACCAATAATAATTTAATAATCTAGTGAGAATATCTCTGTAAACACATTAATTAGGTACACGTGTATTATGAAGAACGTCAAATCAAAACAAAATGCACACATCTGCCACTGGGTGGCGTTGTAAGATTAAAAAAAAGTCAGATTGACTTGAAATTCGATATGCAGTGTGTCCAATCTCCAATAAGGATCTATGAGGACATTGGCATATCTCAAAAAACATGGCCGCCATCGGCCAATTAGGTATTATCACTTATTAGACAAGGTTAACGGAGGTTGATCAGAACGAAACTCGTTGGGCATGTTCGACTCAATCGGATTGTTCATGAAATATTCTCAATTATGTTATCTACTTAGTCTCAGGTTTTTGGATCGAACCAATACAGAACAAGTCTTTGGATTCTCTAGATTAATAATTATAAAAAAATAATTGATTTTCTACTTTGGTTAACTATAACAGGGCCATTTAAAATGGGGCATGGTCACATATGCTCAAAAGCCTATAAAACTTAAACAAAAATACAAAACTTAATGAAAATTGGTTAAAACATGTGACAGATGAGTCTAAGCAAGCATGCAAAGTTTCATAGAGCTCAGACTATAGGTAGCACTATAACCATTAAAAAAGGCCTCAACAGCACAGTATTTCCAGAGTAAATGACCATAAATCCATCATATATTCACTTATAGACTATGTCTTCATAAATACATCCGTGGAGGATCAGGACCCTTAGGTGGCCACGGCGGGTCGGGACCTTCATCAGGCCATGATGGGTCAGTCCCCTCAGCAGGCCAAGGCAGATTAGGCCATTTAACAGGCCACGGCAGACCAGGTCCTTCAACAGACCACAGCGGATCAGGATCACTGGCAGGCTCAGGCAGATCAGGATCACTGGCATGTTCTGGTGGATCAGGCCACATACCGTCTGTACCGATCCTGGAACATCAGATGTTTCTGGGGAGGAGTGGTCTGGGGACCACTCTGGACTGTTTAGCCCCTGACTACTCTACTGAGAGAAAAAGACTAAATGAGTTCAGCACACTCTTTTGAGTTCTTGGTTTTGGTGGGGGTTGCGCACATCAGTCTGCACTACCCCTCGTTTATGTTGGAGGTGATGGTCACAATCACTGCCTCATGTGCCTGGGCATTAACTCACTGGGGTCTGAGGTTGTTTTGGGGGTCTGGAGAAATTCTTACATGGCCTGAAATTTGTGTTCTTTTAATTGTTTATAAACATATAAGTAGATAAAGTCTAATAACACTGTAAACAGCACAAACTTGGCTACAATAATATGTTAGTAACATTTATGGATATTATTTTGTTTTTGAGAAAGAAGCGTTTATGCATGGTCAGTAAAAAACTAAAATTTTGAAGTCAATGAAATAAGGCCATGAAACACATACAGAACATTTGTTCACAAGACTTTTGAGAACTTTTGAGAGCTGGTGGACTAGTGTTTTTGCTTCAAAATGATGTGAAAATGATCTTGTTTACTTGCTCACAGAAAACTATATAGTGATTAACATTTTTTTAAGTCACTTTTTGAGTGTATAGGGTCTATGCGAGAAGTCGTGAACTATCATTGCTAATGCAGTGATTCAAACCGGAGAAGACAAAGGCCTGCATAATGAGCCACAAACAGGTATGTGACCGAGAGGAGAGTTACAAGAAAGAATCTGAGGACAAAATAAGTTTATATATTTTCAGTATTTAGTTCAGTATTCACAAAAAAAACTAGAGATTCACTTGCGAGTTTAGTTAAACAGTCAAAGTTACTGAGTTACAAAGCATTACTGCAGTCACTATAACGGAAAATAAAGCTGTAATCACAAATTACACATTAATTACATGTTAAAATATAAACGTCTAAGAATAGTGCACAAAACAACAACTGAAATTGTTTATGCCACAATACCAAGCTAACTAATAAAGAAATGGGCATTACTCACTTATTATAATGACCACTCTGTAGCTGGCATTCTGAGTCTGCATTCTTCTTGTCTGAGCTAATCTAAAGCTTATTCCTCTGAGCGTGTCTTCTTGAGATTTATTAATCTCAGCGCGTCTTTTTCTGAAGAGAATTCTGTCTTATTCCTCTCAGCGCGAAGCATACAGTAGCCGGGATGAACTTCAGGTAAACTCTCGCTGTTTAGTTTGTGCTGATGTGGGTGTTTACATGTGGTGCGGTCCGCAGCACGGATTATTATCATATCTATTGTTTGCATGGCGCGGGGGTGTGGTCGCATTAAGAGATAATGAAGGAGACGCAAAAGACTGGCGATCGTGTTGGTTTCGTATAAATTCCTTTATCACAGAATATTTGTTTTCGATTAGACCGTCTTAGTGTAATAGCAGACATATCATATACTGAAGATCACGCAGACCAACGAGGCAGGCAACGCACCCTGTTTGTTTTCTTCATTTTCTTAACAACAGCACAAAGTTGTGTTGTTATTATATGTGTATACAAATTAAAGTAGACCCTTGATGTACTGATCGATTAATGTATTGCTCTTATCTGTACGATCAAAACTCAATTTGTAATTTAAGTTCTTATTGGCGCCACCAGGAGAAGACGCCTCAAAACGCATGTATTGTTGTGTGGTGTGAGGAGTACTTTCCATGCTGCATTTAACCCCAATCTCCTAGGTTTCATGCTCACATTTTACAGGGGGATGAGCATCACTTCTAACCCAGCGTTAATTCTGAGGGGCCAAATTATAACACAAACAGAATGCTGTAATATGAAGTAATTTGGCAACACAAAACCAATCAGAAAACTGAATCAATGCTTAATTCATGAAATATTTATGCAATTCACATATGTTGCCTAAATCAAAGGGCAACGTTGTGCATGGCAAACATGTAAAAGATGTAGATTTATGTGGCAACACTTCCACAAATGAACAAACAGGTGGTCCAGTGCTGTATTTGTGACAAATTCAGCTCTGGACCACCTGCTTGTTTGTTTGTACCTAGTTTTTTAAACTGAATCTTTATGATTAAATAAATGCAGACTTTGTGAGCATAAGAAATGATTTGAACAAAACTTTAAACTTTTGAATGGTAGTGTATATGTGTACACACACACACAACCGATAGGTCAAAGACAAGAACAAATCAACAACCTAGAAAGCTTGAGAAATCATTTTTAAAATGATCCACAATATTATCCACATGACTTAGAATAAATGACTTCTATAATCTCTCAGCTGTTTTGAAGTTTTCGTGCAGTCAAACATTTAATCCATGGATGAGGCAAGATGCAAGGCATGATGAAAGACAGAAGAAATTCAGCAATATCCACATTCCTTTTTCATTTTATCCACTTTTACATCATTGTGCAATAACAATACAAAATGGAAAAATGTTGACCAAATATTTTCATAGGCATCACTGCCACATACGGCGCTGTAGGGTTCAACAACAAACCGTTTTATACTCAAAATATATAAAATCGCTTCTATTGTTTCCATAACATCAGGTAACATGACACTTGCACCAGATGTCTGTAGTCAGAATGTAGGGCCGGGATGCCACGCACACGTGGAAAACATTGTTTAGACACAAAAACATCCCGTCAACCCAGAGGAGTGGCTAGAGGGAAGTGTTTGGTCACATTGTACAAATCACACTTGGAATGATTAAGACTAAATTGAAATGTGTCCTTTACAGTCCAACTGGTGACTAGTAACTCAAGTGTGAGTTCATGTGACTTTGCAATCATATTAAAGGTCAAATCAGGTTCAGCTGAGATGACATCATACTGCGAATTGAATATGCGGTAATTCAGTGTGGCTTTGTTGGCAACAGGAACAGTTTTCAAAATAGAGTCATTTGCTTAAGAAAATTCAATCAAGCCCAGCCTTGAGAGCAACATTGATACAGCACAAGCTCAGATTGTGGAGTCTGAGAAACACTGTGGCTTTTCACAGAGCTGATACATGGCCTTAACATGGCTGACAGAGACGCTTTTCATCAAGAAATACAGTCCTCAGACTGAATCTGACTCCAAAAAATAAACAAGTGGAAGCCCTCAAACCCAGATGAGAGACAGGCTGATCTCAAAACAAGGCCGTTTTTTTACTGACAATACAGGAGAAAGCATGACAGCGTCCTTCATTTCTGTACAAAATGAAGTTTTATCTGCTAAAGAAGCTGCAGCTCAAGTGGATGGAGGTGAATAGTTTGTTCCAGCAAGTTCACACTATGAGCACACTGTTTATCACCAAGGACAAAACTGAACTTGAACAGAATGCAAAAAGTGTCTAACTTGGTCAGAAACTGGGCTAATCGTCAGGGCACACTTTCACAATTAGGGGTTTCATGAGTTTGCGCTTCCTTATATCAATATAAAATATTCAAGTGAATTTGGCATGCTGTCCGGTGGCAAGCCGGTAGGACAGCGCACCCTTGCGAGGGCAGAGCTCGGCGTTGGCTCGTACCCTGCATGCCCCCCCGCAAAAGAAGGCGCGAGAGTGGAGAAGGGGCGGTGGAGGGACGCACAAAAGTCAAGATGCTGAAGGGAAGAATAGGGGTTTATTTATAGTGGGAAGGATGAATAAGATTGGATAGGTGAGATTGATTAGATAATGAAGTGCCAGCCCTGATTGATTTCGTTCACGCTCCTCCCGAAACTAGTTTTTTGCAAAATGTCACAATGTTTTTGCCACTCAACACCAACAAGGTGAAAGGACTAAACTCCATTCACCCAACTTTTCTAAAGTTTGAAAGAATATATCCTCGACCAAATTAGCAAACCCTCACTTTTTAGAATTATAATTATTATATTTTGAATCCGATTTTTTTCCTTTTGTTTTTGACAATTTACAAATTAAAACATTTACAATTTACAATGAAAAAAGTTTTTAGCTTACTACAAGAGCCCTGCTCCACTTAAATAACGTGTCTAACACCAATAAGCCTATATTTATATCTAAAGACTGAATAGTTATGAATTTGCTGGAATTCTGAAATGACATACATGAGTGAAACTGAAGCCTGAAATGCACAACCACATCAGTTACTCTGACAGCTCTCATTTACCCAGAATGTGAAACTCTAATCACTGTTCCTTCTCTTTTGCTTATCAGTAATATGTGCTTATGGGTGTTGTGTGGTGTGAGGATTGTGACACAACAAAATGTACCAAAACATAAAGTAAAAGCAGCACATAACCTAAACTCCCCAACCTGAGTCTCATTTCTAGTGAGTTGCCAATCTAGACCACATTATCAACCCAAGGGTTTCTCATACTGCATTTAACCCCGAGCTAAGCTCCCTCTCCTAGGTAAACAGTTTCAGGTTTTAAAGGGGATGAGCATCACTTCTAACCCTAGGTTACTTAAACCCAACGTTAAGTCTGAGGCGTCACAAACAGTATGCTGGAGTGTAATTTTAAGTTCTTTAGCAACACAAAACCAATCATAACCTGAATCAATGCTTCATTCATGAAGTATTTACGCAATTCACATATGAAAAGTTTCATATGTAGGGAAACGTTGTGCCTGGGAAACGCGTAAAGATGTAGATTTACGTAGCAACACTTCCACAAATAAACAAGCAGGTGGTCCCAGTGCTGTTTTTGTCACAAATACAGCACTGGACCACCTGCTTGTTCGTTTGTGGAAGTGTGGACAAAGAAGAACACTAAACCGGCGTTTTAGAATCAAATCTCACAGCCCAATTACCACAATAATGGACAGTGCGAGAAAAGGACTTTAAAGTGTAAAAAATAGGTGCCTCCTCAAAATATTGTCGCTTAGGTAGCGTTAACAGATATGAGACACATCATCTTGAGACTCCTCGTTCAACAGGTAGGCAGGCCCACAGGTCCTTAGCAGCAAGGCAAAATCATAGCTGTGCATGTGTGTCCATTCTCGACCGGGAAAACGAAACATATACGGGTTTTTATGTCACTTTGTACCGAGTCGGTTTTCAAGCACGTGCTTACCTGCAGTAAACGAGGCAGTCCAAATGATTTATTTCTTTATCCGAGCGATGTCGTCTGTAATCTTCCCATAAATCCTTAATAGCGGTAACGGACAAAATAAAAACCACAGGGGCAAGAGCCAGCTCTGGTTGAAAAGCATTGACCACAGGCACGAAATTCAGTAAGGCTATGAAAACAAAATACACGTTGGCAAATCGGTGGAATTGCTCGAAGAGGTTCTTCGGTAGAAAAGAAAGCAGAGTGTATTTTGTGGTTTTGATCTTATTGTTTGCATAGTGTCTGTTGGGGTTATCCCCTCCTTTGGTATGGTCATACAAAATGTTAGCGTGTACACTCCTGGTTTTGCTCTCCTTTTTGCTTTTCCTTCTTTTATGCTTTTTCACTTTGGTACTTTTCGTTTCTCCAGACTCTCCGGTCTCTCGCGCCATACTTCGCCCAAAACTTTTGTCTCTTTTCCTTGAACCAATAAAAGATGGTATCTATGTAATCATGCTGAGCCTCCTTGATGGCGAAGGGCCGTTAGAAAAGTTCTTCACTCTGTCTTATCGTCTTCACACATCGCGTCAATTCTCTCCCTTTCTCTTGTTAGCCCTGAAAAGTTTTACAGCGGCATCTTTTTTTCCCTTAGTAGCTGAAGATGCTTTAAGGCAGGGCCGAGCGATTACACATACGCGCTGTTACAGATTTTAGCTGTATAAGTAATTTGGAAAAGCCTGCAGTCGAGTAGTTCTTGTTTAAAGTCCATCCCTATGGTTGTACACGCAGTGCTTTACGCAGGCCGTGGTGAAAAAAACAAGCCAATCACGGGAGGTACAAAAAATAACGTAATCGACGACGCAAAAAACGCCCCGCCCACTGACCAATGAAACGTCTTAACTGGAAGTGCCACGCGTTACCATTGAGAAAAAGTGTTTCCCTTTGCAAGTTCACCAAAACATATAAGATTGGCAGCGTCAGTCGTTACTTTTTTACACAGATAAAAAGATGCTCTCATTCACTTAGTATCAGTTTGACTTACACCGCTTCTGATTAAAGCAAACAGCAATTTTATTGGGAAAATATTGGGACATCCGGGCATCTGGATAAAAAGGGTCAGAAATTAATTAGGATCTAGTCTGGATTTAATGACCTTTAACAGTCGGATTTCTGCATTCATTGTTGCTTAGGCAAGTAATGTGGAAATGTAGGTATTATGAAACAAAAGAAAAACAGAAACCACTTGAAACAGATTTGCATTAAAAACTACTACCACAGGAAGACAATAGATAGAGAGAGAGCTGTTCTACCTAACAAATATAGTAATAATGTCTGCTTCTACTAATATTGCATAGGTTTTATGGGTCGTCTTCTCTGCCGTTTGCTTGTGTTGTGATCCCTGTTTAGTTTTTTAACAAATTCTCATTTTTCTAATAGGGATAAAAGTTTATAGAACAAAAAGATAAATGCATCTGAAAATTTGAGAAAACTCATTACTGAGAAAAAAAATCTAAGTGTTCTGTTTGTTTATCTGTCTTGATATCTATAAAAATGCATTGCAGAAAGTTCACTGATAACATTAACTTATAAAGAAATCAAGCTGAATGCACAGAGTATGAAACTTTAAAGCAACATCAGACAAAGACAAATGTATTGCACAAAGCAGTCAAGACTTGTTTTTTGGCACAAACTGAACGACATCATTCTTTGAAAAAACCTTCCATAAATGACAGGACAAGATATAAACGAAGAGCATACACACTGACACTGACTAATTTGTGAGGCAAGGACAAATATATAGTACAAAGCACAAATGGTACCTTATAAGCACAGAAACCAGACAAAATTAGTTGCAGTGTGCTCTGTGTTCCTGCATCATGTCTTGCGCACCATATACAGTTTATTTTCTAAAGAGCCATAATTGTTCAAATGAATATTTGTTCAAAGATCAAACTCGCAACAGTTGTTTATGTGGTTGAAAAATTTACTTATAGAAATAAAAAGCTAAAAATAGAGAGATTTATATATTGTTTACCATTGCAAATTCCTGGTAGTAGTAGAGTAGGTTTATGATGGTTGCCTCCCCACAAGACTATTAAACAGACCACACCAAAAATGTGTATATTAAAAATAGCACATGAATGTTTCATGACATAGTAAGCACACCAAATCAACGCCCTTGTTTGGTGGATATTCCTGTAGCCATGAAACTATTAACAATTCTTTGTGTTTATATTATCACCACAAACAAGTTAATCAGCTTCGCTGTGACTCAGGGGCAAACGTGCCGCCCAGTGCAGTTTAATAAACTCTCTGATCTGTTTATCCCTTGTTATCGTCTGATTTAATAAGACCATCTGTCTTAAGAATGCAGAAAAACAACTTTGCAATAACATTGTATGTTAAAGTAAAGTTTTGCGCATGGATAACTGAAGATTATTACAGCTGTTTAATGTGAATATAAGAAGGTTTCAAACGCTCTGAACCATGAAGGGTAAGAACTGGTTCAAATTCCATTCAGGATATTTCAACTTTTTTTCTACTGATGTACCCTTGAGCAGAGAAGGGAACAAAACAAGTTGTCCCTGTGCTCTGACATCTGTCTGCGGCATACACTGTTGAATCTCTAGCTATCTATAAAATCTAAGCGATAAATCATGAGGTAAGATCTAGTTTTAAATAGATAAACCAGTTGCTATTGCTATTGATCAGAAGGAAAAAAATAAATTTTGACATCCACAAAGGCAAATACATTAGTAACTGTGTGTGTGTCTCTTTGTTCTTTTATGAAAATGCTGAGCATAGGTCATTGTTTTTTCCCCATGCTTTCTTCTATTTAATACCTGCTGGTGTAAATGAAGGATACTTCTGCGGGGATTGTGCTACGAGGTGATTTATGTGTCTGCCTGCAAAGTCAGAGATTTTAAACTTCTATTTATCTTAAGGGCGTTTCAGCATACTATGCTTTGCCTTTTTAAACTCAGCTCGGGGGGTTTATATACTCTCTTGGGTGTAAATAAAAAGCAGCTTTGCGTTCAGAATTACTCTGAAACTTCTTGTAAATGTATAGTTGGCTGGCAATAGACAGTTTTTACTTTGGGCAGGCAATTCAATGCTAATTCAGTTAAAGCTTGCATGACTGGCTTTGATTAATTAAATTAAAGCTGCAATGTGAATTCCTTGAATTTGTCTGAATACATAAATTTTTCTCGTTTGAATAAACATGCAAGCAGTAACATTTAGTACTTTATTCACATTGCAGGAATTGCAAGGTCAGCTCCATCAACATGATGCTTTATTCAAAACAGGTTGGAGATTCTTTAGTCTATGTGGCAGAGTTGTCAGAATTTTTGGGAAAGCTCTTTTAGAGGTCTAAAAAATTAATTCAGATCAGCCTTTCGGGGTCACATGAAAACAGCACATGGCTTTCTCTCATTTGGGAAAAGCGCATCATTGCAGTGGCTTTCTGGCAGTCAGCTCAAATGCTTGGAAACGCTCCCTTGTCGCGCTACTGTTTTTCAGGTCTGCGTTGGGTCTGTAGCAGCGTGCTGCAGTGTCTCAGGACCGGCACTCTTTGACCATCCATCACAGGGAAATTGAATTGTTCCCCAATGCCAAGATGCCACAGAGTCCAATCAGCCATTATTTTTTCCCAAACCCAACAGCTGGACGCTGGTACTGCAAATCAAGGACGACAGTGGGCCGGAAAGGGCCCTGATTGATCTCCCCCTGCCCCATGCGCTCAGGGCTAAATGACCCAGCACTCGCAAATCTGCTGAGATCTGGAGCTTTGGATATATGCAGCCTCCACTTCCAATAAACCTGGAGAGTGTCCATGCCTGCCAGCTGTCTTTGAAACCTGATTCAGCATTTGCCACTGTTTTGCTGCTCTACATCATTGTGCTTAGCAAGTGGATTAAGTATTGTCATTTAGCAGATCGAATGAATCTTGAATTAGAACATTTAGCCATTGATGGTGTTTATGGGTTCTGTCTAAAGAAGCTGCCCTCTTGTGGTACAGCTGTTGTCTATTTTTCCAGCTTGTTTTGTAGTCTTTGTGCCTGCACGTTTTGGAGATTGCTGTGATGTCAGTTGAAAACATTGGTATTGCTCATCAATAATGTCATCTTTTACACATCAACAGTGTTAACATATTACACCATCATTTATCATTCATATGAGCTAATTAAAATGAAAGCCGTATGATTCATTTGAGTCATCTAATCACATAACTAAACGTAACTGATGTCAAAGGTAATGTGATTTAATGGTGAAGACAAAACCCAAACTTTTAAGATGATTCACATTATTAAGGCTCAATCTTTATTATGGAACAATTTAACAGTTTGGGTAACGCTAGCATTCTTTTAAGATCATCTAAGTGGCAAAAATGTTTAGCTGTACTGCAGATTTGTTCATTCACACCCGATTTACTAAGAATACAATTTTCCTCTAAATTAACCACCATTATATTTTGGCAATTCTCCAGGCAACCTGTCAACACATACTGTCATTCACATCTGATATTCAATTTTTTCATCATCATTTGCTTTTTAATATCATAATCAGACATTACAATGAACCAGTGAGCCAAGTAATTTATGTAAGTGGTGCGAATATCTCCACATTTCACACCAGAATGCATTTGATGCTTTGCAATGTTTTCCAGGAAAGATTTCAACATGTTAGCAGAACATTAATAGGTTTTACTATCCTGTTGGGGATATTTGGGTCTCTTTCTGCTTTGTGAAGAGGAGCTGATGACATTGTGATGAGTCCTAAACACAGAAGTGCTGGCAAGACAAAGGTCCCGTCCTCTGGCACCTTCTAGCGCATATAGCACAACTTCAAAAAACTGCTTTGCACATATTATTCAGCTCTATTTTGGTCTTTTGTGCAGCTCACAATCTAAGCACAAGTAATGAATCTGCAGTATAGACAGTGGTTTTCTTTTCTCTCTCTTTTTTTTATGTCCTGCATCTGAGATTTTGTCCTTTCAGCAAATAAAACAATGCGCACACCCCTCAAACCTCTAACTACCAACTCTTTGTTAAATTAAAGGGGTAGGCCATCCATAAATTAAAATTCCGTCAGCATTTACTTACCCTAGACAGACTAGATGACTACTTTAAGAGGATTTTTGGAGTTGGGTGACCATTCAGTTTCATTGTGAGACTCTGGTCAACTGGTGCTCGGTTTTTAGGAACATTTGACTGATTACTCATGTGGAGAAAAAGTGATAAAAATACTTTATTTTCATACTTTATTTACAAATTCACAGACAGATATGATTAATTTCATTCTGCAAGTGAGGGTGTCCAGTAACATTTTTGGTATCACTTTAGAATAGTAAAGACTTGTTAACTATTAACTATGACTTTTCCCTCAAGAAATTCTTAATTTGCTGCTTATTAATAGTTAGTATGGTAATTGTTAAGTTTGGCATTAGCGATGTTGATTAAGGTAATGTAAAATCAGGCATTAATATGTGCTTAATTAGCACTAATAAATGGCTAATATTCTAGTAATATGCATACTAATAAGCAACTAATAGGTGTAACCGTAAAATAAAGTGTTATCAGATTGCCCTATATTGTTGGGGACTCTGTCAGCTTTGTTTGCATACAGAACTAATCACATTTTATATCCCCTAGCCTCACCTTTTATAAAGACATTATTCATTATGCTTACTATGCTTTAGTATGCTTTGTGGGGACTATAGTCTGTCCTCACAATGTAAAAGTAGTTGTTTTATTTATATAGAACCTTTCTGCAGCTCAAGGTTGCTTTACAAAAATAAATTTTACAGATACAAGAAAAAATAGGTAGGTGATTTCAGGTACTTATGGGGACATTGGTACAAGTGGGAACCTGAAGCACACACACAAAAAAACAAACATTTGCCCCTTAAGAGATAATAAATGCCATTTTTATTCAGCTGACAATGTGAAAAAGAGAAAAAAACTCTATAAAATAGATATCTGCAACATCAAGCACATTCGTTTTTCCACACTGACAACAAGGTCAACAGTTCAACATGGTTCATCATAGTCTTCTCCAGCTCAGTCCGCGTATCATGCATGGTGCTGCAAAAGTGCTCTTTTGACAAACGATCCTACAAATTCAATACTTTTTTTTGTGTCATGAGAACATATTTTGTTTTCATCATTTGTCTGTGGCTGTGCTGTAATGAGTAACAGAGGGCAGGTGGTGTTGATAGTAGCACGCTCACATCCCAATCACTACTGCTCTTTTACAAGGAGAGCTCTAAAACACTGCTTTCTGAGGCATTCTCAAGAGGATGCAACGGTATCTGTTAAAGATGAGTTATCGGAGAGCCGTCAGGTGACAAGAACAAAAATAGCAGAAGAGAGAGATAAGCTGGAGAAAGAGTAAAACAAAACAGGTTGTCCATGATTACCCTGTAAGAAGCTTATTTATTTATGTTCAATATATATAGGATAAATTTAATGAAAAACCCTGAAATTTTTTTAGTGTATAAAAAAAGGGTTTACTTAGTCTTTTTTGAACCATGTTTTTTGCAACTTTCTAGCTTGGTGAAGTGATGAATAGATGACTTCAGCTGTGCTGCAGTCTGGAAGAAATGACAAGTATATTATGCACACAGATATAAGACTAGTCAGCAGAGGGAGCTAGACTCCATCCAGTACACGCGCAACACAGGATTGAGATTAGAATACTAGCATACTGCTTACTGCATACTGCACTGTATATATTGAATGTTGTATATTATTTCTTCAAAATACTGTTATATGCATTATGCAACAAACATTTTAGGCAAGCAATAGTTTTACATTACTTTCCTTTGAAATGTTATTAATAATAAAATAAAGTTTAATGTAAAGTTTGCATTTGGCATGACTTTTTTAAACGATTATTTTATGTTTTTATTATTTTGATTTAATTTCTAATCAAATGGACATTTTTGGAATACTAAAATGATTATTGATACTTAATTATAATAATTCATAAAAAAGAAAACAGACTGAGGTGGATGTAACTTATAGTTTATACTATAGTACATTACAGTATATTCCTTGCAGATCTTTTAGTGATAATTGATTATGATAAATACTAAATAAAAAAGGAAAAAAACCCCCAAACAAATCAGACTGGGGTGGATGTAACTTATAGTTTTTACAATATACTTTAGTATATTACCGCACGGTATATACCATGCATAGACTACACATACCGTATGTCCTCAAGGTTTTAATATGCTGTAGAGTATGCACAGAATACATACTACATAAATAGTAAGCTTAGAATGCTAGCTTGCTATTCCAAACAGCCCTTGCGTGTGTTAGTAGCGTACATGTGTGAGCGCTTTGAGACACAGAGCAGTATACAACCTTAAAGTGTTAACCTCTTTAGTGAGATTCAATTCTGTGTTGTCTCACTCATTCGCTGCAGACCATTTTGGTGCAGTGAAGGAAACAAGGTTATTTTGAACCCATCGGCACCATAAGTGTTACACCGCGAGGGGCATCGCATTTCAAAAACCCCGACCACTCATTCCTTTTCCTTCTTCCACGATCAACAAGCTGTTGTGGGAGTATTACAGAGACAATCAATGCTAGGTAAAAGCCAATTGTAATAGCCAGTAATGAGACAAGCTCTTATGATATTAGATTAATCTGGTGGGGAAGATCCAGGAAGAACAGAAAGTTCACAATCGGGCGATGGTCCTGTCAGACACCTTACAATGGCTCCGAACAGTTAGATAACATCCTCCTAAATCTAGTCCTGGTTGCCTGGAGACAGGAGTATGATTTGGATGGTGTTGATATGGGAGACAAAGTGCCACTCTCTGCCTGCACGGAGAAGCTCTAATATCATCTGAGGATGCTCGAAAATGCCCTTTAAACTAATGAAATAATAAAATTGACTAATGGCATGGGAAAATCGCACTGCTATTTCTTCCCCTTGTAAATATCAAGCATACATCTATTTTGGCTGTGATCGTAAGGAGATGGCAAACAACTCATGCCCAGGTTAACTGACAGCAGTGCTTTAAAAGAGACAAACTACACTGCGTTATTCTGGTGCCTAACCATGTAACATTTAGTTTCAGACAATGATAAAGAGTCAAATAAAAATAAAATCATCTTTACAACGCTCTACACCAATCAGCCCACACAGCCATCTGCAGACATTTGATGGTTTCACAAGACTCACCCAGAGCATTTTAGCACCAAATGCAATTAACATCATCCAAAGCCAGTTGGAAGTAATGTCAGGAAGAGTTTTGCACTGGGGAAAAGCAGTTCATATTTTTTCATACATCACTCTGCAGGGTGCTTGCTAATGACTTTCTTGTGACCATCACTCTGCATCTGATCAATCGTGCTGATTTCCATTTCTAAAAAGCTGTTGATGAGATTGAGTATTATACGCATCAATCATGATAGAGAAATGAGAAATATAATTCAGTTAGACGATTGATGGGTGACGGGGTGCTCACCCCATGGCACTTTAACATGCATTGGTGTAAGGGACAAAAATGGATACCCCTCCCCCATGCATGCCATATTTTGAAGAATTGTACTGGTTGTTTTGTTCCAAGCCATTACAGTGAATGACGACTGAAGCTGTCAAGGGTTTATGCGTGCCTTAATAAGATCTTAAAAAGTCTTAATTCACCCTTTCACAGTTTAAGTCCTTAAAATGTCTTATAGCGGAAAGTCTTAAAATCATAAGGTCATGGAATGAAATGTTGCATGCATTACAAAAAATTTTCTTGCTCAGTATTGTTTTCCAATACAAATATCTGAACACCTTTCAAACAAAATACATTTATTACACATCTTTAAAAAAAAAAACTAAAGTGAGTTTTGGTTAACTAATGTCTTAGTGGTATGAAAACTTTTGAAATCCATTTGAAATTGATTATCTGAGCCCGGTGGCAGATATTTGTATTTTGTTTTAATCATATAAAATCAATTTTGATCAATTTTGACCATAATTATGTCATTTTAGTGTATCTTGATTTAAGAATCTTTGACAAGAATCTTTGGAAAACAATGAATATGAGTGAATAATGATTATTTTGTACTATTTCCCTTGACCTATGACCTTTGTCATCTCTGTCATTAGAGGCCACTGAATTGCACTTTTCTTACTGTTCACTTATCTCCCCTCGTCTGTCCTCTAGGATTTAACCATATGGTTGTGTGTTAAAATGACTATTACATTCTCTGACGTTCAGAACAGTGCATGGTAAATTGATTTTCCTCTTTTCCTTTTCTTGGTAAGGAATGCTCTTCGGAAATGAGAATGACATAAGCCCCATATATGACATGTGCCACCCACTGGAAGGTGTTGTGTGGACACACTGGGTGAATGTGGTGTCTATTTTAATCCAAAAAGTGGGCGATCTTCATGTTATCAACTGCTATAGTGGCTTCCCATCTGGTCATATGTTCTAAGCATGGAACACGCCGACATGGTTAACACGCGCTTAACGGCTACTGACAGATGGGTACTCAGCAATCTGCGAGTCACATACTAGCCATGCTTTCTTTATAAAAGTTAATTAAAAATGGCTAATATTATGACTAGTTATAGCTCACTCTTTTGGACAAAAAACAACCAAGAATGTTTGATGCACAGCTAATGGAAATGCTTTTTTGAATTTTATTTAATTGAATTCATGAATTGTGTTTATTTAGTAATATTATTATTATTTAAGATTTATTTGTATTTTTATTATGATAGGACAGTGTTCAGACAGGAAGTAAAGTGAGAAAGTGAGCTGCAAGCTGAGATTCAAACTTTATTGACACCCATTTTTTTATATTCTTATTAAAACGTTCATAATTTTATTAGTAGTTTAAATTAGGCTTGTTGTGTGTAAGTTTTAGTAATTTAGCTGTCATATTTTTAAACAATTTCTTTAATTTTTGACATCCATGCAAGGTCAAAACCCTGAATAATAATAATAAAAAAGGTTATTTATCACAATTCTTTTAATGCTCCAAAAGCAGCACCTAGTGGCAAAGAATGAATTTGCATTTTCTTTCAGAACCAACAGAAGTGGGCCGGCCAATATGCTAATGTTTGATTTTGACCAACACCAATGTTGAACATTTTCTAGTCATTTCTAAGGTAGCATTTCAGATGCTGTCTTAAGAAAATATGCACCTATGTAGACGGTAGACAGGCAGCTCACTGTTTTGGAACAGAGCCACTGTCGTATTAGAAAGCAGACTGCCACAGTACAAACTACAGAATGGTAGAGTGTGAAGTGTGAGGAAGAGTCCACTGTTGCACCCTGACATATGCGAAACCACCTACGTCGACACATCTGAGGTCGCTGTCACAAAGATAGGTGCTCAAAGTCTGAGAGGCAGAGGGGCAGAGAAAGAAGGAAATAAATAACAGGTTACAGTTTCCTGCATTGCCTGCATGGGTAAAGCGATAGATGGTACCTGCGAGAAGAGCAGGCCTACTAAACTCAGTAGAAAATGCACTGAAAAATCATTATAAACATGTTTATCAACACAATCATTTCCAGTATTATCATTTATGAAGTAGCATAGTAACAAAACTACTCACCCATTAGTTGAAAAAGGACAAGTCTGTCAAGCTTGAGGCAAGTTTCACACGCAGTGACAGCAGCACAAGCAGAACTTCATAGTAATTAAACCTGACTGAGTCCAGATTTAATCTGTTTATAGTCACAGTTTGACATTAAAGAGAACCTAAGAGAACTATTTTCTTTTTAAAATTAAAAAAGTTACTGAGTGCACCTTTAAGAAAAACAGAAAATAGAGTAAGAGAAACTCAATCTCAGACCCCCAGAAACCGAGGAGAGTGGGCTTCAGCAGATGATTGCCTGTGTGTGGGAATCTGAGGCACCACACTGCCACAAATATTAAAACAAACGCGCTCTAACCGACCAGAGAGAACATCTTAGAAACGGGACAACAGCTCTGAGACCGATTAGCACAGCAGTTGCACTCGCACTCATGCTAATTACACTCCTACCAATAAACTCCATCCAAAGCAGGGTAATCATTCAGGAGGAGGGATGTGGTGGGTGAGCCACGAGCAGTGGGGTTCAAATGAGCTGGTCATCAGATGACAAGAACATGTTGTTTATCAGCATTGTCTGGAACTTGACATGTTGGTACTGAAACTTTTCAAGATGTGGTCTCCTGTTTACTGCAAGACTTTATTGATACAGTCAGAAATGTATGTGAAGTTAGCAAACAGTATGTGTTAATGACTGCGCATTACTTAAAGGAACCGTATGTAAGAAATGGCCAAAACTGGTACTGCAATCACTTTTCAAAATACTTTTGAGCAGTCTCCCCTCCCCCTCCCCGTTGACTAGAGGTTGTCAGATAAGCTGCTTTTATCCATCTCCATCATTCAAATGCTTCCACAATTCAAACCCTTGTCTTATTTAGCACTTTGTCACGCCGAATTTCGGAATCATAGCAAGGTTTTTTTTAGTAGCTGCTGCAGCCGTGTCACTTAATGCAGAGCAGGCAACCTGGATGCCAAAACACTCTTGGAAACAACAAAGTTTGGGGGTTTGCAAAACTTTTGACCAATTAGCTTCTGTGACTTGCAGCCATTCGTGACTATTTTAAAACGTCCTTTATAAAGATTGCACTCGCAAAGAGCAACTTCCAGCTGATGAAATATCATCTGTAATTACTTTTTTCAGATGTTATTCAATAAATTTCCCTTTCCTATAATAACCATTTTAAAATTGTAAAGCACTTCCAAGCTTTCCATGACAGATAAAATGTAAATAAATTATATTACCCTTTAAATAAGTAAAAATAAAATAAAATAAGTGCATAAGATTGTGGCAAAATTAAGCTTAAGTTGGTAGTAGTTTTATTTAGGCTGATATGTTTTCCCTTCACTAATGTCCCAATTAGTTACTGTAAATAATGTAAAAGCTGTACTTAAAAACAACAGCAACTATTAAGACACAATGAATAGGACACTACATATAATTTAAAGCATTAAGTGGTGTATTCAGCTGTCTTTGAGATCACAATGCCTCCACTTCAGATTAGATTGTAATATGGGAAAGGACAGCCTTACTGATGGAATTTCAGACTCCATTAAAGCAGAACCGATGGGAGGAACGAACCAGACATTAAACGATCCAAATCCAGAATGGAGAGACCGTATCAGCCACATCTGTTAAGAGCATTATTAGATTAGAACAATATGGTGGAAGAGGCATACCGGCAAAGAGCAGATCAATCAATACAGGTGATTTTTTCCCCCCAAGCAAGTGCTTGGACATGCGGTAATACATCTGCTCTCTTTTTCAGCTTTCTTTCTCTGTGTCCATTCCTCCGCTCGCTTTCTCAGACAGATCCATCCCTGAGAGCTACTCCACCCACCTCTGCACTTTCTCCAAGTGAGCGGGGCTGGCTTTTACATAGAGAGAAACATGAGAAGCTATCCGTGTTATCATAGCTATTGAGTGTATTCCAGCGACTGTCAGGATAATCTAGATTGATTCGGCCCTGATTTATGGCCGGTGTTTATCAAATGCAACATGGAGAAATAACTATCACTGCATGGATTTGTGTCTTTTAGAAGCCATGTTGAAGATTTGACCTTAACATAACCTTAAAGACACTCTTAACGCCTCTCTAATGCTTTTTTGGATCATCCAAATGATTACTAATGGTATAGAATTTTTGAGAGTGTGTTTTTATATATACTGTGGGACTTATTATATAAATATTAAACTTTGGTACTATAGGAGATATTTCAAAAGATGCAATGATACTAATGTCTAATAACCATATCACTATCATAGTACATGTCCAAAAAGGCTTATTTTCCACCAGTTATCCCCTTCTGGGCCAAAAAAAACCTTTCACCATTTGCAGACTTTACTGTCATTTTTTGGGTAATGCACTGCATCCTCTTTTTTTTTTTTACCTAAAACTAGTGTCAAGTTTTAGTTTTTCAGGTACTTTCCAGGTAGGTTTTTTTTCTTCATCTTGAAAACGTTGCCACAGTCTGTCTCAGTTTGTTCGGTTACTTCATGTCATTTCAGACAGACTGGGTAATGATCAGATAAGATCTTGTATTCGTACATATATGTACAAATTGGTCATAAAAAATTGGTACATATTTTCTGTACGAATTGGTCATAAAAATTGGTACATATTTTATGAGCCACCTTGTAAAATATGTACGAATTGCCATAAGACTGGGTTGAAAATCAGCTAACTTCACAAGAAACTGATAAATTGAATCAGACTGTTAATGGAAACCATTGTAGAGTTTCTCAAGTATACTATAAATAAAACCCCAAAACAACATTTGATTAGATGGCAAGTGCAGGAACTGATTTATGGGAATGAAGAGGGAGAAAGCGAGAGAGGGGGGAAACAGAAGGAAAGCGAGAGGAAGTGAGGTGGGGAGTAATTTGATTGAATGCGTTATGCCTACTTGATAAAGCCAATGTTTCCCAGCAGAGGTCAACAGCTGCAAAACTGCCCTCCATGGCCTTGTGCTTGTAACCCTTCTAAAACAAGAGCAATGCTGAAACCGGAAAGTTAAATTGGTATTTAATGAGAAAGCACATCGGCTGATCACTTCAGCCACCCAAGAGTTTATGAAGTAACCACTGGTCCGCTTAATTAAAGAACTATCAGCCCACTTAGATTTAGAAGAGTTGCAAAATTATCATAGGCTCTGGCTCGGAAACTGAAGTGCATTTTTCCAAGCCATTCCAGAAAGTAACAGTGGATGATACATCAGCATCAACCAAGAGAGAGAGAGCAAAGAGAGCAAAGAACAGCAAAGAAAAAAGATGAGCAGGGAGGGAGTGTGTTTGTGTACTCTGCAGGGTGCACTGGAGATTGCAGTGCGTTTAGGTGACATTAGGATGGTGTTGTGTATCACAGTCACGACGGCGGTACCAGGAGTGAAGCAGTGCTGTCTAACAGTCTCTTCATCACTTCTGTGCACGGTAGTGTGGCTCAACATCGCTGAGATACAATCGTGTTTCTTTAATCTATTAGAGGCTCACATTACCCACACAACACAAATACATCTCAGTTTGCCATGGCCTGCTGCTTGGATATAAAAGTGCCTCATTTGATCAGCTCATTATTTTCTCCTAAGACCCCTCTCGCTCACATTTTTCAGCTTCCTGTGCACCTATAGCAGCCCAAAACTCATACAGCATTAAAGGGACTATTATACTCTGGAGATATCTGTAGTTACTTGGAAAAAAAATATATATATGTATGTATATAGCCCATATTAAACCTTGGATCATATACTACTTCATTAAAAAAAAGACAGAATGTGTTTATAAGGGTTAAAGGTAAAGCATGTATTTTTTGCACCTCTAGTAGCGCCAATTGGAATTTCAAAAATAATGGCCTACAGCATCATTGTTTCTTGTTAACTAATGTAAAAACTACTGAAAAGGGAAAATCTAGAAACTTTCCCTGGGAATTAACTAAAATAACAGATAAAATAAAAATCATCTAATAAAATCATCTTCCATGTCAAGGCTCAGACATTCTGCATGATATCTCACTCATTTTTTTTTAAATCTTTGTTTTATTTTTATTTTATAGATATTTACCTATAACAGCAAAACATCCTCAACCACTGGACAAGACGGTTCTTTTATCTCATCTCCTTGTTGTTTACCTTTTTGCTGTTAAATATCAGCTATTGTTCATGTTTTAGACATAAAGTGATAACATGAAGGGTGTTCATGAGTGCTGAACTCAGTCAGGACATTGATATGCTTCTCTTGATGGATGGCTAAATCAAAGAACAGTCTTCTCCCAAAAGGAGGAAGTGAGGAGCAAAGGCAATGATACAATATTACTATATATTCTTCAAGGGACTGATTAGTCCATAATATTACATATAATATGATATTATAATATGATTTTATAAGTGGCTAATTTTATAGTGGCACTCTCCCTAGCAATAATCTTTTCGTAATTACATTTTTTTTTCGCTCGCATTTATCTCACTCTAAGGTCTTATGGATGTTTTCTCTCATTACAATTAAAGCATTTACTTAATGCCGTGGAGGATTTTGTTTTTGTTTAATTAACCAAAGCACCTTTGTTCTTGCTGGAGGCAAAGAGAAAATGCATATCAAACAATAAATCACGATACAACGAATGCACGTTACAGAAGCGAATGTGGGTTGATGGTTTGCTCCCCTCATTAAAATCGCTGTACTTTTAAATTATTCATACACTCCTGTTTTGTTATAACTGTTGATCCATGGCAATTGAAAATCACCAACCAGTCGGTGGATTCGCGCATAATCTGTTTATTAAAAAGGAGTTTGCTGGCCTTGTGTTTTTTGAAGGTATAATACACTTCTGGAGTTCCCGAAGCAGAAAACCCAAATAAATCAAATTCATTAACTCAGTAATTGATTTCATTATTTTTCATGCTCATAACAGAGAGTTTTTTTAAGGTTTGAAGGAAGGGATGGAGGCAGAGCTTGGGAGCATGAGGCAAAGGTTGAGCACATAAACAGTTTGGCCAGGGGGAAAGTTGCTCTTTAATTACATCACAGAAGAGCCTTGAGCTGTCTGCAACCCCTACATCAGACGAGCAATTGTAGCTATGCTGGAATGAAATTCAACCTAAAATTGAAAAAGCAAAAAAAAAGCCAATAACTGTGTTTTATGTTAACAGAAATTGTAATAAAAAAAAAAAAATGGACTGGTCAGAACCCTGTTGAAAGAAAACAGCATATGCTGGTGAGGTATGTTTTGAAGCTGGGATGCTGGTGTGAGCTGGTCTTAAACTGGTCGGACCATCTTAGAACTAGCACATGACCAGCAAAGGACCAGCTTACACCAGCTCAAACTCGCATCCTAGTTTCAAAACATACCTAATCATATGCTGTTTATTTCAACAGTGCACACTGTGGTGGAGCAAGATTAAGGAAAGATAAGAAGGAAAGACAGATATTGCAAAACATAAATAAAATATTTACACATTTTGAAATCAAGATATGTTTACTTGTTTTCTGACAAAGTTGTTAAAATTAAGTGACTTCATGCTTAAATCTAAAACAAATATTTGCCAATGTGGAAAGAAAAATAATCTTGTTTTGTTCTTGCCATTTCTTTTCTGACCCCACTGTCAGATATATGTTTTAAGTACTCACTGACTGAACTGTGATATATAATACATATATTAATTAATTATTTTTTTTTTTTACAAAACAAGACTTAATACTAGTGGGCAACGGCTAATCACATCCAAAATAGAAGTCTTTGTATACATTTGTGTATATTTATTATGTATATATATATATATTAAATTCATGTATATATTTAAGAAAAATGCTATGTTTATCTAATAAATATATTTGTATATAGTATTAATTATATGAATATAAATATATCTTAATAAATGTATTTTTTTCCATATATGTAGTATATGTGTGTCTTTATATATACACATCATAAATATACAAAGAACACACATATTGTCATGAGTCGCGCCTCCATGGCTCGCTCCGGAACTCAGCAGCGGGAACCTCACCGGAGTATTAACGTTCCTACCCGGACCCTTTTAGCCCATGCACCGGGCATAGTTCCGGCCCAGGCTTTTGGCCTTCCCTAGGCCTATTTAAATGCTGACTTCATGCTAGAGCGACGCAAAGTCTTGATTTCCTCTGGTTATCATTTCTAAGCGTTTATTTCTTGTTGGATTGCTTGGTTTACTTGGACTGCTTTTTAGACTTTGATTCTCGCTGCCTGCCCTGATCTTTTTGCCTGCCTTTTGACCACGATTTACTGTCTGCCTCTGATATCCCTGTTTTTCTGTGTACCGACCTCTGCCTGTCTGACTACCCAAATAAAACGAATGGATTGGTGATCCATCACAGAAGACTTCGCCACAACAGGATCCAGCGGCAATGTTTCCGCTGCTACTGCCGCTCAAAGCCAGCCGATCAGCCCACCAACCCCGCCCGCTCCATTGGCACCTCCCGCGGCCACAACCGTCATCAATCCAGCGCGACTCGCACTCCCTGAGAAGTACAATGGCACACCTTGCAAGTGTGAAGGTTTCTTGCTACAATGTGAGATCTACATTAACCAGTAGCCTCAATGCTTTTACACGGACGACAGTAAGGTGTCTTTGGTGTGCTCACTGCTTTCCGGAAAGGCTTTAGAGTGGGCAACGTCCTTGTGGAGAGGTCACCAGATGGCCTTCCCATCCTACCAGAGTTTCCTACGACAGTTTAGGGAGGTTTTCGATCACTCTGTGGATAGTAAAGACGCCAAAGATGAGCTGTTGAGCCTCAAGCAAGGTACCATGTCTGCGGCTGAATATACTATGACTTTCCACACACTGGCGGCCTAAACTGGATGGGACAGCGACCCCTCAAATCACTGTACCGTCGCGATCTCAGGGAGGACCTTCAAACTGAGCTGGCCAGCAGAGACGCAGACAAGAACCTGGAACAGTACATGGACCTAGCCATACGTACCAACCACCTTCTCCGTTCACGCCACTCACGCCGCACCCCAGCTCCACCACTGCCCAGGCCCAGCACTTCCACCAGTGAACCCATGCAGATTGGAGCTACACACATCTCTCCAGAGGAGCACGAATGGAGACTGGAGAACCATCTGTGCCTGTACTGCGGTCTGGCTGGACACATCATCTCCAACTGCCCTACTCGTCCCCCTCACTCCAGAACTTACTGGGTGAGTGCCACCTCTATCTCCATGGCCATGAAAATTTATGTATGCCTTGTTTACAAGGATGTAAAGATAAAGACCAGGGCCTTCATTGATTCTGGGGCGGCAGGGAATTTTATTGACCGGGACTTTGCATCTAATCATGCTATCCCTCTCATTTCATGTTCACCTATCGTGGCTGTGGCAGTTCTCGATGGCTGACCCATAGGCTCTGGAAGGATTACTACCCAGACCCAAGAAATCATCCTCCTGACCAGTTCACTGCACTCAGAACAGATCCACTATCACGTCATCCACTCAGCTGGAATGACATAACCCCAGCATAACGTTGAAGACTCATCAAATCACACAGTGGTCTCCATTCTGTCAAGAGAACTGCCTCATCCAGGCGAAACCCAGCATTCACTCCCAAAGAGACACCCGACACCATCACCTTACCAGCACAATACTAAGACCTCCGTAAGGCCTTCAGAAAAGAGGAAGCCACCCAACTCCCGCCGCACCGTGCCACCGACTGCGCCATAGACCTTCTACCAGACACCTTACCTCCATGAGGCAGAATCTTCCCCCTGTCACAACCAGAGACCGACAGTATGAACCAGTACATCAAGCAGGAGTTGACGAAAGGCTTTATTCGGCCCTCTACCTCACCAGCCTCGGCAGGCTTCTTCTTCATCAAGAAGAAGGATGGGGGACTGAGACCATGTATCAACTATCGTTCACTGAATGAGATCACTGTGAAGTACCGATACCCCTTCCTCTAGTCCCTGCAGCACTGGAAAAGCTACGGTCCGCCCATTACTTCTCCAACTCAACCTCCACAGTGCGTACAACCTCATCCACATACGAGAGGGGGACGAATGGAAGACGCCCTTCTCCACCACAAATGGCCACTACGAATATCGGGTTATGCCCTTCGGAATGTCCAATAACCGCTCTATGTTTCAGGCACTCGTAAACGAGATCTTCAGGAGCATGCTGAACCGGTTCGTCATCGTTTACATTGACAATATCCTGATCTATTCCAAAGACCTTGAAACCCATGTCAGAGCCGTCCTCAACAAACTCATCGAAAACAGACTCTACGCTAAGATCTCGAAGCGTGAGTTTCACCAGACCAAAGTGGCCTGCCTTTTGACCACGATTTATTGTCTGCCTCTGATATCCCTGTTTTTCTGTGTACCGACCTCTGCCTGTCTGACTACCCAAATAAAATGCTGCAAATGGATTCGAACGTCTCTGGTGATCCATCACACATATCTTAACTAAAACTTTTATTTTGGATGTGATTAATTGCGATTAATCAGTCCATACTAGCAGTACTTAATACCTTAAGTCATTTTGCATCTTAAGAAAATGTCATGATTAAAGAATATTTAGATCTTTGTATTGGAGAACAAGACAAAAATACAGAGTTAGAATATATATATATATATATATATATGTAGATTGTCTATACTCACCTTTATCTAAACATTTGTAGCAGTGTCTATTGAGTATATGTTTGTTTTCTTTTTCTGTCAGTTCAGATTCTGATCAGTTGTGGAGGTGTGACCTCAAATTGACTGACTGCAGGCCCGTTCCCACGAGCACATGCTACAGATTACCAGCCACTTTTTACACAGCTCTGCTGTTTAGACAATCCCACTCTCCTGAGACACTCTGAAAAACACTGTTCCCTCTCGGCTTGCTTTTCAGTAACATTCTGTGTGTTTACTTAACTGCTGTTTCTACTGTCTAATGTCCTTAAGATGAAATTTGAAGGTTTGTAAAATTTTGAAGAGCGAAACATGTCATTTGTTTTTAAACTTCAAATTAAAATATGTAAAACTGAACATAACATTTATTAAGCAGGTATGAGCATGTTTTTTTTTTTTATTTAGGATATAAACTATAGAAATATAAGATGAAAAACTCTAGCTTTATTAGTTTTACTTTATACATAACCATTCAAAACTTTGGGGTTGGTAAGAAATTTTAATGATTTTTATAGTACTCTTACCAGTACTGCACTTATTTGATTAAAACTTAATTGTACAACCAATAATAATATATAGCATTATTAATATTGTAAACAATTATAACAATTTAAAATGTTATTCCTGTGTCTTCATTATCCAAAGTCTTCTGTGTCACATGAATCCATTATTCTAATATGCTCAAGATGCCCAAGAGACATTTCAGCTCAGCAACAGCTGTGCTGCTTAATATTTTTGTGGAACCGGTCATCATTTGGTGATCATCTGAGATTTTGACAGACAGTTTGAAGGTTATTAGTATGAAGGACTGATTTTAAACTAAGAAAAGGATTTCGTTGTTGTTTAATAGCAGCTCTGGAGCACAATATCAAAAAGTGCAATCTGCAACTGCCCGGGCATCAATGGTAATTCAATAACAAATGCTTTTGAAACAATGATAAACCCATGCCATTGTGTTGATTTTGTCTGAATTCTTTGAAAACAAGGCTGTGCTGTCGTATTGCTTTACTGACTACAGCCTGCAACTCTAAACGCTGGCCTGATGAGCGTGACGGTATCAGATAATAGTATCCACTAAGAATGGATTACACGGCATAAAAGGTTTCCTTAACCGTATAAAGGGAGCATGCAATGCAATTTTATTGTAATGGAGCTTTCAGTTCCCTGGTATGTCTGAATGCTTTGGTTTGGATGCTACAAAATCAACACTCTACACAAGTGGCTTCTAACAAAAGATGTATTATTCTTGCTTTAGGTGCTTCAATGCATGAACCACAGTGGAAATCCAAGGAGATCTAAAAAGTTGCTGACTATTAATTACATACAGTGTACACAGAACTATGTAACCATTTTCAGATGTCAGGTTTTGCATGTTTTTTGCATGCTGTGCTGGCTCTCCAGAGCATTAATTTACTTCAGAAGCTTAGGAAAAACATGCCTGGCTTTGTATGATATTTGCCAGAGAAATAAAAAACGCTAATTTAAAGCAATAGTTTACCCAAAAATGAAAATTCACATCATACATTATTCAAATAGGCTATGTATGATTTTCTATATTCTGTTGAGCACAAAAGAACATATTTTGATATATGCTGGTAACCAAACAATTGATGGTAGCCACTGACTTGAAATATATGCAGTGGAAGTCAATAGCTACCGTCAGAAGCATGACAGAATTGATTTTTTTTTTAGGTGAAGTTTACATATTTTAAATCATTTATTTGATTGTAGAGCACCAGGAAAACAAGCAAATTAGGTAACCCAAATCAATCAGTGCAATCAGCCAGATTTTCATGGAATTTAAAAGACAACCCTGACATAATGAGATTGACTAATTATCTGAGCTTGGTATTAATATAGACCAATCAATTAAAACAGATCAAAAGCTCTTCAGGGAGAAAGCTTTAAAATGACCTAAATGAAATCACTGAAATGACTAGGAAAGAGTGCTGCAGAAATGAATATACATATATGATGAAAAGTAATCAGCTGAACTGCTTTTCCAACTGCTGCTGATTGATTATTGATTGGGATCAAACAGAGAGCTTGCAGTGAGATATTATTTTACCTACTGAGGCATGTTTGCTGTGATGAATTGTGTGTAAATATTTAGGATCACCACTACTTTGTCGCACCTCCCAAATCTGCTTCTTTCTACTCTTTTTACACTTTTTCTCTGTCTTTACTCTAATACACTGAATGATAAATGTTCACTTCCATGCTCCTACCTGGCATTCAGTCATGCCATTATTGATCTTATAAAAAGCCAGTTAAATGGTTCATTGATAAGCTGGCTGGCCTTTAAATAAAGCTTCTGTAAAACTTTACTAGAACTTAATCAGTGTTGGGGAAAGCATTATATGAATATTTTTATGTAAATATTTAACACTGTTTCTTATTATAAAATGGATCTAACCTAACCTGTGTCCTATGGCCACATATTATATATATGATATAAAGTTGTAAGTGTATTCTTACACTTACAACTATCATAAAAGAGGTCCATCTTTAATGTTTACTTTTTTGTTTTTTTACTGTCACAACATAAGATACATAATACGTATTACATGCTAAGTCAGCTAACTGATATACTCTCACTCCAAAGTGGAAGAACTTTTTCAGACTGGAAGTGCTACATTTTTATATTTAAGTTTTGCTTTGGATAAGTGTTTATTCTCCTGATCAAATCTACACAGCTGAGGTAACACACAAATTCGGTTATTTTGTCAATTACAAAAACAAGTACACAGGATTCCACTGAAACCTCAGATTTATTTATGTGCTGCGTTTTATTAAACCTGTGCTGAAAGGAAACATATCACACCTCCTTTGACTTGATAGTCCGCTTTAGATATTCCATAAGTAACTTTGTAACTATATGCCAATTACATGTCAATATAATTTTCATTAATTTGCAACTACATGTCTACTAACTCTCAAAGTAGACTGTTAGGGTAGGTTTAGGTTTAGTAGAATTAGTTGACATATTCTTTCAAATTTTCTCATAATCAGTACATTGAATGTTATGGCTACATCAAAATAAAGTGTTAGAAGTTATTAAGCAGACAGTGTACTAATAGTCAAATGACTGCCTGTTGACATGTAGTTGCAAAGTTACTTACTGTTAGTAGAATGTCTAAATTGGACAATCAAATAAAGTGTAAACCAGTATTTTTACCCTTATACAACTGAATTTAAGTTAAATAATTGTTTGAGGGCTTTTTGCTAATATTGTGTGTTAAGTGGCTCAAAGACATATACTGTAAGCACACTTACACAAATAACCTACATATGAAAAACCAAGCAGGAAAGTATTGATTTCTCACCATAATGCCAAAGCAGCAACATGAGACTAGAAGGATTGATTCAAGGAATCCCCCTCGGTTTCACAGCATATACCCTTCAAAGAAGTGATCGATCATTGACCTGGACATACCAGTGCTACCTCACCTCAGGTTTGACCATCATGCTTTTCACAAATGCCAGGTTCTCTCTATCAGGACTATAATAGGGGTTCCCTCATGACCCTGTTCCACATCCAGAAGAATGTTCAGAGGAATATGTCTCTTCCTGAACACTTTTGAGGATGAATTGCTCTTAATGTGTGTTTAATATTTATGTGTGTATATATATATATATATATATATATACGCTCACCTAAAGGATTATTAGGAACACCTGTTCAACTCATTAATGCAATTATCTAATCAACCAATCACATGGCAGTTACTTCAATGCATTTAGGGGTGTGGTCCTGGTCAAGACAATCTCCTG
>JAUMHI010000041.1:12512975-12528363 GCA_032359435.1 Enteromius unitaeniatus | reverse complement strand
GGGAGAACCAGGCTTAGTTGGGTCCAGTTCTCCTCTGACTGGACGCCCAGCACCTAATTTCCAGTTCAATTTTAGGCTAAATTTAGGCACTCAGGCAACATTGCATTAGGAACTGCAGTGTTCTGCATTCCACATGTCCATAATAGTCTTGAGGTAGATATTTTGAAATAGTTAGTAACCACACACTTAGAAATAAAGGTACAAAAGCTTTCTCTGTGCAGTACATTTTCAAAATTTACACTTTTGTACCTATTAGGTTCTAATGTGTACTCTATGTGGCAGTTTCCCAAACAGGGTGTAAGACTAGTCCTAGATTAAAATAAATGCTAAACTGGAAAACTGGCTTGCACTGAGATATCTTAAAATACATCATTGCCATTTTTTGGTCTTTTAAAATGCTCACAGATAATGCATTTTTGTAAGACTAAAAATTCTTAAATGTTCTGAATTAGCAAAGGTCTAGTCCTGGCTTAATCTAATTCCTATCCGGGAAACCGGCCCTATAAGTACTAATATGTACCAAAATACACCCTTTAGGTACAAACATGTACCTTAAAAAAAAAGGTACTGCCCCAGTGACAGCTTTTGTACCTTTTTTCTGAGAGTACAGAATACAGGAATTGTTACTTTTTTTAAATATTTGGGCGATAGCTAAATGAAATAGATAAAATAAGATCTTGTGTAGACATATTTTTTAAAGTATACAAATATGACAAAATAAATCATTTCCTGTGATAATCCACAAAATGCTATACCATAGATTCTTTTTTAAAAGTGATTAAGTTGTAATATTCCTTTCTGAAACTTGTCTCATCCTCGTGTGGAAGAACACTGGTGGCAGAGAAGTGAACTGCCTTATTAGAGGGTTAGCTCTGTGGCACATCTGTTAATAAAAGCTTGTTAGGAGCGTTTTATTGGTGCATATCAGCGATGTGGTCATTGACGAGCCCTACGACTGACAGAACTGATTTCCTGCCTTGCTTGGCTTTGATTAATTGTACTGTCTTTTGTACGTGGGTGTGGAGGTCAGTCGTGGGAGATGGCAAATGAGAATTTACTCCACACACTCTTATTTGTTATTGGAGAAGACTAATCACATGCACTTCACCTCCTGCTACCACTTCTGAATACAGCCCACACACACAGAAACAATAAAGAGATCTGAGCACTCCTGCTTCTGCACATTTGCTTTTCTCTCTCTGTGTATCTTTCTTTTTAATACATAATAATGAACAATCTAGTGGGTGTATGGAATTGGTGATGTCTTTAGAATTGTAAAAGTTAAAAAAAAAATCACAATTTGTTAAAAATTAGATACTTATTTATTTTTTTTTAGATAAATTTGACTTGTGACTTTGGGTTTGGATTTGGTCAGAACAACATAAACAAATAGTTCACCCAAAAATGTAAATGTTTTAAAAATGTACTAACCCTGAGGCCATCCTAGATGTAGATGGAGAAATTTAGCAGCACATCACCTGCTCATCAGAGGATCCTCTGCAGTGAATGGGTGCTATCAAAATGAGAGTCCAAACAGCCAAAAACATCACAATAATCCACAAGACTCCAGGCAATCAATTAACATCTGTGAAATGAAAATATGTTTTATAAATGAATCCATCACTTTCTCGGCTGTGTGAACTGCCATTTTGACGGCACCCATTCACTGTAGAGCAGGGTTCCTCAAATCTTATCCTGGAGGTCCGATGCACTGCAGATTTTAGTTCCAACCCTGATAAAACTCACCTACCTGTGTCTAATGATCCTTAAGACAATGATAAGCATGCTCAGGTGTGTTTGATTAGGGTTAGATCCAAACTCTGCAGTACATCGGACCTCCAGGGTAAGATTTGAGGAACCCTGCTGTAGAGGATCCATTGGAGAGTGAGAGATGTAATGCTACATTTTGCCAAATCTGCTGAAGAAACAACCTCATCTACTGTCTTTAATGACTTAAGTAAGTAAAACATTTTTTGAGTGTAAACGAAAATTATGTAAATGTGAACACTGTGTGCATGCAATCCAGAAATGCACAAAACGTCTGTGCATTACTGATTGAGGGTGTGCAGGAGGATAATGGATACAGAGGAATTCCTCCAACTGTTACTTCCAAATATAGCACATAAATGCGTAATGATGTCCCTAAAGGAAAGCTAGAGGAGGAAAAACACCCACCAGTCAGATTGTGAAAGAAAAAAAAAGATATAACTGTTTTTATATATAAAAATGCCTTTTTGTTGGTGGTGCCATACAGGGATATATACCTTGGCAAATACCAGCAAGCTTTAAGAACACTCTACAGGACCAGCCTGATACTGTATAGTGCAGTTTAGCTTGTGTAGGTTGTACATTCAAAACCTGACTCATCATGACTGGGCGTTTTACAATCAGGCATCAGACGCAATCAAAGCTTCTGCGACACAGAAGGCTTTGGCATTGAAGGGAAGCAGTGACATATACATGAACACCTACAAGAAGAGATTAGCCAAAAATGTACTATTGTTTCCTTTCTATACAGTCATATCTGACAAAGACCTACAGTAAGTAATGAGACCACTGCAGGTGCAATGCTCACTTCCCCGTTTCATCATAAACACTTCTATATGCACGATCAGCAAGTTCAAAGATGCTTGTCATTGGTTAGTGCCGACGGCAAGTTTTTTTTTTTTTTTTTTTTGAAGTGCACTTAGGTGCTTACAATGCCTTTTCTCAGACGAGAGTTGAGGGAGACTTTAAAAATTACACACAAACCAACATTTCTTGGCTCTTTAAGTGCTTACAAGCACAAGAGGTTACGAGAAATATCCAGACCCGTTCACAATCTTCAGTCACTCCACTTCTCATTTCTCTATCTTTCTTCATTTCTGTCAGGAGTAATACGCATGTTGCACTTCTCCCTCTTTTAGTGTGTCTACAAATACAGAGACAAAGCAACCTAAGCAAACTACTTCTTTAACAGTATTTTTGCTTACTTTTGTAAATAATGCATTTTTCTTTTTAGGGGCTTATGGTAGCCTATAAGAACATTTCACAGGCTAAATTAGTCAAAAAAGAAAAAAAGCATGTCTGTGACCTCAGTGTAAGTAAAAATCTGCACATTTGCTACTTCCTGAAATGAGTATGAAACATTTATGACTAAAAGGCAGGAGGTGCGAGTAAGTGTGTAAGAGTAAAGACGAGGAGGGTAAGCGGGAAAATCTAGTTAATTATTTGTGAGCACTTTGTCTTCCACACATAAGGGTCATGTGTGGATTTATAAACCTATATAAAAAAGTAATATAGAAAAGGGTGTATGATTTATTCATACTAAATATTTTGTGCTGTATGCAGTGGTCTTTTACTACACTAGTGCTGCCTCTCATAACTGGTGTACAGTAAACCAATTATGTTACAGAACTGAACATGATATCATTTTAAGATCGATTTAGAATGTTAGCAAATCATCATTTTTTTTTGGAATTGAGTATTGCAAAAATGAATATGCTTGTTGTAATTTTAAGTCTATTAAAGGTTATATACGACTTTCAGAAATCTTCTGATGTTTAAACTTTATTAATTATGAATGTATTATTATTATTATTATTATTATTATTAGAACAATGGCAGAAATACTAACAGAATTAGAACAAGGTTATAGTCATTACACAGAAAGGGAATGACCTTTTATCATATTGTGATATTTGATTTTTATATACAGTAGTCAACTTTAATGAAAGGTTTTGAGCCACTTCGAATTTTGTCTACTGTATATATATATATATATATATATTTCTGATTTCTATCGTTGACTTTATTAAATATGATGCAATGTTTTTTTAATTTACACACCAACTAATATCACAAAACATCACATCATCCATGTTTGTTGTTTGACCTCCAACAATGATGTCACTTCTAAGATGATGTCATTGAAAACATATTTTTTTTTGGTAAACAGATATTTCGAAGACTTAAGGGACAGAAAGTGAAATTGCACACACACACACAAACATATAAACTGATTATCAATATATGATATATGGTAGAGACATGAAAATGTACTGCATAACAGGAATGACCCAGGAAAGGTTGGGCAGACAGTCATCCAATAAAAATTCTATGAAGAACTACTGGGATACATGCCAAATAATCATCTTTCCAGAAAACTCAAGGGTACTGATGACAGAGAGGGTCATGGGCAGGGGGGTGCATCCTGTTGTCCTTATAGGATTGGCAGTCCCAGTCCACCATGGCAGAAAATCATTGTTTGATCTAGTGTGCATTTATGGATTTTCAAATTCTTAAGGATTGCATGGCAGGAATGGAGATCAGAGAGTGAGGAAATGGATGCAATTTCTCAGAGTAAATGCTTGTTCCAGAATGTTCTGCCTGATGGATTAAAGGTAAGGCTGTCTGACCATTTAGCCCCCAACCTCTTGCGGAGCTGATTGGTCAAGAAGGTCTCCTTTATTCCTCCTTAAGTCACTGATTCATTGCGGTTTGGTGAAGGTTGAGCTGTAGTCTGCCACCACCATGGCTTCATATCTAAGGGGTGGCTCTTCTTGACAGATAACTATTTATCATTCTGGCAGTCGGACTGATCAATTGGGCAGTGATTCAGTCCTTTTGGTCAGGGGATGAATGGAGGAGGTGATTGAATGCTCAACTCCAGGCCGTTTTCAAAACCTAGGATTCCTGGTGGAGCTCACCCACCATCTAAGATGCTGTATAAACATTTTTGATGGAAAAAAATACAATCCTGCAGAGTTACTACACATTACATCCAGTGTTTGTGTGTGATGCATTTTTGCTTTGCTTATTAGAAGATTGAGACTTTAGCCTAACCAGATGATAATGTTTGAATCAACTGAAAATCTTTTGTGAGTGTGGGATTTGTGGATTGTATTTTAGCTTTATTAGTAGCTGTTAATGCAGTTTCTACCATTGAAATCAGTTATTTATTAGTTGCGGCTTTGGTTGGATTCATGTTCATGTTCATTTGTATTTGTTACAACTGCAGCACAGATTATACATTAATGAAAACATATTTTAGTGCAGTCCCATGTTTTGACAAAAATACTTGTATTATTTTTTACCAGCTCCACATGTATGGCTTTTCTGATAACGTAAACTTTCTCGGTAGCTCACCTGGTACAGCACTGCAAACTGCTCAAAAAAGGGCATGCTTCAGTGAATGCATTTCATCCCACAGTTGAAATCATTCAACTATTTATTGAAAATTAGCCTCGTACTATGACCTAACCTCATAACTCTGCAACCATTTCACTTTTTAAATTGATACTAACATATCTAAAAATCGGTCAGAATTATCAAATTTTGCCCATGTTTTTTTATTTTTTTTTATTTTTAACAAGATTAAATAAATTCAGAAGATTTTTAAAAGACTGATTCATTTTGAATTGAATCAATTTCTTTCTTTTTAACAAGATTAAATAAATTCAGAAGATTTTTAAAAGACTGATTCATTTTGAATTCTACATGGCTTACCAGGCAACTAAAAAGTATTGGGTGAAAGAAGACACATATGCAGAACTGTGCTCTGAAAATGTAAAACAAATTTAGCAAGGTTCTGATATTTGAGAGCAATCATCCTTCTTCCAGTTATCCCATCTGCTCGGACCCTGCTAATTGCCACTTGCTGCTAAATTTATTATAACTTTTTGCATATTGAGTGCTAATGATTGCAAACAGAAATTACAATATTCAGTGAAGAGTGTGAATTCATTAGTATCAGCATATCAGTCATTTGTGTGTGTGTGTGTTATAAATAAAACACAGGGCTGTCCATCTTGAGGCATAAGGTGTTTGAGACTTGTTCTTGCTGAAAAAAAACTCATTTGTCAAAACTCACAGTGGTCAAAAGTGAAAGGTGTCTGAATTGTTTTCATATATTTAGTTTGAGTTTTCACAGAGCTGCCACCAGCACTGATGACAGACAGCAGCTTGTATAGTTCTCTTGTCATTTCTTGTCACTGATCTTCACCACCACTGTGGCTCGCAAATCAAATACGATGCCTATGGCATGTTTGATGTCATGGCGCTTAGTTATGAGAACCAATGATGTTTGATGTTATTGATGTCCAACCTGCGGCATGGGTGCCGTATTCGATCTGAGAGCCACAGTGGACGTTAATATTATCAGTAAATACTCACATTTCGAACCACTTTTCAAGTTCTTTAAAAAAAACCTTGCTTACTCATGCATGTTGTGTTCTGTACTATCAATGTGCATTTTACAGCTAATGCTTGAGCAGTGATGGGTAAAGCTAATTGTGCACATAATACTAAAATTTACATTTTCATGAATTAAACATATGAGTGACCTAGCTGTCAGACTCCTCAAATAATTCCAGCGGCAGACCGCCTGCCACGTTTTGCATAAACAGCCATAATTTGTCTCTCATTTCAATTTTGTTTTTTTATCTTGATTTATGAAGGAATTCGATGAGAGTTTTTTTGGTTTTAGGGCTAAAATATGTTTCATTGGTAAGTCAATACTCCATTCATGCTGTCTTACTAGAACTGGACCCTGTTTCGGTATTCATTTTCTGGAATTAACTCTGCCACTAAAAGTAGTTCTTCAACCGTTTTTCTTTATTATCATGGTAAGCTCAGTTGTCCCCTACAGCGGCTCGTTCATCACACCATGCCTGGGTAGTCTCTGATGGAGAAGTGTTTCTGTACAGGCAATATTGAGCTCCGCTGTGGGTTGGAGACAACATGGTCCTTATCACCCTTTAACAGCCTTCTGTCCTGCCTGGTTCTATCGTCTGAGTGGCCCAGTGGTCAACACCATACTTGGCTTAGCTTCCTTATGACTGATTTTATTGAAGGGAACTGTAACCTATGTGATCCTGAGAGATAAAACACCCCTTACTCTCTGAAGCAGCGGTCAGCCATATAAACAATCCTGTTTCTGTTAAAGGAATATTTCACTTAAAAATAAAAATGTGGTCATTTTTTAAGCATTCCACATTTATTAAAAAAAAAATTTTAAATGGCAGAAACAGGAACTAATTTAAACGATATACTAGAACCAATATTTCTACTAGAACCATATCCAATATTTTGAAGAGACACTGCCTCCCTCGCCTCCTCGTAGGAAACTCCCCTGATATAGATGAAATCTTATATCTTTACCAAGAGTTTCTTTTCATAACACATTATAATAACAGCTGCCATCATTACAACTGGGCGGCACCATTGAAATCAACGTTTACAGCATTCTTTGAGAGAACAAGAGGGCACAGCTTTCTGCTTGACCCCTGTTTGAGATTAATGACCTTCTTTAATGAACTGCCTCTGTTGCCATGCGTCCATTTCCCCTCAGGCCTCATTGTAAATTCTCCACCACCAGTTCTTCCATTTCCTCTCTCTAACATCACTAATTTAGATTAATTACACATCCCTTGGTGCAAATATTCATGCAGCGCCTGTTATTAAGTCCAAAATCTACATTACTGGCATCCCTACAGCTCTCCTCTCATTGGCCTCCTACCTACAGGCACAGCGCAAGTCAATCAGACATAATATGGCCTTCTTTTGCTCCTCTTCTCTATTACCTGGAGGTGTGATCTTAGTGTGTGAAAGAAAACAGAAACATATATTTTAATATAGTTAAATAATCATCTACGAGAGTCAGGCTGAAGGGCTCTAGCGTGGTTTGCGCTGTCATCAGATCATTATCTAGTTGGTGAGAAAGGCAAATAACAGTGTTTAACATGCAGATATTTTTAAATAAAGTGTCATAGTGTTGATCTCTGTTCGTGTGGGCACTCCGTTACCACAGGGTTCTATTTTTTTCTAGGAGGAAACTGCCTCGTATGGCACGAATCCCCGCGGAGAGCATTTCCCCATACCGATGAAAATCAGATTCTTCATTTATATGCCAATTGCTGAACAAATTAATACAGCAGCATGAAAAATAATTCAGGCGAAGACGTCAGCGACTCCTGTTTGCTCAATCATATCTGTTTTACTCCAAATAAACTAATTATAGATTACGACCTTTTAGAGTATTCTTTGCGGCTGAAGGGCTAACGATTGATAATGCTTTTTAATTAATCACGCATGCTAATTATGCTTCCCATTACATTTGCCACTACATCCACTGCAGCCGAGAGAGACATATGGAGCATATGTTTTCGGAAGGGGCTCTACTGTGCTTATCGGTGCATTATGAAATTTAAAAATATACACCATGCTGATTGTTGTAAAGGGTATACTGGTATTTTGAACCACTCTTCCTGAGCCTGTATTGGTGGTAGTATATAAATATAAATGAAATTAAACATAAATCTTCAGTTTTGACCTCGCCAATTTGTTTTGGCATTATAGTACATGCTGGAACATTGTTTTATTTAAAAATAATATATAAAAGGCCATGCTACATGCTGAATATAATCACAAGTCATTTGTAGAATTAAAAATTTGATTTGATTTGTGATTTTTTTATTTTTATTTATTTATTTATTTATTTAAAGACTGGTGTAAATCATTCTTTCATTTGTGAAAATTGTAATAGTGGTACTTCTTTAATAAACAATAACATAACATTATTTAATGGGGGATTTGCAGTTTGCAAAGCAACTAGGCAAGCAGATTTTGGTAATTAATGTTATTATAATATGCATTTTAGCATAGCTGAAACACTATATTAACCAAAATTCAAATGACTCCTTGCTGAAACTGGCACTTTTTGTAATACTTTTATAGCTTCTAGATCTTTGATTTAACCGAAAACCCAAAACAGCTTAGTCAGAAATATATCAAGTAAACAGGAAAAAAGTGTGCAGGGAGGGAACTGAAACTCTGAGTATCAGACTATAATAAGATTCCTGTTCAAGCATGAAACCTATTAAGCGCTTGGAAGGATTTGCTCCTATTCACAAAACCTAAGATTTAATTTTTATGTTGCACTCCATTTCCTGACTGAACGACATGAAATGTCCCCTTTGACAGATTAGACAGAGTCAGCTTGCTTTAAAGGCAATATCCTGTAACAGAGAACAGAGAACTGGTGTATACACAGTTATACTGTATGCTGCAATACTGTGCAATTCTGAATATGCAGCTGTATTGCATTAAAAAGGCAACTCAGCTACATATAAGCTTTCACAGTAATGATCTAATTACGATTATTTGTATGCTGAACATTTCTTAAACTTTTGTATTGAGATCTAACTTGGGTCATTTTTGTCCACAAGAAATGACTATATTATATTTTTATAATATCTCAATTGTTTTTCTCCAGACAGCAATGTGATTAAACACAGGACAATGGAAACTTTCGCTTATGATGCCTGCTTCTCAGATTTTTCTTCACATGTAATCTCCACAAGATTATATCACAACTTGCTAAGATTTCCAAAGTCTTGCTAAGATTTAGTTTTGAGCTCCAAAATGTTTTATCAAACAATGATCCCATTTTGTGAGCTCTGCTATCCACATTCATTTTATAGTTCTGTGCTATTGCTCTATGTCAAAATCTGATTCCATTTTCTATTTTGGGGGACGCATCTGAGAGAAAACTGGAGCTTGAACTATGACCATAAAGCCTACAATGACTTCTGGCCGGTGAAAGAACAATAAAAATGGTCTCCTGTGACAATCTAATCCACAAGCACACACACACACAAAGATCCCCTGACTTTTCTCACCTATTTTTCTGTGGTTCATGACCTTTAATTAGAATTAAATTTATTTATTCATTTTTTAAAATCATTTTTTACATGGTATGCTTGACCAGAGTAAATGCCATAAAGCTTGTATTATTGAATGAAGAAAATGTCACATGACATCAAAGGTATTTATAATCTTACAAAATATTTTGAATTAAAATAAGTGTTCATCTTTTGAACTTTCATCAAAGAATCCTTAAAAAAAAATTAACACGAAACAGTTATTTTTATATTATTTTACACACTGTTTATTTAATAAACACAACCTTGGCAAGAGTGTTAAAACATTAAAGATAAGGGACAGGATTAAATATAATTATTATCTGTGGCAGGTAGAGCTTCCTATTTCTGGGTCACACCTACATGGAGACCTGCAGCTTAACAATTAGACATCAGCCTACTGTGACAGATAAAACATGAGACAGATTGAGCAGTTCACAGCTGGATTTTATAGCTTCAGGTTCAGGGGGTTTCATTTTAATAATGATCATACCTCTTCTCATGTCTCACATCTCAAAGCATAAATGCATTGCAGTTTTTTTTGCCATTTATCACAGGAACGATTTCAAAAAGATGATCATTACAGGGGGGAAAAATAGATCAGTGAGCCAGTATCTGCTGCCCAATGCTGATCCATGTTATTTTTGATAAAGATAAAATGATACGCCTTAAAGATCCTGTTTTATATCCCCATTAGTTAGGTGGCAGGGGAAAGATCAGATTAAAAATCTATTAGGAACCAACTCATGGGATTCATTAGGGGAGAACTTGTTCTGCTTACAAGTGCATTTTCTTCTTTAATTAGTAATACCCGCTAAAATGAAGTTATCCTCCCTTTTGAAATGAGTTGAGGGTAATAAATCACGTGCATACATGTCAGCCTGCCCTTTTATGTCCATACTATGTCGTAGTGTCTGTATGTGCGTGTGTGTTCAGCATAGCTAGTGATTTTCTTTTTGTTTACGTTGGTTTGTATAATTTACATAATTACAAATTTGCTGTAATTTGAGAAATGAATGATAGGGACTGACCTGTCTTTGTTATGCAGCGTGTATTTCATCCAAATCTGTCCTCACAGCATTTCACAGCAGAAGCTGGGAGGCTGGATATTTATTGCAGTGATGAATGATCATTCTAAAAAACAAGCAAATGAAAGTGGACAAACCCACAATATTACAGAAATAAGCAACAGAACAAGACAGTTTCACCTCAGGTGATGTAACAAATGAAACTGAATATATAAAGTCTTAACAAATCAAAACGGGATTTCGCAATGATGTCATACAAGAGCTATTTTGGGTTTTCTAACAAACCATTTGTTAGATCTTAAAAAAAAAAACACAGGTTAACACCTAAACTAACAAACTGACTAAAGAACAAGATCTTTTAGAAACGTTTTCAGCACATTTTTTTTTCTCCAGATGAATGAAAGCAAGTCACTATTTCATTAAAGCTTTTGTCTCTTCTAATGGGGAAACATTAAATTCTCCAAAGCTATAACTAGTTATAGTTATGAAAGAAATGGCATCAAGTTTTTCAAGCATTTTTAAATATTCGCTCACTAAAAAATAAATAATTTCTGATCAATGACTTAATAACCACATACAACCTGGATGTTATGTTTCTAATTAAAACATGGCTTGAAGACAGTGGCAGTGCAACAGTCCTCCATGAAACAGCCCCTCAAAACTTTACTTTCATGAGTGTCTGCCGAGCTGTTAGGAGAGGTGGAGGCGTACCTGCTCTATTTAAATATGTCTATCAATGTGAGCAAGTGTCATTTGGTCAGCACTTGTACTTTGAATATCTAGGGATTGTGCTGAAAGGTGCTCCACGAATTCTATTTATCATCTACAGGCCTCCAAAATACTCTCCAGCCTTTGTCGAAGAGTTCACAGAACTGTTATCAATGATTTCCTCAGAGTTGAACTGTTTTGCTATGGCAGGGGATTTTAATTTTCACATAGAAAAAGAAATTTCACACAAAAGAAAGTTTTAAACACTTCTAACCTGATTCAGCATGTGCATGGAACCACACACAATCGTGGACACACTCTTGATTTACTCATTAGTAAGGGTCTAAACATTGTCATTAAGGACGTAGCACTATCTGATCACTTCTGTATTTTCTTTGATATATTGATCTCTGCTACCACTGAATCTAGATCAGTCTCTGTCAGAAAGAGATGTATTAATCTAAACACTAGAGTGCTGTTTCTGAAGGCTATATTTTCAATGCCAAGCATTTCTGCAGACTCTGTTGATCTTCTCTGATGATGTTAAGAATGTCATTGATGACATTGCACCAGTGAAAGTCAAAAAGTACAGACTTGACTGGCAGACAAAAATCATGTTGGAGAAAATCAACAGCAGTACAGAGTATGAAAAGACAATGCAGAGACTGGACGGAACCGGGATGACACAGAGCAGACAACGACACTTCAGGAAGGTTTCTGGGAACAAAGGGTCAGTATTAGGAGATGAGTATTACAGGTAAGAATGTCCTCTTCGTAGATACGAGCTTGGACGTTTGACTGTTGTGTGGTGGGTGCTTAAGTATAGTGCTGATGAGTGCTGGGAATGGCTTGCAGGTGAGTAGAACAGGTGACATCAATTAATACTCGGGTGACTGTGAGCGGAGAGTGCCAGTGGGGGTGGAGCCTGGTGTTGATGTTACACCTGGACTATGTCAATCTGGTTTAATTTCCGAATTTGGCAAAATATCAGTGCTACTGCTAGATCTTAGTGTTGCGTTTGACACTGTCGATCATAACATTCTCCTAGGGAGAATGGAAAACTGGGTAGGGCTTTCTGGGATGGGTCCCTCAAGGCTCAATTTATGCATCACTATTGTTTAGCCTGTATATGCTCCTCTATACTCCTAAGTCAAATAATGAGAAAGAACCATATTGCTTATCACAGCTACGCTGATGATACCAAGATTTACCTAGCCCTGCCGCCAAATGACTACAGCCCCATTGATTCCCTCTGCCAATGCATTGATGAAATTAACAGTTGGATGTGCCAGAACTTCCTTCAGTTGAACAAGTCATTGCGTTCGGAAGCAGAGAGTAAGTTCTTTAGGTGAATGCATACCTTGAATCTAGGGGTCAAACAACTAAAAAGTTGTGATTATGGAGTCAGACCTTAGTTTCAGTAGTCATGTCAAAACAGTAACTAAATCGGCATACTAGCATCTCAAAAACATTGCAAGAAGTAGATTTTTTGTTTCCAGTCAAGAGAAACTTGTTCATGCCTTTATCACAAGCAGAGTGGATTATTGTAATGGTCTCCTCACTGGCCTTCCTAAGAAAACCATTAGACAGCTGCAGCTAGCCCAGAATGCAGCTGTGAGGATTTTAACTAGAACCAGACAATCTGAGCATATCATACCAGTACTCAGGTCCCTAAACTGACTTCCAGTTATATGCAGAACTGATTTTAAAGTACTTTTACTTGTTTATAAATCCCTCAATGGCCTAGGACCAAAATACATTGCAGATATGCTCACTGAATGTAAACCAAACAGACCGCTCAGATCATTAGGATCGAATCAGTTAGAAATACCAAGGGTTCACACAAAACAAGGGGAATTATCTCTTATGCTGCCCGCAGTTGGAACTAGCTTCGAGAAGAGATCAAATGTTTTAAAACATTAGCTACATTTAAATCTAGACTCAAAACTCATCTGTTTAGCTGTGCATTTACTGAATGAGCACTGTGCTTTGTCCGAGCTGATTGATTGTCTTAAACTCATTTTAAATCAATTTTTAAATCATTTTTAAATCAATTATATCAATATAATGTGTATGCTAATATAGTTATTTATCTTGATTTGAATGAGTTTTTAGAGTGAAGAAGCTTTTTAGCTTGTTAAAATTTATGCTGTAAGTTTTTGAGTCTCCTAAAGCCGAACATAACATAATATGTGTGTAAATATTTAGGAAAAATGTTATGTTTATATAGTTGTTTCTCTGAAAAATAATGCTATAGCCAGTAATTGTACTCTGAAATGTGTGTTCTAAGCCTCTGTTTTTGCAGTACCCATTTCAACCACTTGTTGTCAATCTTACTGCAAGGTTTCTTATGGAACCACAGATTAAAGAACCATTATTTTTCAGTATAGATTAAGTGCAACAGGCGAAGGGTATTCATTAAATAAACTAAAGTACTAAGAAAGTTTGAACTTAGTTGCATTTGAGGCTTTTGCACACAGATGAGTCATATTATGCTGATTATGCCAATTAGCAGAGTGTGTGTTATATAAAACATGGCTGTCAATTAGCACTTTGATATGTGATGTGAGAATTTACAGCTACGTGTAGCAATTAAAAGAGGTCTGTAGAGATTGAATAGGTATCTCCCCTGTCAGAAAAATCAAAACAGTAAAACAATCTTTAAACATTAGTATCAGTCTAGTGCTTTCTTCGTCATATACACAGCATCCTTTAGATGACTGATGGCGAACTGATAAATCATGTTAAGAACTTGTTCAGCTACATTGGCAATATATGATCTGAGCAGCACTGCATGTTTTAACATGGCCACTGATTAATACATCTATTAAATGATAGCAGTCACATGTGCCAGTAATATAAGTCATGTTTATAATGTTTGACCCTTTCTGTTCAACTCAGTTTGCTTTAAACAGAAGCATTGCAGATTGGAGAGGGCTGGTCTGTTTTCTTCAGAAACGCAGGTTGGAGCTTGATGGTTTTATTGGCATTATGTGTTCTCAAAAATGGCCTTCTTTCAAAATTTCTTCATTTCCCGCATTTGCTATTATTATAATGACAGATACTGTATTTATTCCCAACACTGCTCAAACCCAATTGGATGGAGTTTGTATTTAGAGTTATTATTCCCCTTATACTGCCTTTGAATTACTTTTAAATTGGATGCATGATGGAGTGTTGTGCTCAGGATTTGCAAACCTGATGCAAGTTTGTCCAATCTGCCCTCTCTAACAGACTATTTGCAGAAATGACTTTGGCGTATATATGATGTGTTTGGCATACGCGTTTTCGCATGCACATGATATGAAATTTGTTGTTATGCTTATGATACGAAGTTAACCCCACAACCCGAACCCTACCCACTGCGTAGCACATGGCAAAGTCTATATTTGCTTATCAATACCACAAGTTTTCATTTTATTTACATTTTTTGGGGCGTACTACACACTTTCATGAGATTAATCATTAATTCGGATAGGGGGAAGTAGCCTATTTTAAAGGGTTAGTTCACCCAAAAATATTCTGTCATGTAAATTGAAAAAAGTAATGTGAGATCTTAAAACTCTTTATGTAAAAACGATATATTTAATGGTCACACTGAATAATTTCAAACAAATACGCAATGTACCAAAAAAAATGCTACAACATTCTATATGTCAAGCCGTAGGCATTGCCTGTGCCTTGTCTGTTGTCTTGTGCCTGTGTTTTTGCTTATGTCTGTACATGTGCTTGTGTTTACCTTTTTGTATCCTCATGTTGTCCCTCGTTTGTGACTCCACCCCGCTCATTAGTGTTCACTCCCTGCCATCAATGTGTGTCCAGGTGTTCCCCATTGTCTCTGATTGTATGTTGTATTTAAACCATGCCCTTTGTCTTGATCGTTTGATCGTTTGTCGGATGTTAAAGTTATGTTGATGTGTCTGTCCGCATGTACCTTTGCTCTTTCGTCAGCGTCTTTGTATCCTGTTTTGC
>JAUMHI010000041.1:12442522-12499199 GCA_032359435.1 Enteromius unitaeniatus | reverse complement strand
TCTCCCGACTGCATCTCTGGAGCTCAGCCACAGTGATCTTTGGGTTCTTCTTTATCTCTCTCACCAAGGCTCTTCTCGCCCGATATCTTAGATTATAGATTATGGAGGCCACTGTGCTCTTAGGAACCTTAAGTGCAGCAGAAATTTTTTTGTAACCTTGGCCGGATCTGTGCCTTGCCACAATTCTGTCTCTGAGCTCTTTTGGCAGTTCCTTTGACCTCATGGTTCTCATTTGCTCTGACATGCATTGTGAGCTGTAAGGTCTTATATAGACAGGTATGTGGCTTTCCTAATCAAGTTCAATCAGTATAATCAAACACAGCGGGACTCAAATGAAGGTGTAGAACCATCTCAAGGATGATCAGAAGAAATAGACAGCACCTGAGTTAAATATATGAGTGTCACACTGAATACTTAGGACCATGTGATATTTCAGTTTTTCTTTTTTAAATCTGCAAAAATGTCAACAATTCTGTGCTTTTCTGTCAATATGGGGTGCTGTGTGTACATTAATGGAAATGGTAAGGTTTTTGAAAGATGTCTTCTCCTGCTACATTTATTTGATAAAAAAATAAATTAATATTGTTAAAATATTATTACAATTTGAAAAAATGTGTTCTAAATTAAAACATTTTAAAACTTTTATTTCTCTGATGACAAAGTTGAATTTTCAGCAGTCATTACTCCAGTCTTCAGAAATCACATGATCATTCAAACATCATTCTGATATCCTGATAAAAGCAAACGATAAATAAAGATTAATTTTCTTATAATTATTGTTTTTTTGTGTAAAAATTAGTTTTCTCTTGTGTAAAAACAGTTTCTCTATATTGAAAAATGTAGTTAGCTAGCATATGTTGTAAAAAATAACTTTTGTTAAATAATTTTAGTGTATTTTAAGAAAATAGAATTTTAATTTATCTTGGAATTTCCCATTACAGACAATGTGTTACGCCAGTTTCACACTGTACGCGTCAGCAGGGCGTAAGCAGCAGCTGAGCAGCGCGTGAACGGTGCATGGCGTTTGTGCTTTCACGTTTGCCACACGCAGCTGAACCGCGGCTTGTACTGCAGTACACTATAGACAAGCAGGTTATTTCTGTCGTATTTTCCAGCATTCTTCTCCGAACGTTGTGTGCTTTAATTTATGTTATTGCCAGCATACATTGTTGTGCTACTGCCTTATTATAGTTTACGCAATAAACTTGAGCAAAGTTCTCAATATTTGTATATGAAAAAATAGCAGAGCCTGTCAGCAAAAACGACCCTTCTTTGTCTGACCCTTCTTACATGTTGTATAAGAAATATTATATTTTGCCATGCAAAGGAAGGCTTGCGTGCAGATGCTAAATTGAATAGGTTACACTTTGAGAATCCAAGACAAAATTAGGAAATATTTCCAACAAAAAAGTGTATTTGGACTGAATAATTGAAATGAAAAACTGATCTTAAAGCTAACAAATGCCTCTAGTTTTATTCATTCATTTTTAAATTTAACTCATGTAAATTGTGTTTTTGTGCATTTTATATTTTATCATATGGTGAGCGTGAAACACGAAAAACATCAATTACATGACTTTATGGTAAAATCTGTTACTTTTCAAGTTAATCGGGTCAGTTTAGATCAAGAACAACGCACTGTAACTTTAATTCAGCATCAGCAAAAATAGTCTCGGCGCCGAAACTATCGCGGCACTGACGCTTCTGCTCTGCTCCTGCTACATGCTGACGCGCCGCTCCTGCATGCTGTGTGAAAGCACTCATCCGTTAAAATGGGCGCTGATAAAAATATGCGCTGTGCTGACGCGTGTAGTGTGAAACCGGCGTTTCTTTTCATTTCTTTGCAACTATGTGTCAAATTTTCTAGCGAATTCTGACTAAAAATTTTTAGTTTAATGTTGCACTCCTTGTACAAAAACATGAGACACACAAGTATTACATACTATATAAATGCAAAGAGTAAATTTAGATTAAATTGCTGATATTTTTGCCTTCTTTAGTCCTTAGGCAGCATTTGGAACTGCCTTTTGTAACAGGAGTTTGCTTTTAAAAGGCTGTTTATGCTGGGTTCTGAAACAGAGATTTTGTGTCCTGCTACTCACTGCAGTTGGAGAGGTTCTGTAGCCTTTCGGGCAAACTCAGTCACTCCTCATTCTGGAATAACAACAACACTCTCTCTCTCTCTCTCTCTCTCTCTGCGAGCAGTCGCTGTAGAGTGTCAAAAGCAATGGGTTTGTGGCTACCTGGGTCTACCCGGTTCCTTGTTAAATGATGCACGCGCCCCTACAATATCTGTCTATGTGTGTCTGTGTTTGTCTGGAGGAAAGATCCAAGAAAAAGTAGACCAAAGGGAGGGTGAGGACTCTGAGGAGACCTGGTGTGTGTACAGAAAAAGTTGCAATTCAAACAGAATACCGAATGTTGGAATTCTAGTTATTGGAACAACCAACAACGCGCTGTTAAATAAAGCATGCACTTCCACAGTGGAAATGACAGATGACATACATACTGTCAGCCGTATACAGGACATCCTAATGAATAAATAGCATACCTAATGCCACTCTGGCTGCTGAGGCATCGTAGTTGATCCAGAAGGAGACCCAGGACAGGATGGTGATCAGGATTGAGGGCATATAGGTCTGCAGGATGAAGTAGCCAATGTTTCTTTTTAGCTTGAAGCTCAAAGATAGTCGAGGATAGGCACCTGTTAAAGAGATGAGAAAGATGGTTAAAGAATATGAAAGAGAAGGAGAAACAAAGACTGAGAGGAAAAGAACAGGAAGACACGAGACAGGAAAAAGATGGATGTTTCTTTCAAAAAGGCTTTGGAGAAATTCTTTACATTTTACATCAGTAGCACTGGCAGCACGGGTAGCTTTTGTTGCTATGGTAACTGGCAAGCGTGAACAAAAAAAAAAGTGATTTGTTGTAGCTTAGCCTTGAGCACAAACACCACAGTGTGAAAGGAGACAAGAAAAGAGAATGAAATAGTGAGTAAACATTAAATGTTAAAGCCCCCTATGAAATCAAAACTAGACTTTTATGGCTTGTAGTCCATGTCTATTAGTTTTAAAGCCATATATTCGATAGAACGCTTCTAAAAGTTGAAAAAAACTAAACAAATACAAAATACAAATTTAAGATGCACAGGAAATTGGACCACAAACTTATTCAATGCGCACTATAGAGAATTATCAATGAAATGCTCCTACTGCAGATTAATATCCTCTCCAAACATCCTTTTCCAACTGGAAATATGTCAACACAGTAGTGTCAGAAACTCACTTTTCTAAATAAGAGTAATATTTATCCCGTGTAATTAATCCTAATTTGCATTTTTATTTTTATGAGGGCAAAGTAATTCTAATTACTTAACTAATGTACTGTCATATTATGTTAAAATTAGATTCATACTTCGAATTGTGAAATTATTAAATTAATCCTACATATCTACATTAACTACATATCTAATGTGCTGTCATTTTATGTCAGACACTTTTATATTTGATTTGATTTGAGACACTTACATTTAAGTTACTCAAAAAAAACAACTAAATTACAATCAACAACAACAGATAACTCCTTATTCATATTTTGAGTACTTTTGTTGTATTAGGTGACATTTTTGGTCCAGGACAGACCAGGAAATTGCGCTTGTCAACAGATTTATTTAAAGGGACACTTCACCCACTTCACTTCACTTCACTTATTAATTAGTCACTCTCATATTGTTCCAAATCTAAGGATCAATCATTCATCTTCAGAACACAAATCATGAAATTTAATCAGTCGGTCGGTCACAACACTACCACGACACATATGAACATTCTGGGTCTTGAATGTCTCAGTTGTGTTTCTGTCTATGCAGGGTAAGAAAGCTTTGGTTTAATAAAATAATATCTTAACTTGTGTTCCGGAGATAAACAAAGGTCTTAAGGGTTTGAAACAACCTGAGAGTGAGTAATTATTGACAGAATTTTCACTTACGGTTTGGCCACATTTACCACTGTTTGGTGAATTTTTGTAGAAGAAATGCAGTAATTTCATTTGGAACCCACACAAATAGCAATTTGTAAGGAGGTGAAAAATGTATCAATGTTAAAGTTGATCATGCAAAAGCTCCCAGAAAGCTGCTTGATTTGAAAGTGAATGTGAACTGTGGTTAAAAATGTTGCTATACTATTGACACTATTAACAAAGCTTTCACTGATGAAGGGGTTAGGGATTTGATGGGTTAAAGGTAAATTGTTCATCCCTGATCGACTCATTAATCCAAAGAACAGAAGTTAATATGAACACATAATGCCTAATAATACCAATAGGATGCAAAAACAAGTGATCTCTGTTTAGTTATTTATGGAGGTGAAAAAAACAGCTAACAAGCATTAAGCCTAGACACATATACACACCCAAACATGCACACAACCTATGAACAAAATCACACATCCTACACACATAACACAACCTACAGATGCACATTATGCAACCTGTACACACATCACAGTCTATAAAAAATGCTACGTAACCTACGTGATGAACTTAAGCTACCTACACATACTTCAGACAAATTACTTATATCTCACAAAAACCCACACAAATCATGTAAAATACATACAGACACACAAGAAACTATGCAACTCTCTGCTCATCTTATACTGGCCAAAAAAATAAATAGTCCCGCCCCTAAACTCACAGCATTGTTTGAGTTAATGTTGCTGTGTTGGGCTGGTCAAGGGGTCAAGGTTTGGCTGGCTGGCCTGGGTCTGTTAGCATCTGCTGGTAGGTGTTGTAGGTTCTACACACAACTTGGACCCAAAGATGGCTGACATGAATTCTGACATTTTTTCCTACTGATCATGGCATCAGCAGTACAGTCACATCCTCCTCAATCAAAACCTCACAATTCCCATAATCCTTTTCACTATGTGCAGAAGCTAGCCAGTCTCTTTCTGTGTGTCATTAATTCAGGATGGGGAATAATCATTAAAGCACTGCCTCTATGAATGCCTTAGTTTTAGAAGAGAATAATTTATGCAGTGGGCCTTCTACCTCATGAATATGTGATGGTTTGTATCAAGTGGCTGTTTTTTCCCCTCTCTGACTCCATCTCTCACTCTCTCCCCCCTTCCATCTCTGCTCTTCTCTTTAGAAGCTTGAGGAAATAGAGTGGTAATTGCTCCTCCATTATTACTGGTCTGTTCTACCATGAGGAAGAGAGATATCTGATGCACAGGCCCCAATTAGGCAGCTTTTCAAATAAGTGGTACATGGGAATACCATTCTCATGAGGGTGAGGCCAGAAAACAGGACAATCAGAAAAGAAAAACGCTACCATCTCTAGAAATCAGCACTTTTCTGCATTGTAAATACAGTTAGTTTACATTTTCAGCTTGGTCAGAGCTTTAAAATGCTACAAAAATAACTCTAATAGCATTTTTTGTGCAAACACATTTCATACCAGGGTAGTAAACTTCTTGCAACCTTGCGCTTTGACCCATGTCTCTGAGCTAAGCTATACACTCGATCACAGACGTAATTACATGACTAGCAAATTACACTCTTAAGACAACACATTTTACTATTTTAGTATTTAATCAATTTTATTGTTATTGCCTCTGTAACAAGAACTGTAACAAATTATTTGGGCACCCTTTCATTGACTTATGCAAACTATTGTGTTAAATCCTGCCTTGCACAAATAATAATAATCATAGAAAAATTTCTTCCAAACAGTTTTAAGACTAGTTGTAGACTTTAGTTTTAGGACTGAAATACAATGAGTTGGCGTTTTGGATCCAGGTTACGCCCTATGCTGGATATTTTACAGAATATTTTAAGCACAAGAAAATCAACTTACTGTATTACTGTATTAAATATAAAAGAGCAGCTCTGTAATGCCCTCAAGATTGCAAATATGAATAATTTGTCACTTCATTTGTTTTATTAATATTGTTTTATTTAATTTTATTTATTTATTTGCTTACTTTTTGATTATTTTATCTCGTCTTGCTATTTTACCTGTGGAAAAGACAACATTTCTGGATACAAGTTTGTAGTCCACAATGGAGAACTGTGGGAGCTCGATACGCGACACACCAGTCACTGCATTTTCTCCTCCTTTCCAGTAAAACTCGATGTCATCTGTTGTGTATCCATCTATAGGACAAACAGAAATCCAATTAATCAAAGAGTACTGGGTAAATATCAGTTCACAAATCAAGTTTTAGAGGGACACCTACTGAGCTCAGACAGTGCTTCATACATTAAAATGTATATATTTATGTAACCTTTTCCTCCTTTACATAAAAAAAAAATGTGGTTCCTTTAAATAGCATTTCTTTCCCATAATTAGTGTGTGTAACATATGCTGAAAAGTAAAAAAAAAGAGTCAGCACAAGTGCATTGTTAGCATAATCATGCATATGAGCATCTGTTTTGCACTGTTTTGTGTGGGGAGCTGTTAGGGGTCAGATTTCCCACTGTGACACAGACAGCTCCATTCCATACCGGCGTCGCCATGTTTGTAAACCATAATGAGCTAGGTGCTTTTATTAGTGTGCATATAAAGCACTGTGTACAATTAAACTTGGGTTATTTAGGGGAGTGATTTGCATATTCTGTAAGTGAATTACCCACTAAAAATCAGGTAGTGACAACCGTATTGTCATTTAAATTTGTGTAACATGTACACTACTAAACTCAACAACTAGTTGTTAAAGCAGTGATGTAATTAAAAGTGACAGTCCACAGAGAGTTGAATGTTTAAACACAGTTAATAAGCACAAACACAACATGCTGTTTCTGTCAACAGAGTTTTGCTACAGGTGTCATGCAAGACCCTGCAGGGTCTCTTGGAGTTAAGTTAGTTTTTTTATGCATTCAGCTAGCCTGCTAGTGCTAACTGATTAGCAAGCTAAGCTAAAATTAAACTATGCATTTAGTATTTTTATTATTATTATGCACTTAGTTCAAAACAATCACCTTGCCAAGATGACATATCCAACAAAAGGTAACTCATAATCACTTCATAAAAAGGTTTCATTTTGAGTAACATTGCCATTAAAACTTTTAGTGTCGCCTGCTGAAAAAAACAGCATATGCCGGTTAGGTACTGTATGTTTTGATGCTGGAATGCTGGTTTATGCTGCTCTATTTGCTGGTTTATGATGGTCACATGCTGGAAAAGGAGCAGCATAAACCAGCAAAGGACCAGCAAAACGACTAGTCTTAAACCAGCACAAACCAGTTTTTTTTCAGCAGGGCTCAGTAAGTTTTTATGCTCGGAAAGAAATGTATAAGTTTATTTAGCAAGAATGCATTAAATTGATCAAATTGACAATAAAGACATTTAAAAATACTGTTACAAAGATTTCTCTTTTTGAATAAATGCTGTTCTTTTACATTTTCTGTTTATCACAGAATCCTAAAAAAATGGTTTGCTTAAAAATATAACAAAGCACAACTGTATTCAACATTAATAATAATAATAATTAATGTATCTTGAAAAACACAAAAGAATATGAGAATGATTTCTGAAGTACTGTATCATGTAACACTGAATACTGGAATAATGACTGCTGAAAATTCAGCTTTACCATCACTAGAATAAATTATATTTCAAAATATATTAAAATACAAAACATATTTTAAATTGTAAAAATATTTCTTAGTATTACTGTTAAACAACACAGTATTTCCCCCGCTTTGCCAAAGAGAAAAGCACCAGACTAGCACTGACCAGTATAAACCAGCTTGAAACAGCATGGAAATGTATGCTGGTCTTTGCAGCAGGATGTGAGAGAGAACACTTACAACTCTCTATCTCCAGAGTGCAGTTCTGCTCATCTAATGGATACCTTCTCAGATCCATCATGCAAGCGGCAGTGGTTGTGATTCTAGAAACACAGAAACACACACACACAGGTCACAGAAAAATTTAAAGCTACAATTCTATACATACAGCAGGTACTGTCCTTGCTAGACAACACGGCCAAACTTTTGTGTGTCTCATTGTAAACAAGATGAACAAGATGGAGCATATTAAAATACGGCTCCCCCTGCCCTTCAAAAGGCTTTTGAACCAAATATAGCACAAAGCATGCATATGGATGAGTGGACACGAACAAATAGAACAGATTTGAATATATGAAAATGCAGTTTTTGCCCCAAAAAAGCAGCTATTGAGCAGTGGTATTGCAAGCGATCGAACAAGCTCAAGGAAAGCCCACATTTCACTTCATCCCATTCATCATGTCACTTTGCTGCAAGTTTGAGCTTAGACTAAAATTTGATGACAAATGTTCTCCGTGAGTCAGTATCAATGATCATTTAAAGTTAGGTATGGTTTCTCATCCAGGTAATGATACCATCCAGGTATCGATTTCTCTTCCTAGTAACAGCTGAAGTAAGCCTATCGTAAGTGGAAGATCATGTTCAATCCTTCTAATCTTATCTGGATGAATGCAGGGCTGTGGTGAGGGGTAAAACCAAGTGAGGCTCACTAAAGTCCACTATGGCAGGAGCATGTTTAAGCATTACTTCACCCCAAAATGAAGATTTTGTCATAATTTACTCACCCTCATGTTGTTCCAAAGCAGAAAGACTGTTGTTCATCTTCAGAACACAAATTAAGATATTTTTGATTGAGTCTGAGAGCTCTCTGCCACTTCCATAGACAACAATGTACTGTATTTAACATGATCAACATCCATATAATGCAGCATTTGACATCACATAGGAAGATATTTTGAAAAAAGTAATACTATGGAATCAAGTTAATCCAAAACAGCCTGGTTGCAAACTTTCTACTTTGCAAACTCTCTTTAAAATATCTACCTTTATTTTTGGCAGAACAAATAAATTAATACAGGTTTGGAACTACTTAAAAGTAAAAAAAATTATGACAGAATTAAACTTTTTGAGTGAACTATTTCTTTTTTTACTTAAATGTGGCCACTTTTAGTGTTGTGAATCTTTGCAGACAAACTCCAGCCATTTCAATAGGAATCCATATAATTGGGAATTTTGCATGGAGGTGACAGATTAAGATTCCATAACCGGTTTTGCAAGTTGCTCAATATTCGTTGTATTGACCAGTCAAGTCATCTTTATTTATATTGCATGTTTTACAATGTCAAAGCAGTTTATTAATAATGCAAAAGGACGATTACAAACATCATCATCGCGTTGTTTTCTTCCAAATGTGTGCAATCAAGCTGACAATATTGCCAAAAAAATTGCGTCCCCAACTATACAATCTAAGTCAGTATCATTGGACCTGGTTTTCTTTAGAGAAAACATTGACAGAAGAAAATGGGCGTTTTTTCTGCTAAACTTTTGCCAAGGTTACCATACATTAAACTATGTATGTAAACTACTGATAATGGACAATGTACCTTTTTACCTTGTGACATTGTACCTTTACACATGAAAAACTGCACTGATCATTTGGGAGTTTAAATATTTCCATGCACACTATTGCTCATTCTTAGTTAATATTGTTAACTAATGTTAACTAATGAACCTTACTGTAAAGCTTTACCATTTTATTTTTGTATTACACACTCAAACCATATAACATTTGTTTGAAGTGGGTCGTTATGTTTCTGTTCCTTCCTCCCAAGAGTGGGCAAATTAAAGATGAAACTCAGTGTCTTCATTCCTTCTTCAGAACCATTTTAATGAGCGCGCACTCAGATGCCTTTCCATAAATATGTAGGCTCTTCTTTCTTTAATGGTGTCCAGCTCAGGCAAACAAATAAAAGCCCTCCATCCTCACTATCGCTTCGTCAAACAATATGTGTGTTATATGACCAGGGAACTCCCTAGGTGATCTGTAAAATGATGTTCAATAGACTGCTGATGTTCCATTCGAGTGAAAGGAGATAAATCATAAAAAGAAAGAAATGGTTCAATAAACTTTATAAGCAAGACCCATACATTAGCATATGGTAGCACTAGTCCACAGGATCTCATTTGGAACAATATAAAAGGCTAAATTAGGCTATGGTAACTGGCTCATAGAGCACTCCAGCTGGTACAGAGGATGAAGGCATACCCATGCTCTTCCGCGTGGGAACGAGCAAAGCAGCTCATTTAGGATCAGTCTGATAACACTAAAGGGGTTTAACAAGATAAAGGCACACATTAACACTTATACAATTTAGTAGGCGAGTACACAGACCAAAATAGGGCATGCTCTCATGATGTGCGTCCACTGACGCTGCGTACTATCAGACACTTCCCACGGTTATTACATAACAATAAACCATTAAATTTATCACATTAAAAAAGGGATATTTCTAAAAGTTTCTTTTTTTTTATATGATGTTTAAATGTTTATTTGACATATTACTGTATATCTATAAGTGATCAAAAGCTGATCAATAATCAAAAACAGGTTAAATTGAAATTAAAAAGTAAAAAAGTAAAAATGAAAATGCAAGACAAGCAATACTGGTTGATGGCTCTAGATATGGGATCAGTTCTTACCTTAATCCGTAAAGAACTGTGCCATCAGGGTGCAAGCGGATCATGCGGTTCTTCACTGTGACACCATGAACAAAAGACTTCTTGTCATTTAGGAAATACGTGTCAGGAACCCAAAGCTGGTCAGCTACTCGGTTGTCAAGGGTGAGATTTAGAGGGATTCCAGAATATGCGAGCCGCTTGTCCCTCCAGTACTGCTGGAAATACATGGTCAGTGTGTAGTCCTGTAGAAAAGTAAAAAAATAATCATTAGGCTAGTAATAAATTTTATTAAGCAAGCCATCAACAGTTTTAAGCCATACTTTTTAAAATTATATTTTGTACTATAAAAAATGTCATTTAATAAATAAAAAATAGTCCTGTGTAATAAATTTTTTTACCAAGTATTTGTGCTTTTTGTATTATAAGTATTAATTTTTTTTTTATTTATCCACCCAAGTAAAAAAATAAATTTACTAAAATCTATTTGAAATAACATTTATTTCATTCTAAATAAACTACATGTAAATATATTTCAATTTCTTTATATACTTAATAAAAATACCCTGCAATTGTGCTTTTGGTATAATAAACTAATACACTTGAAGTCAGCAAAAATGGAACAACTACTGTAATTTTGTAATTGACGCACTTTATTTGTGCAGAAGTACTGCTGAAATTCAACTAGAGATACACTGAAGTATAGTTGATTTACAGTAGCTAAAGTGGAACTATTACAAGTGTACTTCAGATACACTTTAAATATCTTGCATATTATTCGAATATTATACAATTCTCATCAATAGTGACAACTCTATACTAAGAAATGCACATTGTGCACAAGCAGTAGCCCAAATCAAGTCACATCATTAAAATGCTTATATCAGTAAGTCTTGAGCGATATGTCAGTAGTATAAAAAAATGCATCTTACTTTTTTTACTCTGGTATTTTTTATTTATTCAAAAAATAGGCAATGTCAAATATTGCCTATTTGAGTCTTCATGTTTATTTATATTTGTGCACTCTTTCTTCATGCATGTGGCACTGGGTAAAGGACCATGTCAAAGGATCCACTTAGAACCATGTGATCATAAATGACAAAATAACTTCCTCAAAGTGACCATCATATGTGCCCTTAGCTAACAGACTTATAAAAGGGCCTTTTGTGAAATTACTCAGCTGCTCACTTTTATTCTGGAACAACCCTTCAGGTCATTGAAGGGTTCTCCTTCCCTGAGCATTCTTGAAGGACTCCAAAATGCCATTCAGACTTATCCTAGACTTCATATCAGAGCTCACACGCTCTGTTTTTCCTGAAGGGTCAAAAGTGTCAAGGTCAGAAACAGAAATCCAAAGACTGTGGCCTTCAGCAAATAGATTTTCTGTTGTCTGAGTGATATTTATAGAAGCGTCAACGTTGGATTGCAAACAAGCTGTCCTCGGCCTACATTTTTCAAGCCTGTCTGCCACGAAGATGCTGCCTGGCCATCTCCGCGAGGCAGTCTGGTCTGACTATAGATTTCCATTACACTGCCAGAGTCTCAGTAGTCCACTCGACATCAGCTCGTAGAGCTATACTATATGACCTCAGTGATTCACAGTATAGAAATTCAATCAAACTAAAGCATAGGCATGATAGGCCTTGCATTTGGGACCGTCTCTGAGACTCAGTGAATTTTAAAAGGGCTGAAATCAGGAAATTTATGGACCTTATTGTCCCCTGGGCCACAGCTGAACCTGGTTGAAACCCAGTAGAAAGCACAGATGTGTCTGCTGAACTGCTATATTAGGTACTCATGGGTAAAATGAAGACCTGACATGCTGTCCCCTACAATGTGCACAACCTGTTGATGTAATAAGAAGTAATTCACTTACAAACATATGTTAGAGCGGGCTTAGGCCCCTGAGGTTGACTTCAGAGTGTGCCAGGAGATCTGTGAAAGCAGAGGCTGTGCAAGAGAGCGTGTAAGTGGAGTTCATTAGCTAACGAGATGAGGGGGGACGACATGACAGGGACACCTTCTTTATGATTACTAATGTCTGTGATTGCCCCTCTCTCTCAGTCTTCCATTCTTTGCACCACTGTCCTTGCTCCTGCTTCTTATTGTACTCTTTTCTCCCTCCATTCCTTTCTGTAAGGCTTTTGTTTTAATTAACTGCCTAAATGACACTGATGGATGCAACCCTTTCAAACCAATACATTATACCCTACACATTAAAAGTGTAGATGCTAATTAGAATTAAAAATGCTTGATAGCCGGGTCAGTGCTGGGTAGAGTTAACACAATCTGTAGGTAACTTTTGAAGGGATAATTCACCCAAAAATGAATATTCTGTTATCATTTCACTCTCATGATGTTCCAAACCTTTTTTGACTTTTTCTTCTCAAAACACATTTTTTGTTTTTTTTCTTTATAAGATATTCATCAATACAAATCTTTACAAAAATCTGTTTTTTTATGTGTGTTCTACAGAACAAACAAAAAACAAGTGTAGAACAGTGTAAATAAATTATTTTGTAAAAATCATTTTGGGGTTGAAAAGTAATGTAAGTGACAAAAAGAACACTTTTCAGAAAGAGTTTGTTAAAAATCTCTTCTTTCTATTCATCAAAGAATTCTCACAAAATATTTCCATAAAAATATTAAGAATTTTAACCATGATAATGTTAGAGGTTTCTTGAGCACCAAATCAGCATATTATATTCTCTGAAATATCATTTGACACTGAATACTGGAGCCCTTTCATCACATGAATAAATTATATTTGAAAAATTATTAAAAATAAAAAAAATAAAATTAATATTATTTCATAATATTAGTTTTTACTGCGTGTGTGTGTGTGTGTTTAATCGCTATGGTGAATAACACTTTTTCACACACTTCAGTGAATTAAAGGTTCCTAAAACTACACAAATTATGAATTGAATAAACAAGAATTTCTTTGCTAATTATTTTAAATAGCTATTAGCTTTTTCACAATGGCATACAAACATGTATGCTAAATTATGCTATTAGTCTCCAAATCTCAGATACCTGTGGATGGGGACATTTGTGTTGGGTAGAATTTTCATGAGGACATAAATCATAAATTGTGCAACTATTTTACATAAAATATCATCATCAACATATCTGCACAGAGACATTTCCTCCCAGCCACAATGCTTAGTTATGAATTAATATACAAAACTGTGTACTGTATCATCACAGTCCATTAATCAAACATTAGCCACATCACCTAATCATCAATTCACTATTTACTGCACTAAAAGATGCTTGGTTTCACAAGATAGATTTTACAAAAATAGAGCAAATAATAAACAGTTGACCTTTACTGTATTCATTTCTGCTTTTTAAGCACAGACTGGGCAAAAAGCCTCCTCTGAATGCCTGTCTGATCCTCAGGCTACAAACTAGTGGCTTCCCTCTGAAGTATGTGGTGACCTAAAACACCAGGATCCATCACGTATATGTTGACAACTATTGTTCTGCACAAAGGCTAATTCTGTCACATGGGACGAGGCTACCGTATCAGCATTCAGGAATGTTCTAGATGAGTCAATGCCAAAGTGTTACCATTAGTCATGTATCTCTCCATCTGTGACTTTCTGTCTCTTTGCCTCGCATTTTTTAGCATGTTTTGCGGCGAAGTGTCTTGAGGCTCTTGTTATGGTGAGTTCTCTGGGTCTTCATTGTGTGAGCGATTCAGTGATTCAGTACTATTACCCAACCTGATCCAGACAAACCAGCGAAGCCAGAAGTGCTCTGAAAACTGTGAAAATCAGTGTCACTTTCATGTCTGTTTAATAATGGAGTAAACAGATGCTGTCGTGCCAGCTGAGTGATTTGATACTTTTGATATCTGGGGAACCGTGCTGCAGTGGTCACACAAAATATAAGCAAAGGCATCTATTATTCATTACTAGCCAAAATATTACAGTAGTACACTCATGCTGCAAGAAGAAAACAGCTAAAAATAGAAGCAACAATCTTAAGATGCGGCTTGCTGCATCTGAGGGTATGACTCCTCAGTAAATCATTGTTGTTGTTCTCCACTGAGAGGTTCAAGAGAGGGATTCCCTACCACAAAATGACACCACATTCTGACATATACACCACTTTCCCTGTCCCACAGATAAAAATAACAGATGAAACAAGAGAAACAAACAGAGTGACATTATTTCAAATCTGAAAGTGACATTCTATTAATGTAGGGACTGATATCAAACACATGGGAGCTTACAACAGAATTGCGGCATGGATTTACTCCTGCTACTTACAGATTAGTTACAGTCTACACAATATTTGTGGGAACCAGGCTTGGAAAAAGTAATTTAATTCTACCTACTAATGTAAGTTTTATTGTATGCTAGTACTACTATACAATTTGGAGACACACATGCCATAGAAACGACACCTTTTTTCCACATTTTCACCCTACATAAAACTGAATCCATATTAAAATGCACTGAACTTGTGTGATATACACACAAGACCAGACAAAAGTTTTTGAACAGTTTTTAATTTTTGTGATGTTGCTAAACTAATTTCGGGAGGAGCGCGTTCCAGTCGCAGCTGGTTCCACTTTCCAATCATCTTGTTAGCAAATCCAGACCAAACATATCCACAATAAATACGCCCGTCTCCTTCCCTTCCGCATCTCGTTTTGCACATGATCTTGCTCTGCCAGACAAGCTGTCTAAACTCTGATTACTCGCCTGAGCTCGATCAAGAGGACCCAGCTCCACTTCCAGCCCCAGCCAGCCTTCAGCCAGTCCGCCTGAATTCCCATGGGAGCCCGCGGCTTCCATTTAAGGCCACAAGCTTGCGCGCTCTCCGATCTCTTTCCACTCTTCATCCGCCAAAGCAAACCCACGTGAAAGATGCAGAACCAAGCCCAGTGTTGCCAACTTTCAATCACAAGTAGCAAAACCAGCTTGAAAACTTCATGCAATTTGCATATTCATTACGTCACACAGCGTATTATTTACTTTTCTGTGTTAACATAACATATTTCATGCACCCAATTTTTCAATATAATGTTTTCATTGATACATTTAGCCTAATGGTTTCTCTTGTTAGAAAACGGAAAAAATATAAATAGCAACTGGAATGTAGCCCATTGTTACTAGGCCTACTAAAACTAGCTCTAACTAACAAGAGGTTAATCTGGAATAAAATTTATAATCAAGTCACTGTCTTATGAAATCAAATTCACATAAGATAGACATGGCTATGCTGTGATTTTGTCTATTTGTTAAAGGCAAAACATAATAGCTGTTATTTGAAACTCTGCCTCTCAGCCGCCTGCAGACCACAACAGACGCAGAGTGGTGCGTGTGCGCTGGGAGGCAGGAGCTCCCGCTCCCGCTGCAGTACCAGAGGCCAAGAGGTCGTTGGATCTGTCACTGGTCGCTTTTGGAGATGTTGCCAGGTGGTCTGAGGGGCCTAAATGTAGCGACAACGTCGTTAAATCGGCAACACTGACCAGGCTTCTGCCAACCTCAACAGGGCCAAATCCCCTCTCTCCTTCTGTACCCTCTTCTCTGTCCATAAAAAACGCAAATTATTCATTGACTCCCGTCACTGCATTCTGATCCTAACCATATTCATATAATCCTCTGCAGAGGTCCCCCTCTCCCCAACTTCCACAGAGGTACGAACACTAGGGCTCGGGTTTGCCGAGCTCCCAGCTCACCCCCAGACAGCATTCCAAGCATGCTTTACTGCCATTATGAGGAAGAGCGAACTTGTAAATTTGTTTTTAAATATAATTAAATATTTTTTACCAATTACTATAACTTACAACTTCTTTGAAATAGAATGCTGATTTGCTGTCCAAGTAACAGTTATTATTATCATTATTATTATGAATATTTAAAAAAGCTGAGTAAATTTTTTAGAATTCTTTGAAGAATAGAATATTTATCAGAAATAAAAACAACATAATTCTTAACATAATAATTATAATAATAATAAGACAAAATTGAGTACCAAATCAGAATATTACAATCCACTGTGGGACTGGAGTAATGAATTAAAAAAATTCTATATTTAAAATCAATATTTAAATGGAAAACGGTTGTTTTAAATAGTAAACATATATATTTTAAAGTTTTTGTGTACTTTGGACATGTTTTGTAAGCAGAAGAGACTTTAAAAAACATTCCAAATCTTACACTTACAGTACATATATACAGTATATACATTTATACAGTACTACAGGGCCATTGAATGCTTGATTATGATTTGCTGATGAACATTCTAAGGTATGCAATTATTTTCAGGGAAATGCACAGTGGATGTAGTTCCAGGTAGTTCTTGACAACATCACAGTTTCATATCACTTCCCCAAATGATTTATTTTATTACAAAAGTAAAGTAACCAAAACCCACGGCTAAAGAAATAAATAAAGTTATAATTTCCATGTTTTTGCCACAAAATGATGTTTTATTACGTATGGAAAGTAAATTCTCTATTTCTCATGCTGTCTCTCTCTCACAGACACACATAATTTGCACACACAATACGCACTAATGTTATCAGCATAACTTAGTTATTAACTGCATTAGTCTGCTATCAATGGCTCTTGTTAGTGAATCAAAAGCATGCAGTGTAAATAGTGCAGCCTGATTGGTGAATGACAATAATGAGTCTGTTCCTTTTAGTGCATACAGCTTTTTAACAGGAGACCTAAATCAGTTACTCACTGTTCGTTTACCAACATGAAGTTAAAGATATGGATTATGTATTTTGTCAATAGTACTTTAAAAATATTAATGAAAACTATGAAATTTACTTATTTCTTAAAGGGATAGTTTACTCTAAAGCAAAAATGCTTTTATTTACTCATCTTCAAGTCATTACCAACCTCTTTGACTTTCTTTTCTTCTTCTTTTTTTTTTTTTTTAATTAAATCGGTCCAAATAACATTGATTCTCATTGTATGACAAATATATATATATATATATATATATATATCAGGGACACCAAATGGTTAAAAAGGAACTGTAAAAAAAACAAAACAAAACATTTTACATCCATTGCTCAGAAATCTGGCAGCTCAAGGTTCAGGTCAGTCATAGAGTCAGTTTTCTTTCATATGATATTGATTTTCCTCCTGACATCAACGTGCTTCCTCCCATGCAAACAACAGCACAGAGGAAAGACAACTGTTGTAAAGTGCACAGGAAAAAAACTTCCTAGTAACAGCGGATTAATTCCTAAGAGCGGCACTCATCCCCAATGCTCTGCAACTCAACAGGCTGTAGTTAACATGGTGTTCAAAGAGGCTGATGTCATAGTGTGATCTTGCTGTTTGCCCTCTCCATTGCCTGCTAGTGCTCTGCAGGGATAAGCCCAGGGGCTTTGCAAGTTCACTCTAAGCGTGTGAACGTCTTGTGTCTGTTGCTCTTAATAAGACTTTCAACAGTAGCCTGAAAGTATCCAACGGGACATTTGGGATGCTTTAAACAGTAGGATGTCCTCTTAACACACACTTCCATTTATAATTGAAGAATCCCTGAATGTCACCTCCCGGTCCACATAAACATGCTCCGTACTCCATTTGCCTTTAGTTCATATGACACATACTGGTCACTGGAAGGAATTCGCTTCCCAAAGCTCACCTATTTATCCTAAAGGTGGAGATAATAGGCACTTAGCGAAGTTCAGAGTTAACACTTCTATACACTGATATTACGCCTGATTGAACAATTACAGGCCACAAAGCTGACTATCAGGCTAAAAATAAAGGGGGCGAGACAAACAAAAGACTAAATATATTAATAATTCCGGTTTCCTTGACGACGCTCTCTCTCCGCAGAACGCCCACACAGGCGTGCTGAGCTCTAGCCCGATACCTTGTGCGTTTCTGAGGCTTTCCGGGCATTCTTTGCTTTCTGTGCATTTTCCTTCACTCACTTTCACCTTAAAAGATCAAACTCAACTGCTGCATTAAATGAAAGGAAATCACCAGAATTAATTATAACTGGATCATCATGTTTTAGAAAGCTTCTTTGTATCATGGACTGATTTATTTGACAGGATTTTTTTGGACGCTTGACCAGAAATCAGCAGGTATGTTGGGAGCTCTTTTGTAGGTATAATTACACTTCCAGGGCCACATGGGTTAAAAAAACAAACAAATAATAAATAAATAAAAAAACTGTAACTTCACAAAGCCACCCCCACCTCCCTCTTCACCTGGGTAAGTACCACAAACATCTTCAAATCCTGACTAAAGATGATATTGGTTTCCAGGGCAACCACTTATACTTGCCACACACATTGTGCCAGAGCGATCATCTGCTGTGTATCCATGCAGTACTATCACGCTGAATATGTTTCATTCGTGTTCGTGCACGGATGAGAATTTCAGTCTTGTGCGTCAGTAGCACTTAGAAAATGTTCCCTGACTTCAGATGTTGTCAAGAAAGCATCTAAAGACCCAGACTGCCCATTGAAACATATGGAGAAAGACAAAGAGAGGAATGATATACTTTTAATTGGAGATATAATAGTGAACTGGGGACTCTTTCTCATGTGAATCGCATGAAAGCATGTCAAAGTCACATTTCACCTCAGTAAACAAAGAAAAATAATTAAATTATAAATGAATGAAGGCTTTAAGCCTTTATTTATGTGGCATTACATTAAACATTACATTTTACATTACAGTTGTTTTTAATGTAAAGCCATGTGAATAAAGGCTTTACATTTTTTCACTATCATTTCAAGTACCTTGAAGTCCTTAAGATGTTTTGCATTTGGACTTTGTTGTTATTTTTTTTTACTATATTACTGTAGTGATTATAGAAATATTGTTTCTTTTTATTTAGTTTCATTTCATTTCCCAGTGTTAAACCTCAGGCCATCCAAAATGCCGATAAACCTCAGGCCATCCAAGATGTAGATAACATTTTTTCAACAGATTTGGAGAAATTCATTATTTAGCAGTTGCAAATCCATCATTAACCAATCCATAATAACGCTTGCTCCAGTGAAAAAGCCCACCCCCTATTGTCCTCTCATCAAAATCCAGAGAAATATTTGTATAGGACTTTGTTAGTTTGTAAATGGTGCTTCATCTGTGCATATTGTTCATAACTTTTTCCACTGGAGAAAGCAATATCATGGATTTATAATGAAGCCAGGCAATACATTAATTAATGGACAGGAGTCATGTGGATTACTTGCAGATTGTTGATGTTTTTATCAGCTGTTTAGACATTTCATAAAATCTGTTCCGATAAAGAAACAAACTTATCTGCATCTTAAGAGCAAATTTGCATTTTGGTCAATCTTGGGATATGAATATTAGGACTGGGAACTGCTCTTGACAGGTTTGGTGAGATTCACCCTCCTGACTGAACACAGAACAGCAGCAGTATATTGATTATGTCTGAATGCTTTTGATTTCTGAGAAATATTCTGCTTGCTAACAGCACATTTTGACAGGGTAATTTAATACCGCCTGTGCCGGGCCCTCCTCAAGAGAGGCTGTGTAAGCAGCACGGTCCGTTAAATGCAAATTGTATTTAATTCATTTTTATGGAATAGTGTTATATTTTCAACACTTTTTTGCCTTTTCCAAGTAATCTTGCTGACAGACATCTTGGAATGGGATACTTCATGCCATAATTCTTGCACCACAGCTCAACTCTGTGAGTGAAAATATGCCTCTGTGAGTGTAATGACATTCCCATTCCCTGATTTTAAAAGCGATGAGAGAGAGGCGGCGGTACAGTAAAATGTAATGTACATAAGGCAAATCCTTTTTACTCAAGGCACTGGGTATACCCCACTGACAACATGAGAGCTTTTAGTCTTTAACAGCCCTGTCACTTCCGGTCTGAAGACAGAGTACAGCTGCATGCACTGACATCAAGAGCACAACATTAAAAAGCAGACCTTATTAGAAAGTGCATGGATCACATTTAAAGCTGAAGCTATTTGCTTTATAATGTAATACATTTCCATTTACAGAATCCTTTTTTTTTTTACTCGGGGCGTATAAGCTGATGTCTACCAAAATAGCAACTATGAGGAAAAGAAACATAAACCTGCTTTAAAGGAATATTTGGGGTTCAATACAAGTTCAGCTATAAAACAATTTCAACTTGTCCCTTTATTGGTAAAACAAGCAAGCAAAGATTGTGCTCACAGTAATGCATTTCCACTGAAAGTGGGACAAGGTAATGCACCAAAACAAACTTTCAAATGCTTTATTAAGAATTTACGTATGACCTAACACTTTACATTTAAGCAAAGTTATATCCAATCCTTCAATTTTTACAACCATGTAAAGCTGGAAAATAGGAAGAGATGTAATATATCTATGCTTAAAGTGATGTTGACATTAAACAAACTCACTCACAAGAACATGTAACTGTAGTTTAATCCAGCTAAAACAATAAGCACACATCTAAAATTATGATTTAGGAAACGTTTCAACTCAAACATCACATATTTTGATAGAAAAAAATAAAAATAACTTTTTATAAAAATATGCAATATTTTAATAAAATAAACAAAAAGAAACAAAAAGTATTAATGTGACCCTGGACCACAAGACCCCTGGTCTTAAGTCGCTGGGGTATATTTGTAGCAATAACCAAAAATAGATTGTATGGGTCAAAATTTTATTTTTATTTTTAGCCAAAAATCCTTAGGATAGTAATAGGATAGGATAGTTTCATGAAAGTATTTAGGTTTTTTTACCGAAAATATATTAAAACTTGATTAGTAATATGCATTGATAAGATCTAATTTGGACGATTTTAAAGGTGATTTTCTCAGCATTTAGATTTTTCTGTACCCTAAGATTCCAGATTTTCACATAGTTGTATCTTGGTCAAATATTGCCCTATCCATCCAAATATTTTGTTGTCCAGGGTCACAAATGTTGTCTTAGCAGCTATTGAAATAAGTTTAAATTGAAATACAAAAGAACTAAAACTAAAATACAAGCTAATAAATAAATCAAAGCTATGAATATTTTAAACCTTATAAAATGGCAAAGGTGACAAAACATAACAGCATTACTAAAACTTCAAAAAGTAAAAAAAGCCAGTTCAAAATATGAATCAATACTATAATAATATAACATATATAATATATGAGTAATACTAAAAAAATCACTGTTTTGTGGTAATCAATATGTCACACACAGATCATAGTCTTCTTAGCGTTTTACTTGTACAGAAGCAGAAACATTGGTTTAACTTTCCAGAACAAACTTCAGGGTATGATATAATTAGACCACAACTTTCACAACTGCTACAGTAAAGAGTGATTCTTTTAGAGCTTGAGTAAAAACCAATGAAGACGTTCAGAGGAAACCCAGGGAAAACAGCAAAAACAAGCCTCTGGGGTAAAAATCTGGAAAGCATCTCAGTGTAACAGTCTTGTCTCAGACTATGCGCTTGAATGCTGTGGGGAAAGCACGAATTCTCCTGTAATGTCTATCCATGTCACTACAGAACCTCTGGGACTCTTACTTTTGTCATATTAAGTGACGGCGAGACATTTGAAAAACATCCACTCCATTGATTTCCTTCTTCTTGGTTTCATTAACACACGCGCAAACTAAAATCTTGATGTGTTTCATGTCCGTATCTGGCATGTCAGTCTAACTAATGAGGTACCACAATTTAATGTTCAACACACACACACACACACACACATGCGCACACACTGCCTGCCCACCTGACACTCTGCAAGAGCGCGCCTCATTGCCATGGCAGCTGGCTATTTATACACTACGCCACACAATCAGGCCTTGTCACAGTCAAGAGGGGTGTAAGAAAAGCCGTGGATATGTCAGTCAGTCAGGACATGTTTTCCTGTGACTCACTGGCTAATGGCAAGAGTTAACAGGTTGGACTAATCATGGCTGGATGAGACAGTTGTGCAATTCTGTCACTATATTTCCTCTATCAATCTATCACACACATCACATACAGTTACACCTGCCCTTGAAAAGTCTAAATCTCAACATTTGAACATTTACTCCTTTCTGTTTTGTGAAATAGACAGGAAAAATACTGACACCTGACTCCACTGAGGGGGTCAGGATTTGGGTAGCGTGGCCCAGAATGTATTTGCAGAAAATACATACTGCTTTGAAAAACAACAATACTTATTTTTTTCTCTTTTTAATCTTTTGTAACAAATGTAAATAAATGTATTTACTGTGACTTTTGATCAGTTTAGTGCATCTTTTCTGAATAAAACAATAAAAATTAGCATCAAATACTACCCGATCTCATGAAATAACTACCTGGGTGCACTTTTTAGCGAGATACAAAATTTATACAGTACCAGTAAGTACATTTCACTGCAGTTTCCAAAAGAAATTAATACTAGAGGCAGTAAAACTCCACCTTGACACCTTTTAATGACACCTTTTATTCCTTTTCACAAGAGTTTACAGAGTTTTGATTTATAAAGTGAAATTTTCACACAATTACTTGAAGAATATCATGTAACTTCTGCTTTTGAATGTTAGCATCACACATATCACTTCATATCTATGGGTTTTCATAGACGGTAGGTTTTTCAGGTAGCTCACAGATTACAGAGATGTACTTAAATCCTGTGTAACTACGGTTTGAGAAAACAGTTCAAACCTGTGTAAAAGGAAGTAGATATTTTTATATATATTTTTTATATCAGTTTTGCATTTGTTAACACTATTGGTAAGTTTAGGGTTAGATTTGGTGTAGCATTAGCTTTTAGCAACAGTCCCCAGATATTTGAATTCTGAACTGTGACAATACATACCTGAAGTAACACCATAAAAACACAGCAATATATACCTATATTGATGTAATAATGTGCTGGGATTCACATATTGATCCTGTGTTTTAGCCCCACTCAATGGACTCTTTGAAACTGTGGTGAAACCTGCAGTAAGGTACATAAATTGGTGTTGCACAAAAAGTGCACATATTTTTATAAGACAAAAAGCAAATTAATCTTAAAATTACATTTAATACAATGCTTATAATTTCAAATAAATCTTCTAAGGTGTATTCAGCTGTAACTAAAAAATATTTTTAAATTGTATACTGTCTGTGTTTGGATTGAAGATTACAGACACAAGAGGCAAAAAAATAATAAAACAAGCATAAGTCAAGAAGCAATATTCTGTATGCATTCAAACCTTTAATATCTGAAAAAACTCTGTCATGATATAAAAAAGCTATTCAAGCTGCAGTGTTGAAAAACAATACATTTTAAAGTCAACCTCGGGTTGAGGAAATACAAAATAACTGAAATTCCTAAAGCCTTTGGTGTTGTCAGCCACACTTACAGGAGAATCTGCACTGAACACTCCAGGGGCCTGTTACTGAAATTAACCAAACACAAAATGAAAGCTGCATCATCTGACATATTGACAGTGTAAGGTCCTGTTGAATATGTATGTGTGCCTGACTATAAATGTCAGAATAATAGAACTGAACAGAATTGAATTGTAAAATTACAGTAGCATCTGGTAAACATAGTAATACAATGTCAAATACGTATATTGTACAGTTAAGTTCAAAAGAAGTAATTTTTCCTGATTTGTGCTATAATATACTTGCATTATATTATATTCTGAGTTACACGAGGTTAACGACTGATGTACTTACGTTGGAACAATTTTTAATTTAGTTGTTAATTTAGCCTATGTCAAGACCTCAGCAAATTACTTCTTTAATCTTATACACAAAAATAAGCATGAGCATTTCAGCACCACGGACAGCAACATTTGTATACGTTTGCCTGCATACACTAATTGTCAAAAGATTGAAATAGTTACTTACCAAAGGTCTATTATTTGATAAATATATTTAACAAATATCTAATAGTTCAAAATATTATTACAATTTTTAAGAACATAATTAATTAATTATTTAATTAAAATGAATGGCATTTATACATTTAAAATGTAATTTATTCCTGTGATGCAAAGCAGCCATGCTGATTTGATGCACAAGAAACATTTGTTCTTATTATAAATGCTAAAAACTGTTTAAAAATCACATTTTTATAGAAAATGAAACACACTAGCATGAAAATGTTTGGGGTAAGATAAAAAAAATAGACAAGGATGCATTAACTTAAAAAAGACATGTATAATGTTATAAAATAAGATTTTTTAAATAAATACTTTTCTTTTTAACTTTCTAGTAATAAATAGTAAGAACCATTATTAACAAAAGATCACTTATAATTGATAATGACTGAGCACTATTATTAACAACAGCATTAAATTGATTAAATAAAAAAAATAAGCGTAATAAAATGATTACTGAAGGATTGATGACACAGAAGAATAGTAATGGCTATTTACATTTAAATAGAAAACTGTTTAAGTGTAATAATCTTTCAAAAACTTGCGTTTTTTCCCCTGTATTTCTTATTAAATAAATATGAGACTTCATTATAAACATAAAAATAAATAATTCAAAACTTTTGACCAGTAGTGTATAATCCATGTCCCTTCTCACATTCAACTTTGATGCATACATGAATGCATACTAAGATTTTTTTTTTAAATTCTCGCCACAGTGCACAAACACGCACTTAGTCACATCACTTCAAAGATAATCTCAAGAGAGATGAACTATTCCATACAGCCCGCATAAGCAGTCATGTATACACAGGCAGAGTGTGTGCGTCGACGTGCTGGGATATGCCTCTGCCTGTAATGCAGGTAATTTCATATTGCTCTCTATTCCTGTCACTCCCTGGATGCTTAACTGTCTCGCAGAATAATAATCACACTGACTGCTGTAATCCCTACTGTGCACAGAGGTTTCCCTGATATCCCCACTGTGCTGGGCTGCGTTGAGCTTTGCTGAGCTGAAGCAACCCCCGGAACACACATACACACACACACACATACTTGTCATCCTGCCCAGATTACTGCTATTAACAATATGGGCCAAGTAATCCTAATTTGTCCCTCTAAAGAAAGCTAATCCATTGTACAGAAATAACTAATCTGTAAAGAGCAAACACCATTCTTAGGCAAGAAAATCCTGTTAGCGTCTGCTTGATTACTTTACCATTAGACTTCCCGTGCAAAAGCGCTCTAAGTTCAGTCACATGGCTAACCTCATCAACCAAGGCTAATGTCTGCAGCCCTGTTGATTTCAGCTACAAATTGAGTAAATATTTCATGCTGACAGGGTCAGTTTTACTCCACGGGAGAACTAATGCTAAATGTGGCTATAGTGAATAATTCACATACCTGATAATACTGATCGTGGCTGCTCTTAATTATTAATGATGTTAATATTGCAAAATGCACTGATCAATGCATCTCTACAGTGAGTGGGAAAGGAAAGATGTGGGGAGAACAGTTGGGCTGAGTGGCACTGCATTAAAGACAGCTCCAATCAGAGCAGCGCACATCTTACATGACAACAAGCACTGGATGATGCAACAACACGTTTGGATTTTTAGTTCTTATACAGATTGAACTAAATCGAAAGTAATACAAGCTCATTAACCTGGAAAATCAGCTTGATTTCAGAAATAACTATTAGGGAAGTTTGTTTCCGCCATGGGATTGAAAAAAAAAAGATAACTGCTACTTCATCTCTCACAATTCAGATATTTTTTTCTCACAATTCTGAGACAAAAAGTCAGAATTGAGAGGTATAAACTATGAATTTATGGATATATACTTGCAATCTAGAGAGTTTTTTTTTAACTCACAGTTACAAGTCACAGTTTTAAAAAGTCAGAATTGTGAGATATAGCTAAACTTAGTATTGTTAGGAAATCAGAAATATATCTACATTTATGTCTTGCATTTCTTACTTTTCTCTGAATACTTAATTATTAAAAGTAGGTTTTATTATTATTGTTTTTTAAATCTGTGGCAGAAATGGTCTTCCATAGTATATTAATACATTTTTCAAGCTATAAGATATGATTTCCTGTGACTGCATGGATTATGTGACTGAGATCCAATGGGCGTGTTTGAGGGTAATCTAGGATTAGAGCACCTTGTTCAAACTCTCACCTTTAAAGGTAAGACCACAACTGAACAGGCATCAAGTCAGTTGAGACAATGGCAGAGCGAATCAAAGCCAGTGTATCAGATTAGGCCTTCATAAATAATACAATATAAAAAACAACCATGTTTTGACACACAGTATCATGCTACCCAAATGACAACAGATACTGAACAATTTCATTACTTCTAAAGTCACTGTATAAACACAGGTCCAGGTGACTGATGATCAGTATCCCCGTGTGGGACTCATCTGACAGCATCCTTCACTCATTGCCCAGGTGAGAGTGCTAACCCATGCATATTCATGACTGTGAAATGGACACCGTCACCATGGAGACAACCTGTTCTCCAATGATGATGTGGATGTGGACCACTAAGGACTTTGCAATGTTTCTCACAGGTATAATCAAATTAGCACGAGTTCTACAGTCAAAGTAAAGTCAAATATAAAATAAAAAGTGTAACATGTTCAGCATAGACTTCATATTGTGTCAATAAAACTTTTATCAATGTTGTACATGAAACAACTGTACACACTATCTATCAATGAAGCGTAAACACTTTAATACAGTTAGGAGTCCCAATCTTTGACTGGCAAAAAATACACTGATATAGTTCCAAAACAAGTAGGATATTTGCTGATCTGCTCTACGAAAGCATTAACATGATGAGAAACGCCACATCCTCTGCAATGTAGTACTGATGGGATTTTAATATTAAAAACACTTCCCTTACTAGGCATTGGCACTAAAACAGATTGAGCAAAGCTCACAGGCAGATGAAACTAAGCTAGGAGATTTTAGCACCATGGACAGCGACAATAAAAGCCCCTTCTGGTACACAGAATGACATGACATGTCCAAAGGTCTGCTACTTATCAATGGCCCAATAAATAATTAAAGATATAAACAGACATACCATGTTGACCTCAGACACCATGTCTATGCTTGCCACATCGATGCTCATGCCAACTGCGACCGGTGCACCTTAAATGAAAAGAAAAACTTAATCCTCAAGTTCACTGAAAGCATTTATTTATTTTATATCAATGTTAAAAACAATCTTGACATACTTATGCAACCTTAAAAGTAAGAAATAATGACGTGAACAACATCATACCTCCAAAGTCTGGTCGAAGACGAATGTCATAGCCTTTCAAAAGCTTGTCCACTGTCTCTTTGACAAAAGACATGTTTCCTGGTTCATTGGCGCTGAAAAAAATTAAAATAAAGAAGGTTATTTCCATCATATCAGAGCCCAGGAGGTCTATGCTCTCGCGCCATGGTCTCCACCAGCTCTTCTTACCTTTGAGCACAGCACATCACTGCCACAATTACCGGTAATGAAAGAACACCAAACAGCCTTCGTTTCTGTATTCCAAACATTCCTTATACTCTTTCAGGCAAGGAATCGAGCGACAAAACGGACGTTGTAAGGTTTCCTTGCGTAGGTAACAGGTTACGTTATTCCATCAGTGGGTCTTCGCTAAAGAACTCCAATTACTGTCAAACGCGCGTAAACAAATCGCTGCGAACCGGGTTTTCGCTCTCTTGAGGAGACTGCGTTATTTGGTTAGGTGCTCGGTAAATACAATGCATTTTGCCCAAGACACTACCGGGGCTTGAGGTAGGGGAGTCGGTGTTTGGGGCTCAGCCAGATCTCCATCCTTCGGTTCTGACGCCCGTGGCTGTGCTGTCCCGAATCTACACCCTCTGCTGAAGTCTCAGTCTTACGCCTCTTTTTATGCTTCAGCTACAAGCAAAAGATGGTCTTTCGAGACAGTCGACTTCTTTTTCACACATACCCAACAAAAGGCGCCTGCTGTTAGATGTTCGCAGAAGAAAAAAAAACTTGCGAGTTGGAAACTGAAAAACTGAAACTGAAAGTTCGGCTATTGATTTGACAACTGATGACCGAGACGACCGGAGTGTGATGAAATTGCTATGTGAGCACGAGGACTTCACTATAAGTAAAGTAGTCACGTGACATTCCACAAGCTTCGGCACGAAAGGCTTTTTTGTTGGTGTGTGTAGAGCCGAGTTTATGGAAAGAATGATTTACATGGCAGTTCAAACGAAAACTTAACTATAGATCGCGTGGTTTCGTCGGTTTCATGATATAGTAAATAAAAAAGCGCGTATATCCTACTTGAGTAAAAGAGAACGATTGGGAGGGGTTTCCCCTCTGTTTAACTCTTCGTTCATGTAACGTAGAGCAATAAAACGGTAGATGATTTATTTATAACAGCTCCTGTATTGTGCCATTGTTGCTGGTGGGTGTACATTTTAAATCTTTGTCGGGAGAAAGCATCCTACAAAAAATCCGCAATGATGACTGTGTCACGACGATCATTTGCTGTTCAGGTAGACATCATTGGTGGCTTCTTACTGTGACTTGAACACAGGAAGTTAGAACCGCAGGTTATAGGAGGGATCATGAAAGTACTGATTCGTTTCAGATTTGTAAGAACTAGTGCAACTTTCTCATAAAAGTACGACAAAAACTTTTTAGTTTAATATGCATTTAGGGTGTGTGATGGCCAACCAATCAATTACATTTAATTGTTGTCTCCATTTAATTGTTATGGACACTAGTAATCTCTCCTCTCTAGAAGATGATCATTTCAACTGCACATATCTGCTACAACAAGTTATCAAATAGCAGTGCTTTTTATTTTAATAGAACATTGCATGTATTAGGACATCTCCTGCACGGTACCTCTGCGTGCGCGCACATGCATACTAATAGTGATAAACAGAACATCTTGTGACAGAGTGGAAGAGGAATAATTCTGCTTTATTGACACCTTCTGTGATACAATCAATCTGATATATTACTTGTTCTCACTACCACTCCCCATCAATGGATATTAAGGCTCCTCCATTTAGCCTCTAGACAATTTTATTATACATAATCAGATTTTCAGTGAGGCTTGACAGTCTGCTGGAGATTAAGCACAAGTGTAATGGCTTCTACCAGGCTTTAAAAACTCATTAAACTAATCCTGTTAATTTGACCTGTGTTCAAAAAACAGGTCTGCATTGTTCTGACTGAATGGAAAGGCTGTTTACGAGAGCTGTTGGTGGATTCGACACGGTCAGTGGTTGAAGTTAGTGGCCTTCTTAAATCCCTCATGCTGCATTAAGACTGTAGTGTGCGGACTGATGCCGCCCTAATGCTTTTAGAAGCAGACGCCGGATGCAGAGGGATGTGGCTGTGCTTCCTGGTACTGTTTCAGAAGCTTTATCCCAGAGAAGTAAGGGCTGAGACTTCACTAAAATGTTATTGGATGCTTGTTCTTCTTGTGTCCTCAGGTACATTTTGTTAATATAGCAATATTTAGTTTCTTTTTCGGTGACTGAAAAAGTGTTAGGACTACATTAGTCTTTTATGATAGATATATCCAAACCCTCCTCATTTTTTATTGATAGCAAATCTTGTTTAATCTATTTTAGGACAGTTGGTTCTGAATCCTGTGCCAGGTTTACCATTAACTGAATGCCTTTTCAATTCCTTGTCAGCTTTTGAGTTTGAACTGAATTTGAGTTGAGGTACCAAATACAATGCAGAATTCCAATTTGAATTTAAAAAGGAAATAGACTTTTTTAAAGTCACGCCACCATTATTTATGGGGCTTTAAACAATAGAGATAGTTTCAATTACAGTAAATTAAAATAACTTTTATTTAGTTTTGTTTAGAAATGAGACCAATAGAAAGTCTATATTTCATTAATATATTCAATCTTATTTATTAAGTTAACGTTTTTATTTATTTATGTATTTTATTTTTTTTATTCATTTATTTTTGGGACATGCAAATATACACTATGTTGAATTGTGTTGTGTTGAACCAGTGTTTATAATTTTTTTCCCTCATCATTCCATTTCAAATTTCTGTTTTAATTTCTTTAGGGCAAGGTCAATCGAGTTATTTATTATTCATTTGAATTTTGTAAACACCCCTTCCTGTTCAGAACTAAAAGTCATAGAATCATGTCACGCGTACAAGTGTTTTTCACCTTTTAACCTTTTAAAGTATTTAATGTAAAAAAAAGTTTCTGGGAATTTCTTTGTAGCCGTACATATAGGAAATGATTTCTGAGCTTCTTGCAGCATAAACGTTTATGAAGTGCAGCTACTATAAGGAGAGAGATGGAAAGCGAGGGTAGCTCTGAACAGCACTTACCCACACACACCCACATCCCATCATCCAAACAAAGCACTCCACTCACACATCATCTGCAAATGCAAAGGTTCCTCAGTGTGTGGGCTGAGCAAATGGCACCAAGTCATGGTCACACACCAAGCCAAATGCTGTTAAAGCCTTTAAAGTAACACTAGTCAAACAAGCTGTGGGAGGACTGGAACCTTTTACTATGATCCCTGTCTTTGCCTCTAAAATGACCGGTGTCCTCTGACCTCTGTAATTGTAAGGCCGTGTCCGCAAGTTCACAAGGCACTCTGCTTATTTTTGCCCACTGGACTATCAAAGCGGTTTTCTGGTCTACTGTAGGGGTGACGTAGTATCACAAGAAAGGGGGGAATGAAAACATGGTTGCACTAGCTTCCATTGAAAGGGCTTTTCCTTCCATTTGTGTCAAATTGCAGATGCAGAAGACCTCTCTCCTCCACACGCCCCCACCACCCCCTCCAGATTAAATGGACACAGATAAATAGATCCTCTGGATGGAGTGAATATTGCACTGTGCTGAATGAATAATGTATGTACGTGGCGGGGCTGATTTGTTTTAGATTGAGACAGAACTCTGCAAATTCACTCATCATACATATTGAAGGATTCCTGTGATACTATGGAAGAGATGCATAGATGCCGTTAAAGGAATAGTTCACCTAAAAATGAAAATTAGCTGAAAATCTCTAGTCACCCACAGGCCATTTAATATGTAGATGTTTTTGTTTCTTCATCCCATCAGACATAGAGAAATGTAGCAATTATCTCACTTGCTCACCCGAGATCCTCTGTGATGAATGGATGCCGTCAGAATGAGAGTTCATACAGCTAATAAAAACATCACAAAATATCCACAATAACACTTCCTTTCGTCCATGCCCTCTAATTCTCTCACATCAAAATTTACAATCAGATTTATTCGGGACTGTTTAGGACTGTTTTTTGCTTGTTAGTTGTGTTAGGTCTGTGCATACAGTATATCTCCACTGACACTTTTTTCCAATGGAGAAATCAATAATATGGATAGAGGAATCGTATTTTAGCTGGAAACAATGTTTTGAAGTTAAAAACATGCAGCTTTTCACTTTACATGTTAATTGGAATGGAATGGAGTCATGTTGTAAGTTATTGTTATGTTTATATCAGCTGTTTGGAATGTGATTCTGGCGGCACCCATTCACTGCAAAGATCCACTGGTGAGATGTAAGGCTAATTTTTCCAAATCCATTCTTATGAAAAAGCTCACATACATCTTGGATGGCCTGATGGTGGGTAAATTCTCAGTTAATTAGCACTTTTAGGTACAAATTTCCAGCATAGATAAAATAAAAAGTGTAAAATACGAATATGAAATGTAATTTTTTAACAAAAAAAATGAGCAACTTACCTTGTGTCATAGATTGCAAACAGCTTTTTATTCCCATCCACTGCATTCCTGCAAAACAGAAGGATGTGATGTTACGATTACCATCAATAAATGCCCTGTGACTAATATTAGAATGAACACATCCTGTAAAAAATTGTGATGTTTCCAAAAGCATTTCCAAATAGATTACTTTTAACAAATGTTGAGTTGCAATTGTGTTGTTCTGTTAATCTTTGTTATTAAAGATCTGTTTATCATGAGCTCATACAGTACACACACTCACACACAACTAGATCAGGATGATCAGATGCTCGCAGGACACAGGTGTACTGTAGAAGTAACAGCTGCTCTCGTGTGAAAATCTCTGGAGCCAATCAGAGTCAGTCAGCAGTCAATCAGCAGTCAGACAAAAGCACTTAAAAAAAGAATCAATCCCCAAAACAAATGACTACAATATCATACTATACCTACACAACAAAACTGTCTGTACAATCTTCATGAATCTAGAAAAATCCTAACGGATACATGTCCCCCCTCCCTCAATAACACTGTGACCATTAAAGCCAACCCAAAGCAGATGTTTAATTTACTCGCTTGAAACAAAGACTTGGTCAAATCTTGGTTCTCTTGCTGTAAATCAAACCCTAACGTCTTCAAAATGCATTCTGGATACCCATTTTACTGGGATTCTTTAAAACATATGCTCGTTTAAAGTTATCAAGGTTTTTCATAATCCCTAAAACAGTCCTGTTCCACATTTTTCTAGTGAGATGTCCGACATTTAAGACATTTCCCAGATGTCCCGTCAGCCCAAATCAACAATAGGGTGTCTTTCATAAAAGAAACTAGTTCAATGAGTTCTTTTCACTTATGCACAACATAAAACTAGAGCAGGTAGAGCTTTTTAAGGTTTTCATTTATCGACTGAAGCAATGCAGTGATAGTCAGCATCAGAAAAAAATGGGATTAGAGTTCCCTCTGATGGCAGTCCTCATTACTACGTGCCTTTTATAAAACAATAGTCAACTCTACTCCAGCAAACCATTTTTTGAGTCTAGTCCTATCATATCAATGTAACGCATCTTTGACTGATTGATTACTTATAGCTAGGCTTCACACATGCTTTCATTTATCCTCAGGACTAGGCGTTTTAATTGAGTAGGGTAAAACTGATACTTTTAAACCATAAATATCACCAGTGGATATATAAGTGTCCGCGTGTAGAGGAAGCCAGTCTTCATTAAACAGCCTGGCGCAGGGGGGCTGCCTAGGGGTAAACGCTCGCGCGCAAAATGCCTAGTAAGCAGAATTGTTGGGAAATCCGCTCATTTTTGAGCGCCGGGGTAATCGCGCTTTTCTCTGAATAAGCTCAAACTAGATAAGTTTCAAACCCCAGCGGCCGCTCAAATTTCCCTCGGGGGGTAATTATGCAGCGCGCGCAGAGGTGACGTCCTATTACTTTGGTCCCAAACACGAGCGAATGCCACTAGAGTGACAGTCGGGCTATAGAGTGGGGAGAGCAGCGGACGTCCAAACCGGCGACCCGGTAAGCGGAGAACCCTGTTAAACTCTGTAACGCTTAAACACTTGCGCAGATAAGCGTTGAGATGTCGTACACTAGGCTACCTCAGAGGGAAGAAGAGGGGGAAAAGTAACGGTCTGTTAAAGGGGGTGTGTTGAGAAAACAAAGACTGTTTTAAGGGCTGTTGTGCTGTCTGGTTATTGTCGTTCAATTGGATTTAGGAGTGATGAAGAGGTCTTTGGGATGCGGGGGAAAGGAAGGGATGCTCTGCAGCGGTTCTTCAGTCACTGAGTCGTAAGAGAGGACGGAACAATGAGTCTGTATGGTTAAGACTGGATGTATCTGAAGAACAACGCATCACACTACTGCTGCAAGCTGAACGTTGCGGGATTTTGCTCACTGCTTCAAAAGGAATTCATTGCAGTTGTTCAACGTGGATCCACTGCACCATTCAGGTATTTAAGGTAAGATGCGAGGCTTTTACTTTACACCGTCTCTGCTCAACTCTGCTTTGTAGGACTCGCTATAAATGTTCGACAAGTTTATACGCCAGAGGCTGTTAAAACTATGAATTACAGCTGCTGCAAACTCAGAGCTCCGATAGCTTTCACAAACGATCGCGCTGAGGGAAATATTGTAAACTGGCATTCAGGGGACGTGGACAAAAACAGAAAAAGGATTCATGACATGGCGTTGAAATAAAGAAATAATTACTTTGATGAGCAAATAATCAAATAACGTCATTAAAATAAAATCAAGACTGGATAGTGGTTGCATCAAAATGAATAATGATTAAAAAAGTAGCCGATTTGGTTAACACTTTTGCTTAATTGCTTTTAAATTAGGTTTTGTTTTCGTTTACTGGTCGTCCTGTTTTATGCTTTTTGTATGCACCCCAAAACTTTGTCTTTCCTTCTTCATTTTGTTTTAAATGAAAGTATGTATGTTTTAGTTCCCTGGAGAGTGGTCAGATTATCATAGTGCTGGATTGAACTCCCCATGCTGGACTTTTGCAGGCATGGGATATGGACCACATTGCAGCGCTAAAATGAGAAGTCTATGGGTCGGTGTTTTGTTCATGACTTTCACCTGCCATCTGAGGTAGATTGCATGTTTAACGTAACTTCTTTTTTATAGTTCTTTTAGTTTATTGAAGGCATCAGTTAAGGTTAAATATCATATATCTGTAATTAATTTCTGCTGATTCCAATTTCCAGACCGCTTTCATTGTGGTCAAAGGAGAATGGGAGTTAATACATGTAGTTATTAATTATCTTTGTGGTCCCATGCATCAGCCTTTCCCAGACTACTACAGGGATTCCTAAAGAGTCAGAGCTCAATGATAACATCACAGTTTTCACACGAATCCTGGATGGATTGCTGGATGGCTACGATAACAGACTGCGACCTGGGCTTGGAGGTAAACTGCCTAGATACCATTTCCATGTCTAAAACCTGATCTGTAGCAAAATACTTTAGTGAAAAGTATTTTTTCTTTGTATACTAATGGCATTTATGTCTGGCATTGACCTCCAGGAGTTATTCTGAAAAGATGTGCTCAGATAAAGGCAGATGGTTTTTGAAAAACAGAGCAAACGCCTGCACATTCCATCGTGACAGCAGCATGAAGGACTTTCATTAAAAAAGAGAGAGATGCTGCTTCTATTCAATCCTCTAACCGGAAGGAAAAGTACATAGAAAAGAAAAAAAAATCTGTTTTTATACAGCAGATGTTTACACCGAACAGAAGTGATCGCTGAAATTGCCTGGTCCTCTGTGAAAATCAAACGGCCACTATTTCCCGGCACTCTCAATTACAGTGTTCTTGCTAGAGACAGAGGTAGAGAGAGACAGGGTGAGAGAGGGATATGAATGTGGCTGCTGACCTTGAGAAAGCTATCGTTCTTTTCCAAAGGTGCAGGTTCATTGTTCTCAGAGGTCGAAAGCATGGCAGAGGAAGAGAATAAACACAGGCTGCTCTGTTTCCATGTGAGATAGTTCAAGGGAGCACATCTCATAACTGTAGCTGCAGCAACGTGATGTCTATTGACAAATGATGGCATTGGACTTGATTTAGTGCCTTGAGAAGAAAAATGCAATCAGGCGGATGAAATGAATTGCTTTTCATTTAAAAAATGAATGCAACTAAATAAAGTGGCTGAATCAAAGCATACTTTAGTGGAAATTCTGTATATTTTTATATGATATTTATTCACAATATATACAGTAATGTAAATTCTGTACATATGCGTTTCATTTTTTGTAGTTTTTATATTTGTCTATAGATTTTATTTTATTAAGGAAAAAATTACCTTGGAAACTAGTTTAATTATATTTTATTTTAAGTTTTTTAAATGGATCTAATTTTAGTTTCAGTTATTGTTTTGTAACTTACTACTATGTATACAATGACCAAAATTGAACTTGATATGAAGAAATCGCAATGTGTTTTTCATTTTACAGAGAAAGTAACAGAAATAAAAACCAACATCTTTGTGACCAGCTTTGGACCGGTGTCAGATACTGAGATGGTAAGTATTTCAACCATATCCTTCTTCATGAATAAGCATCATTCATTAACCTCTACAAATCCCCCCCGAGATGTCTCTTCATCAAGACCCCCTTCATTAAATCCTGTAACTTCACTTCACCTCTGCAACATTCCCTTATATTTTGCATGCAATATCAAGGTAACGGTACGATCTGATGAATGATACTATTGTTCGTTTTTATATTCAGTCATGTGACACGCGTGATTCTGCCTTCAGGCAAGGTCGTTGCTGTAATTGATGGCCCACTGGAGAAAAAGTTTATAGGGAGGCCTCTGTGGACCCCGCCTCCTCGTCACAGGACCTGAGGTCCCTAGCGACGGCCCTGCCTTTAGGTGCACACTAATGACACTAACGTTTGTCTTTCAACAGGAATACACCATCGATGTGTTTTTCCGTCAAAGCTGGAAGGATGAGCGTTTGTGTTTTAAGGGGCCGATGGAGATGCTACCTCTGAATAACCTACTGGCCAGTAATATCTGGACACCGGACACCTTTTTTCTTAACGGAAAAAAATCCATTGCTCACAATATGACGACGCCCAATAAGCTTCTGAGACTGAAGGATGATGGGACATTGCTGTACACCATGAGGTACGAGCTATGAAGCCTTGTCATTTCACAGCATGTGAACTGCTGTGTGCATGAATGGATTTGAGTAGTTATGGCTAGAACAGTTACACATTTGACCTTCATCTCATTTATGCCCTCCTCACCCCTGTTTTGCACTGTTGAACCTTCTGCCATGTGACGAATGTGTTAAGCACACATGAACACAGATGGTTCCCACTGAACTCAGCATCTCACTTTCTATACATTTTGTTTCTATACACTGTCTATTCACAGGAGGTTGCATCAGATCTACAGTATATCTATCTATCTGCTTGTCCTGCCAACATTTTTACTGGCCCCAACACAAAATATGAAAAAAAAATATATTTTGTTTAATTGAATTTGTACAATTATTTAAATGTAATTGGAAAAATGATGTGGCAAAATGTTACTGATTATTTTGTAACTTTAAGTCCTTATTACTGATGCTACCAAGACTGTAATTTTGCACTTAAAAATTTAGAACTAATACTCCACCTACATAATTTTAGCAAATAAAATTTTTGGTTTCAGGTTTCAGAGGTAAATTACTATTTTTTGACACTCCACACACATTTTATTCAGAAAATGTACCTCTATCTGGTTTATTTTGGTTTCTCTTTGTGTCCTAAACCAGTCATCCAAGGGTGTCCAACCTAAGGGTGTTCCAGAGAAAAAGCAAGAGGGAGTGCTACAAAGCAAGAGATAGAAACAAAGGAAAAAGAGAAAGCAGAAGAGGGCATGTGGCTGTATGTTTATGCCCCTGTTGTTGAGTTGTTCTTCACAGACTGTCTGCTCCATTACTCGCAGTATCAGGGCAGAGGGAGAGAATGCGCACACACACACTTACAATCACACACAAACAGTTTCTGCTCGCCATGCTATCATCAGCAACAATCTACTGGCAAGCACTGAACACTGCTGTGTTAGTGCTGTATAAAAGCTGCTATTGTTGTTCTCAAATGGCATCAATACTAAATCCTCTCTGTAGTAGAATCTGCTTGAGTAAGTGCTGAATTTTGAAGAGCACAAGCGTAAAGTGTTTAGATTGTGGTGGTTATGTATTCCCCCAGGGTTACGATTATGACGATCCATTATATAATGAGTTATTAGTTTTTATTAACTCAAATTTAAATGCAAAGAGGGATTTGGCGAGCTTTCCATAGAGGTAACAATTAGATTTTGTGTAGTGGGGCTAAAGCAATATAAAATAAATGAAAAAGTCAGAGAACATGGATCATTTCATTTACATGAAACGCATTCCTTTCTCATTTGCAAAGCGTCGCTGTTTAGATTTTTTTTATTGTGCGTGTTGTATATTGTGAGACCAAATGCATCTTACAAAATTATTCAATTGCTAAAGCCTTAGATAGAGCTGCTTTTTTAGATCGTAGATTGAACGAGATCATCAATCAAACATTAATGACTCTGAGAGGAAATGACTCGGAGCATGTCATTTAGAAATCAATGTTGGAGCTATTGTAGCTTGCCTACAATAAACTCTGCCTAGTGTTGCATTTCCTAACAGTGCGAACCATTAAAAAGGGCCTTTTACCACTCACTAATGCACACATTGTTTCCGGAAAAGTGATCAGCAGTAAGGTTTTTTATTTTTCCTGCTGAGATGGAAAGGAGCACCTTAGCTGCCATGAAAAAGCAGGGCAAAACAGTTTCACCACCCACATTCTAAAAGTGGAATGCAGTCTACAGGCTTTTATTAGAGTTAAAAAGGAGGTTATGAGACCGAACAAAAGGGAGATGTTCTAGAAACTGTCAAATCTTCTGAAGGATCTGCCATGTTTTTAAAATAACTTCTCAGCTTGAGCTCAATGTTGAGACAAATGGTGCAGTAGGAAAACATACATTGTAAAAATATGAAGTAAAAGCATTTTTAAACGGAGCCATAACTTAGACGTTCAGAGGGACATGTACACCTCAATATTAAAATTATTGGTTGAATTTTTCAGTGACCGACTGTTAACATTTTACCTTTGATCCCCCTTTATATTATATATCTGTTTAGATTTTAGTGTGTAGCTACTACTTAGATAGATACTAGATAGATAGATAGAAATATGCATAAAGTACATATAATAGATTGACACATCAAAATAAAATATTATATTACAAAAGAGCTAAGTGCAAAACGCTTCAGACATCTGATTCTACATCATTTTTATACTGTATGATGTTATGTACCATCATTTCCATAAATTGCAATGACACATGCATACACTATGAATTCCAGTTAATGTTTAGCTCAAACGGCAACTCTTCATATACAATCTGAATGGTAGACACTTCTAATAGTAAAAGCACAATCTATTATACAAATATCTCTTTAATGTGTAAAGAAATAGTAAGAAAGTAGTCTTTTAAGTATGCATTATTTATAACAGCTAAGGTTTGTATATTACTATAGTGCTGGCACAGAATTGCCCACAGTTGTTTTATAGATATGTAATTCCTCTACAGATCATTCGTGCGAAATTTGTAAGACAGCCAAAGGAAGAACAGAAAATAATAATTTATGAGCTTTAATGGGCTATCACAGACCAAATAAAGCTCACCGTCAGGATAAAGCTTTGAGCGCTCATGATTTGTCAAGGCCCCCGTGCCACATCATTTCGTCTCCACATCCAGCAATGCTGACCTCAGCACTAACTGTGTTCAGTAAGTACATAGCGAGCCCTTCACCTCCCATATGGCTGGTTTTGATAAAGTTGTGTGAGCTGGTCGAGTGGAGGTTGAGTTTAGAGGACAGTCCTTCATTTTTCCAATACAGCAATTCATCATTGAGCTGTCAGAGATGAAGGCCCTGCACTGATTAAGTGAAGGAACAGCGCCTCACGTGTCCCGCCCCATTAATTACATTCTCACAGGATTTCCAGTCAGAGATACAACCATGGGCCCTTCGACCTCAGGCTCATCCTCAGATGCTGAGGATGGAGGTTTTAAGCAGTTATAGTAGCGTAGCATTCAAAACCCTTCATTACGCTGTCAGCTGAGGGTCAACACTGACGTCTTATTGCATTGCTTGCACCAAGTCATTGAACAGGCTCCAGCCGGGACGTTGAGGAAAAGGCGTAATGGCTAGAGGGTGGCATAATATGGCAGCCATCCTGTAGCCATTATGGTAATGCTAGCTATGATCAGCCTTGATCTCATATAATTGCTTTGCTAAATGGCTTTGCTGATGACTTTTGGTTTAGCAGCAGACTTTGAACATTGATTTAAATAGACTTTATGCAACCAGACATTGTAAATCTAATGAACGTACTTCATTGTAACAGGCAGTGCCCGAATCCTTCTGGCTGTTCAACAAAGGGACAATAATAATGTGATGCTGCTTCCATTTCATATTGCTAATGTCATGTTAGATCACTTATGTACTCTATAACATCCAGCAATCAAATTCAGTGGCACTCTCTCAGATAGAATGAAATGATGTTGTACAGTTGCAAAATCCATCACATTTAATGCGTTTAGCCTCAGATATTTTCAGAAAATCGTATGGTTATAGAATTAAAATCCTGTGCTTCATAAATGGCCCACTAGAGGGGGCTACAGGATAGCAGATTCAGCCACTGCAGCGTCTATGCTGTGTTCTCCAGGGTTTTCCCCAAAATATGTTAATTAACATTTTGTGCAGATACCACATCTTATGTATACAAAAGTTAGTAATCCACAGTTCTGTTTTTTGTCTCACCCCCAATCCTCCATGGTTTTAAACTGAACAAATAACAATATGTATAACAAATAATATATGTATGCATGCATGTATGTATATAAAGGCTAAGGGAGTGACAGCAAATTTGACATCTGTCTCTCCTTTGATCAATGTTACAATGTTTGACTCTTGGTATTTCCAATATCTTGGTATCTTTTGGATCACTGTGTGGAATACTACTTTTGAGAACGAGAACCCCAGGAGAAGAAAAAAAAAGAATGAAAAAGAACAATATAATAAACAATATACAATAGACAACATAATTTTATGTAGTTTTAGTTGATCAAATTTAATAAAATTCAATTTAAATTGAATCCGTCTTTAGTGCGGTAGAACTGATTGTAGTCCCTAGTGAACATTTTTTAAATGTATTTGATGTGTGTATGTAATGTATGTATATTACATTAAGTATATTACAAATATATTTACATATTTGCTTATTTTTGCTTAATAAAAATACTTTGCAGTTGTAACTGGTATACTTATAGTCTGGTAAGTTGTGACAACTCATTTCATATTTAATTGTGTAGAAGCAGTGTTAAAAAAGTATTTGCATTTGATAGGGCTAAAGTGGTATACTTCAGGTACAACTTAAATGCCTTGCATTTAAAGACTGACATACAGTGAACATGCAATCCTTATATTAAAACACATTTTAGACATAACATTAATGTCAATGTCTTAAATTATGTCAGTTAAAATGGATTTGAATTGTACTTCATATGAAATAAATTTATTTTTAATTACAGCACAGGTGCTTTTTTTGCTAGGGGTGACATGGTACAGTATAATTTTTTTTTTTGCTTGTAGTCCTCAAATACTCCAATAGGTGGCGATATCAGTTCAAAATAGATCTTTGAAATATTATTGAATGCAGCTTAAGCATTTAAAATTAATTGGAATTAAACATAAATGAAAACTGAATATTAAATGAGAAATTGTGCATAAGCGTGTGTTTGTAATACTGGTGTGTGCGTGTAGCAGCGCTTTACTTTACCAATTTGGCAGCATTCCTACATCTGGCACACGAGGGCACCCTTGATCTATAAATACATCTATAAGGCACTCAACACGCTAGCTCAGTCTTCCTATTAATATACACAAGCTATTCAAGCCTATAGCTACATTAAGAGGATTCTCAATAAGACATTGAACACTGATTGCATTAGTTACAATCAGCTACTCACTGTTCCAGTGATGTTTGTCTTTAAGCTGATGATGATGTTTATACTAAAAACTGATCTTTAAAACATACTCAGATGTGCTGATCTAGATTTAATCACATTTTAATTTTCTATCTTCAGATTGACCATATCAGCGGAGTGTCCCATGCAGTTGGAGGATTTTCCTATGGATACTCATGCCTGCCCACTCAAATTTGGCAGCTGTAAGTTCATAATATTTTATTCTGGATTAAGAACAATTCCTTTGCCACCGCCCCCATTATAAAAAAGTAGATTCCAAGAAAAAGCAGCAAGAATCCCTCTGATGAAGTATAGTCACTACTTGTAATGCAAGATTACCATCTTATTCAGTAAATGCATATGAATTTTGAAAGTAGAAAAATTGCAGAATCTACCCCACTTTCCAAATTGGAAATAAATATTATAATATATATATATATATGCACAGTGGGGCAAAAAAGTATTTAGTCAGCCACCAATTGTGCAAGTTCTCCCACTTTAAAGGATGAGAGAGGCCTGTAATTTTCATCATAGGTATACCTCAACTACGAGAGACAAGTAAATCCAAATCCAGAAAATCACATTGTAGGATTTTCAAAGAATTTATTTGCAAATTATGGTGGAAAATAAGTATTTGGTCAATAACAAAATTTCATCTCAATACTTTTTTATATACCCTTTGTTAGCAATGACAGAGGTCAAAAGTTTTCACAAGTCTTCACAAGGTTTTCACACACTGTTGCTGGTATTTTGGTGCCTTCCTCCATCCAGATCTCCTCTAGAGCAGTAATGTTTTGGGGCTGTCGCTGGGCAACACAGACTTTCAACTCCCTTCAAAGATTTTCTATGGGGTTGAGATCTGGAGACTGGTTAGGCCACTCCAGGACCTTGAAATGCAGTGTATTTGGGATTGTTGTTATGCTGAAAGACCCAGCCACGTTTCATCTTCAGTGCATTTGCTGATGGAAGGAGGTTTTGATTCTTTCGTTTACACAGATCAGTCGTCCTGGGGCCCGTTTCAGTAAGGAGGTTCAAACAACTCAGAGTTTAAACTTGAACTTTGAGTTGACTAACCCAGAGATTAAAAACTCTGAGTTTTCAGTTTCAGAACAGGTGATCTGAGTAAGGTCAATCAACTCTGAGTAGACTAACTCAGAGTTAAGCTTGTACACCGCAACTATGAAAAGGCATTATCAATGGAGCGCAGATATTACAAGTCACCATGGCAACATCTGAGAAATAAAGCTGAACTTGATATGCTCATGCAAATATGAGCACATATTTAAAAATAAAAGCAACACCACTGCAAAACGGAGACAGTTTGAGTGGGAAAACATAGCTGCTCGAGTTAGTGTCAGTTTACATTTAAATTATTGAAATATTTAAGTATAATAAAAAATAACAATGTAATGCGAGACCTCTATTGACTTTTTATTGACATTAAATTACATAAAATAGGCTACTGCATAGTTTCTACAACAAATTTGATAAAACAAGAATGCATATTAACCTAATGTTCAGTGGAAATGTTTAATAAAGATTTTAAAAGATTTAAAAGTGCACTTATGTGTCGGTCCTTTTATTGATCAAGTGAATGTAAGAGGTCAATGTCTATATCAGCTATCAAATTTACTTAACTTAAAAATGGAAACTCCAAAAAAAGAAATGAACAAACAACAATTGGTTACTAATGTTCGGGCGCCAGAGAAGTAGCTACTTGTCACAAATTTGTGACAATTATCCTGGATAGCTCAACCACACAATACCACCGTTACAAGGAAAAAGACAAAAAGATCCACTCTGCGTCTCAAAATCCTTGCCCGAATTAATAACGTTACAGCCTCTTCATCTATGGGATCTAATGCTTCATCTACCGCTGCGTCTTTAAAAAAGGCAACAGAAACTCTGAGTTTAGAGAATAAAACCTGCTCCTGACCAGGTTAGTTTCACAGAGTAAGTTACCACGGTAACTGACTCTGAGTTAAAGTTACCTCTCTTTCAGAAACAGGCTTGAGTTACCCTGCTTTCCAGAGTTTGACAAACCTGCCTTTTTGAAAACGGAAAACCCAGAGTTTCTCTTATCTCAGGGTTAACAAACTCCGAGTTTTCACTTAACCTCCTTTCTGAACCAGACCCCAGATCATCAGTTGTTATTTAGTGGGCAGGCGGGGATTATGCAAATATGTTACCTAGTGAGGTACACTTGTAACAGATTGGAAAATGTATCGACTCATTAAGGCGATTCTGATTCTGAGATCTTTCTTTATCATGCACTCTTTTGATTAACAACTTTACAGACGGTTTACGTCGAAGGACAGCGAACATTACATTACAAACTAAATAAGATATTTTAGTATAAATATAAATATTTATAAATATAAATATAAGATATTATAAAACCCATATTACCTGCTCTTTAAGAAACAATTAGCCTATTACTTTTATCAATGTTCAAAACAATTGAGCAGATTCATATTATTTGTGGAAGAAGTGGTAATATCTTTCAGGGTTCTTTGATGAAAAAGTTCAAAACAACAACATTTATATAAAACGTAAAAATTTTTTGATTAATTAAAGGTTTACTTCATGAATAAAATTATTCAAAATGAAGCAAGCAATCAATCTCTTACTGACCCCAAACTGGTCAAAAATAAATGCACTCTTAAATATTTTCATATTCAGACACCTTACTAATGTGTTGTAATTATTGCTCTAACACCACATTATTGCTTATACTGCTATTGGTCTGCCCTTGAAAAATGGACGTTTACAGTGGGATGTGGATGCTCAGGTCACATTCATCAATGTAACACTCCTGATCCACACACACAGAGATGCCAGTTCACAAGTTTGAGGAAAAAAGGGAAAATGACACCAGCCTAAGATCTGAACCCAGGACGTTTGGCAATCAGAGCTCAAGCCCAGCAGGGAGTTGACAACACAGGTTTTCACAATGACTGCAGTGTGTGTTGGCCAGGGTTAGCTGATCAAACTCTGAAATTAAACCGATTTATGCAATTTTATCAAACAGGATGAAAATGTATTTCTCACTAAACTAAGTGCATAACTGCATCAGCGAGATTGATGAATGATGTCATGAATGTGTGGTTTGATTAGGAGTTTGCGGAGGAGCTGATCAGCATCACTTGTGTAATCTGCTGTATTTTCACTGACCAACATATAAACCGTAGTCAGCCTGGATTGATATAACTTTACTAAAGGAGTTCTGGGCTGAGTTCTAGAGTGAAAAATTAAAATAATTCTCTAAATGATTCATGATGCAAAAATCAGACAAACTTTGATTAAAAAAATACTGTTGTGTTACCATGGTCACATTAAAATACTATGATATTCTTTTAAACAATTTGGAGTAACATGTAAAAAAAAAAAAAAAAAATTAATATTTTATTTTTTACTTTTTCCACAAATGTGAAACTTATAAATCTAATAATAATTGACAAATGATTAAATGGAGGGAGACATACAATTATGGCAATTATTAAAACAATTATGATGGATACCAACATGGTAAAAACCACAGTGCTTTACTGTAATGCCTATTACATATTTTCAAAACATGTTTGACATTCGCACAAACAAAAGTAGCTTTCATTAACAACATCAGTAAATGAAACATCAACTTACCTTCATGCATTTCCACTTTCACTCAACACTTTTACTCTCGTGAGATTGTTTGTTATCTACATTTTCAACGACATCAAGTTAGACAGTCGCAGTAGAGCTCTGCAACAGATACACAACAGAATAAAGAAGCATCTCTTTCCGGGAGTAAATAGGAAACAATCCATCTGGAGGCTCTAAAAAACCTGTATACGCCGAAACTCCTGAGCGACTGCTGCTGAACATCCACTTCTCACAGTGACACCGAGGAGAGAGAAGAAGGCTGGCCTCATGAATATTCATTCCTTCCATGACCTAAGCGCAGTATGTGCTGATTGGTCCGAATACCTTTATGTACTGATGCATCTAAACGTATAGGATACTACGAAAATGTGTATTTTACACAGGCTTTTAATGATGGACAAATAAGAGTTGCAAAAATATATATTTAAAATAACATATAACTGAAAATATATGAATAAAATTGCTTATTTGGCAGACAATATATATATATATATATTATAAATATAAATGTGAAATAATGAAATTGTACATAAAAACATGAAACTAAAAAAATTACTACTGATGCGAGGCTCTGAAGCTACACATATACTAAGAAAATATATATTTACACTGGCTTTTAATGATGCACAAACAACTTAATGTATAGTTGCAGAAATATAGATTTTTTAAATATATAACCATAAAAATGGTTTATATTGCTGATATTAAAACATATATTTTTACATCTTCATTTATACATATAAATGTGAAAAAAATTTAATTATGCATAAAATTCTGAACTATAAATTAGAAATGAAATACATACAGCAGCATCCAAACTGCTTTAGGCACTAAGGGCTGAGGTAAGTCAGAGCTGCCAGTATGTTTAATGCACCGTTTAAATGATCACAGAATAGTTATTTTTCATTCATGGCCCAACAAGACCATTGCAATTTTCCACAAAATGCAGGAGAGCCTGCACAGAGCTGTTTTACAGCAGTGTTTATCAATCCCGGTCCAGCAGGCCCACCAGCACTGCACGTTTTGGGTGTCTCTTTTACTGGACACACATATTCCGGGTCTTGAACTATCTATTAATGAGCTGATTAGTTATGTTAGATTAGAAGGCATCTAAAATATACATTACTCCAGCCAGGACCAGGATTGAAAACCACAGCTCTAGGAAGATTACAAAGAAGCATCCACATGACCTAAGTAATATTCACAAGCTAAGTCTTGATAGTAGGATTCATAATATTGCGGATGGGGTCCGCACAGCTGTTGGAAACAAGGGATTTGAGACTTAACACTGGTCTCTCGGAGGGGTCTGTCCCACCCATGAATGCCTGATAAGCAGTATGGGGACTGAACTGATGAAGCGTGTCGCAGAAGCTGATTACATGGATGCCGTAAGGACGGATATGAATTCTAATAATATCTGACTTTCAATGCCTGATCACGCAAATGCATTGACTGTCAAGGTTTGTCGTACACTATAAGTACTGTAAGTTATCTCACAGTGTTTGTGGTACAGACATCTGGTTCTTAGAGATCAGATTTATGATCATTGCCCATCATTTTATAGAGGCTTGGAGGTGGGGATAATCTCGGATCCATCTAAACGGGCACATGTTTAACAATATTTCCCATAATTGTATTTTAAAAGATGCGTTATCATTTTCATCATTTGCATGTTAAATATATTCATGTTTAACTGCGATAAGTTGTCAGCATTCAACTCTTGGTTGATAAAACTTGTGAATATTAATTATTAATGTTACACTGTGTTTTGTACTAGAAGTGAGACAGCACATAAACAGCATCTACTGTAAAATGGACATAACAATTTGTTTATTGATTTACTCACCCTCAGGGCATCCGAGATGCAAATAAGTTTGTTTCTTCATCAGAGAACATCACTTGCTCACCAATAGATGCTGTGCAGTGAATGGGTGCCGTTAGAATGAGAGTCCAAACCGCTGATAAAAACATCACAACAATCCACAAGTAATCAATATGTCTCCATAATGTTAATAAATGTGTCGAGCGAATAGATTTATAATTTTTGCCCATATTAAAGGCTTAAATGTGGGAATATATTGCAAAACTGGCAAATCTATTTCCCATAATTGTGTGCTGAATGCTAATGATGCATAATAATTTTTAACACTGTATGTTTAACAATACTCACTTAACATCCCAGAATTGTTTAACTTCAGGCTACAAAGTTTCAAAAGTAAACTTTGGCGCTGTAAAATGGAAAGAAAGTTTATCAAAGCCTTTTAAATTAAGGTTCAAACCAGTTAAAATATATGCACCGTTTAAATGATCACAGAATAGTTATTTTTCATTCATGGCCCAACAAGACCATGTCTGCTGACAACTAACATAAAAAGAGCTTTCATAAATAACTTAAGCTGCCAGTGAAGTATGATGGCACTTATTTGCAATTCAAATGAAGCTGAAACTCCCTTTCATCTCTGACAGAGAAGATGAGATTCTCACCTGAGAATAGAGATTCTGCCACATTCATTTACAATGGCCTAGATAAGGCAATAAAGCCACTCTGTGCTGAAGTCAACCACTGAGGGAAGCATTCTACACTCGGCCAGGTTTACCTACTGTGTGTTACTTAACAGAATAACACATAAGGGCATGGATGAGTGCTTTGTCAAATAAGAGAGTTATTAATGCTTGATACAGCTGTTATGCACAGCATGCTGGGTTTGTTTCTGTAAACCGAAAAGCAAAAACAAGGAGTGTAAACTTTCTTAGTGTTTGAGCTAGTAAACCTCGAGCTCAGCCATTGAGTGTTTGGCTGAGCGATCTTTTATGGAGCGTGGCTGCTGACGGGCAGGTGTCAGTAATCAGGTGATTTGGAGCGAGTTACAGGTGATTTCGTCTTCTGTGAGTGCTGATCCAGGGACAGGTGAATTAACATTTGTGCATTATTTTGCATATTAGCAGTTCCAAAAGAACAAAAATGACTTTAATCAATGCACAGTTACTGTTCTGTTTCTTGTTTTTTAAGGAACGGTTCACCTTCGAAATGTTCATCAGCAAAATATTGCTTTACTGGAATAGGTGAATGGGTGCCGCCAGAATAAGAGTCCAAACTTTGGAAAGCATCGCAATAATCCACACCACTCCAGTCCATCTGGTGAGCAAGTAATGCTACATTGTCTTCTGATTAAGAAATTTTTGGATGCACTACTCCCTTAATATTGTGTAATGAGGTATTTCCCTGTAATGCTTTACAAAAACGTATGTTTAATATAATTTGAGTATGCAATTAAACATCACATTCATTTAAGATAATACTCAAAGATCAAAAAGAGCATCAGTTAGCCATGGCATTTTTATGACTTATGTGTATTTGTCTGCACGTGATTTCAGATAAGTCAATCTTGCTGTTGCGTCTGCTTGAGTGTTGAAGGATTAAGAAAAGAGTAAAATCTTTTTTGTTAATCTGGTGCTTTGTAGAGCAAGAGAGAGAGAGAGAGGGGAAGAATTTGCTAGTTGATTAAGCAAACCTAATTTCAAAGCAGAAAAATAAACCAAGGAAGTAAAACAATGTGTGCCCTGACGGTGAACCCAGACATTTAAATCATTTTACTTAATTATATTTATAATTTAGCAAATTCAAACTTAAATCTAAATAAAAGTATGTTTGTGTTTAAAACTAGACAGTATGCATGTAAGCCAACTGGATTTTACCAGAAGAAACACAAACACAACCATATAGCAACACACACACACTCAGTATTAAATCTTTTACATGCTCTGAGTAGCTGTTCAGCAGAGCAGCCAAAGGTTTTGTTTCCTTCAGATTTATCAAAACTATCTCATCCTACTGTCATATTTCTGTCCAATACACACTTAATATGTAGTCCCATAATACACAACCACAATATCAGCTCCAGTATCCTCTTATCAGAATTAGTAGCAATGCATGCTTCATATATGATGCTTAATATCACCTGATATGTTATATGCACAGAACACATGTAAGATAAACCCTGTATAGCCAGCCATATGTGTATGTGATTTGAAGGGTTAAATCCATGAAGCACTCTGGATTAGACTATAACATGTGACAGGGCACACAATCAGACTGATTCCAAGATCACATTGAAGACGCAAGCGATTTTCTTCTTATATTTGAATGGATGTGTGATGTTGCCTTGGTATTGTTCTCAGAAAGAATGGTTCTCATAGCATTCTTTACAATCGCGTAAATCCTTATTGTGTTATTTACTGAACTGCACTATATTGATCTATACGTTTATCTGCTTATTTCCTATTTTAGCACACAGCAAATCCTTTAAATCAAACTTTCTGGCCTCGCTCTGTGAGAACATGGGGAGCGAGATGGAGAGAATCTTTCTCACTGAAGTCCTGATGTCAAGCAGTCTGAGACTTCAGCAAATCTCTCAACATCCCTCAGACTAAAAATAACCCTCAAAACACATTAAAGCCACCAGCAACCCACTCGCACCAAAGAGGTCAGAAACACATACTGATCTTCACTGCTGCTAGTATAAAGTTGGTATAGGTAACATTTCTTTTACTATCCTGAAAACCATCATATCCTTATTTACAGCGGACCACATCCGTTTGAGCTCATAATCTTGAGATGAAACGTGACCTTGATGGAAACTTAATGATTTCTGTAGTCAAATCTCAGTCTGTTTATAAAATCCCATGAGTTACATCATCAGACACATCTATGGCTACACATGTGATCAAAGACACAATAGATAAGACCCAAGGCATTATCATTACACATGCTCTGAATGACAATGAATCTCTTATTTCTGATGACAGCAACCGCTCAATCTAAAGTTTTTTGGCTTTACTTTGCAATAAAAGAAGCAAATGTGTGCACACTGTGTGGTTTTTTCCTATAGAAGGAAACCTATGTATATGTTGTTTCCTTCTCAACAGAATCGAAGGGCAATTGCAAAACAGAAATCCCTCAAATTAGAGAGCTGGGAAACAAAAACAAGCCAGCACTACAACTCTGCTACTGTCTTTCCTCCAAAACATATGTTTCTAATCATCTCTGGGTATTTACTTTAGCTTCCTCCGAAAAAAGGACGAAATAGCATGACGATGTTGTGACAGACACAGAGAGAGGAGCTGAAATGAAGGGATTGAGAGACTTAAAAGTGATAACATCTCTGTCTCTCACACTCATTACACAAGCAGATAGTTCTCACAGCTCTGCAATTACTGCTAACAACAACAGCTGCCATCATCCACAGCAAAAACACAGATGACTGCACAAACAGAGAAGGATAGAGATGAAGATCTGGAATATTAAAGGAAGGACATAAACCAATGCTGTAATCTCAGGGTCATGTAAGGTCATTTTTAAAAAAAGATCAAATTACTGTCATTTATTACACTGCCAAAATGATCCACAGCTCTGTGCCTCCATCTTGTGGAGAATATATTATAGCAGTAGCAGCATAAATAAATAAATAAATAAATACATAGACAAAATCTAATTTTATTAGGGGGAAAACATAATTCCCATGGGAGGCATTTTTGTCCTGAGCCTTTCTGGATTATTTCCAGCAGCAGGATGTTGGAGGGTTGTAAGCAGTAAATTATCTATAGGCTACTTCCTGAAATACTAAATACTGTCAGTAAAATGTTTGGATCAGTAATTGTATTGTGTTTGTGTAACTGTGTCAATGTAAATATACAGCTCTGAATGCCTGGGCATCATTGAACCGTTTGTGCAGTCAAACAGGCAGAAAATGACTCACTTTAATCAATAGTTCCACATTTTAAAGCTGCTGACGCTGAGCACGAGGGCGGTCAGGGAGTGTCTGTGGAGCACGTACATTTCCAACAGTTCTGTTGACGGAGGGAGTCAATCAGGGATAGGATCAGATCCGATTCATTTAACGACTCGGTTCGTTTTAGTGAACTGATTCTTTTCCTAGATGTGTGGAAAAGTGTTTGTGTTTTAATGCATACACAGTTGTGTTGGTGCTTAAACACAGTGAGCTAATTATTTGTTAAAAATTAATACTCTGAGATACAAGTTTATTTTAGTCTGTTGCTCTCGAGCTCGTGAAATTGTTTTTAGCATAGTCAAACGTAAATACTTTAGGTTTTCAGTTACTTATTCGCAATTATTATTATTTTTTAATTACGTTTCTGTCGTCTTTTTTACTGTCTGTGCGACGAATGGCTTGACAAAGTGAATCATTGAAAAGAATCGGCTCAAAAATGACTCGTCTGGAAACTGTGCATCACTATCTGAGAGTTTCCTCTTTTTGCACAGTCAGTCTCTCCATCCCAGATCCTGCCTCTGCACGCGTCTCTACTCATTTGCTGTTCAACGAAGGTAGGTTTTTACTTAATTGAGCATTTGATTTGCCACGCATGCAATGTTTAATATTTTGGATTAGTGCAATAAAGTATTCTGCTTATCGTGGGTCTCAGTAAGACTCTGCTTTGTCTCAGCTCTGATGCCACGTCAGTGGGGGAAATTATAATGGGTTTAAACTCCACCATGCTGTTTCAGGGTTAATTGTTTTAAAAACCTCATTTGATAGTTTACATTATGCTGTAAATCTCTTTTCAAGAGTGTGGTCCCCATGTTCAAAAAGCACTTCAGCAGCTGGAAGGTGTGGCTGAGATAAAGAGGTTAAATTGCCTTATAGGCTAAACTAATATATGTACTTATATATTTCAAAATAAATGAATAACAGTAATTATTTATTATTATTATTTAATGTCCAGAGTATGCAAAACACATTTTTTATTTCCATAAATGCCAATGGATGCCATTCATATCCATCAATGTGCTTGTTTCTGTTCCCTATTTAGTGACCAATTTAACCACAAAAGAACATGATGTTCAGATGTCTAAAATTTAAACCATGCAACCAAGCTTTATAACTCCCTTTATCCAACATACTGTTTTTCCGTATGTATATATGTATAGGTATGCTAATTTTCTGTTTTACATGTTCCCCTGACTGATGTTTTTACATAAATATATGCAAAATACCCTGACCATGATACTTACAAGTTAGTAACCTTTTCAAATTGTGACTAATGTTTCCTGATTAAGTTGAAAACTGTTTTTTTTTTTTGACATTTCTGCAAAAGCAACCTCCAAGTAATGTTTTATAGTGTATCTGTATCGACAATATCTCTAGTCATATTTATAGTCCTTCACCGTGAAACTTTTGTCCTTGGCCCAGTGATAACCTCTTATGTAGAAACTAGATTGTTGGGCGTTGTGTAGCTACAAAAATAGTTGTTTGAGATGGTTTTAATAACTGTATCTTTCTATTGCAAGGGGGCAGAATGGGAGCAAAGCTCAGCCGGAAGAAGAGTGAAGCAGGGATAGGAGCAGAGACTGTAGGTCCACCTGAGGCTGAAAATGCAGAGCAGAAACCTTCTGAAGGTGAAGTTCAAGAAGAGAGCATGCCTGCAGAAGAGAAGACCATTGGAGAGCATGGCTCTTCAAGCGGTGTTCTGCAGAGCTTTACACAAGCTGTAGGAGAAACGGTCAACACAGTCACTGAACAGATTGCTGCCCCGGTGGAAGATGTCGTAAACAAAGGTATTGAAGCAGTGGAGTCCGCATTGGCATCCGTCAGCCTGATTGACAAGGAACCTGAACAGAAGTCTGATCCTGCGGTAAATCTTGATGATTCTGATGTCCTTCAAGAACCCAGCCTCTTGGATGACCTGCTGAAATCTCCAATCTCAGAAGCCCTCATTTCTGGAGTCACTATGGTGAGTGAAGCCATGACCAGTGAGATGGCGGAAGACAAAAATAGCAGTCCTGCACCAGCTGAGAACAAGCATGTTATGGCATGTCTGGATAAGGTGGAGAAGCCCTCAGTGGACCTCCTGGACTGTACACTGACCCATGAATCCACAATCCCTAAATCAGATCCATCGTTCACTTTGGAAGACATGGGACAGAATGCAGTTGATGCAGTCAACCTTATATAAACCACTACACTCGCCACTAGAAAACAGCAGCAGCTGGAAGATCATTAGGTGCAATTATGCCGGAGCAATATCCAAGATGTTTTTTCCTGAGGACGTAGTCATGAAACAGAGTTGTGTGAATCGAGGTAGCAAACTGGATGCAGAATTCGGTAAAATGAATTAAAGTTCATGGAACTGTCAGAAATTTTGGCTTGACAAAGCCTTATTTAGTCAAGTTTGGAGCACAGAATATAAAGCCTTTGTGTTTGTAGGTTAATATTCGTCAGCAGCTTTATTGAGTAATATTAACCTTCAAACATAAAGGCTGACAGTTCTGAGTTTTACACAACCCTGTCATGAAATAGATAAAGCTAGCCACCTCAGATCTCTAATTAACATTCCTTATGCCTACCAGTTCATTGACAAGCAGCAAACCAGCTGATATCTTTTCTTGATGGTCTATTTTCTTTTAGCTCTTAGTGATTGTGTATGAACCGTTCAGTGTCCCAATGGGGAAGAGGAAAAGAATGTGCATTAATACAATGATTGTAGTAAAGGATAATAAAGACTGTAACACATCACAATAGCACTGTTTCTTGATCTGTATTTTGCATTTAATCAAATCTTGCTTGTGGTATGCATTCCTACAGCATCCTCTCAAACATCTCAGCAAACCATCAATAGCTTGATTCAACATCACTACCACGCCTCTGGTGTTGGAAATAACACTCAACACAGAAGTGTATGAACAATCCCAATACATGGGAGTTTCCTGGGAAGATAACACCATCTCCCTCAGTTTTCTCAGCAGAGCTTCTGGGGAGAGGGGCAACATTCTTTCCAGAGGAAAGGGGTCTCATGGGAGTTTTTCCCTTTTTTTTGGGTTAACTTTCTGGCTCTTTTCCCAAGAAACTTTGGCTTTATTATAAACAAACATCTTTCAACTGAGTTTTCTGTACTGAGGTTTTTGATGAAACTTTAAGCTGCTTCCGTTTGCTGGAATCTCAAGGAAATGCATGCCTCATTATCTTTGTATAACAGAGCTTAGTGTGCTTCAGCCATAAGAGGAATGAATTTAGATGACAGCTCTAGGGAATCTACTGTTACACAACATGTAAACTTGAATTCAAATACACATACGGTATGGACTCTCATGCAAATCAAGTGGATTTGCAGGAAAACAAATAAACAAATAACTGAGATACCCATTGCCTACATTGGAGAGTAAATATAACAACTACATAGGTTTTATTTTACACTTTAGTGCAAACAAAGATATTTTAACACGCCTTGTTGTGTAGCAAAATAAGGGGAGAACTCCAGGAACAAATATATACCAATAAGAATGAACAAATAAGTGATGTTTTGTTTGGCTCCTGCCTCAAACAGATCCACACCCGGAGCTTTGACGTTCTGTCTGTAAAAGAGAGAAAACACAATCAAGATTCTGGATGAGCAGTACTGGGGAAATGAAACAGGTCTTCTTACACAACACGGGCGAAATCGCAGCGCAGCCATGAAGGCACTGGCATGACAATGTAACTAACATCTGGTGGCCTGTAGATCTCACCGAGCCATATCATGTTTGTCATGTTGTTATTTTGAACCGAGAAGGAAAACCAGAAGAACAGATTGTTATGCAACAGTGTTGACAGCCACATTCCAAAGAGGCCACGGTTTCTTTGGTATTTCCTCTTAGTGAGCTCATTATTTTACTGGTTTATTTAATCATTACTATTCACGTTCAGTCTGTACATGGGTGCACCTGATGCCTTTTCTCCCCAAACAAATTCACTGCTGTTTAAAAGTTTGGGGTCAGTAAGTATCTTATGCCAAGTCTGCATTTATTTGATCGGAAACACAGTAAAAGTAGTTAATGGCTTGTATTAATTCAGTTATTAAATTGTGAAATTTAGCACCCCTCCAATCCTCACCACTGTAAATCCTGGTGGAAGCATAAAGTGATTTTGATATAAAATATTAGGTAAAAGTTTTTGACAGCCTTTGTTAGGATTACACACAAGTATTTAGAAAACCGATGTTCGTCACTGCTAGGCATCCATGGTGAAAAATAAATACACTTAAATGTATCTGCATTACATTTATTGCATGCTTAGTATACAACAAATACATTTTCATATTTATGTTCTTAATAAAATACCATGCAATTGTATTTTACTATACTAAACTGCTATACTTAAAGTCAGCTAAACTGGAACTCATTTTGTACTTAATGCACTTTAATTATGCAGAAGTAGTGCTGAAGCCCAGTTAAACACATACTTAGTATATTTGATTGTGCTGAAGTGGAACTATTGCAACTATACTTTAGGTAGACTTTAAATATTTAGAGGGCAATATTACACAATCCTTATTAAAAGTGACATAAACACACATTTTAGGCTTATTAATAAGCATTATGCACAAGAAATACTCTAAATAAACATTTTTATATCAGTCAGTAAATGTGTTGATACATTTGAACTATACTTAGTATGAAATACATATATTTTACTAGGGATGTCATGCCTGCATGCGTTTGTACTTCTTGGCCAGGTCTTCATTGGTGCGTCCGGGCTTGAAAGGATACGTCCAGAGGATGGAGTTCCACGAGTGACCAAACCTCTTCACACCCATGTTGAGGTACTGCAACTCATCCGCAGAAAACATATGCTTCTCTCTGTACCTGCCTGGATACTAAAGCAGAAAACCATCACAAATTCACACATTTAGATACAAACAGGGACTAAAGATGATATGCATTATGCTTATAATTGCACAAATATGAACAAACGAATAGTAAGTTGATCTTTATAGTAGTGCTGTCAAACTGTTTGCATAATATATGTACATGTGCTGTTTTATTTATTATATATAAATACATCCATATGCATGTATATATTTCATAAAAATGTTGTTTATATATGTGTATTTATAATATAAATTAGATGAATATATAAAATAAATATATTTCAAATATACACTGCATGTGTGTGAATTTATACATACATAAATATACACTCACATATATTATGCAAATAAAAACTTTATTTTGGATGCAATTAATTGTGAGCAATCGTTTGACATCACTACTTTAAATATACGTTTCAGAGGAAGTTGTAAATTTTGTATATTTGCATTTTCTTGTCATGCTCAGAATTTAATAAACCTGGACATTGAATGACTTCTTGTGCAATAAACGTTTTAAAACAATATAAGATGTTCCAGGTTCAGTGCAAGGTTAAGTTAGTGTAGATTTATGGTTTATAATTCACCTAATACTAATAGTACCGTACATTTTTTGGGATGCACTGTTCTGAAGTTTTCTTGAGATGGCTGTGATCCATGATCTTTTCTATGCCTCGGCCTGAGAGAAAATGAGAAGAGAGAAAATAAGTGGAATTAACGAAGCAAACCATACAAAATGTGGCGGTGATGGTAACAGTAACTCCAATGGTGA
>JAUMHI010000041.1:12430756-12442422 GCA_032359435.1 Enteromius unitaeniatus | reverse complement strand
TAGCAGGACATTCCTCTCAGCATGTAAGGGCATTCTTATAACCTGGTTCTTTGCATGCATATGCAGCTTTTATCAAACGTATAGTGTAGTTTACAGATGCTCACTGTGAATGTTGAGGAGAAAAACACTTCTCTTACTGTGTGTTTCTCTCTGTCCTCTCAGGGGTGTGAGCCTAACACCTGGAGAGATAACTCTATGCAATAACTTGGTACATTATAAACTCATATATAGGTTCCATAGACCATTTGTCACATACTGTTTGAATTTTATTCATCTCAACAGAGTTTGTATAAAATAGAATGTAAACAGATCATCAGACTTACTTTTGTTTTGGACTTTTCCTATAGGCATTTGCTATAGGAACAAATGTAAATCATGAGGGTGTGTTTGGTCATACACAGTACAATAGAGTTACAGTATTCCACCGACTCTTGAGAGGAACAAAACCCTTTGCATGTGAATGTATGGATGCAAATTTAGTATGTGGACATGTGTATTGCTAGACTGGAACACACTGGTCCTGTTAAAGTGAAACAGGACACATCCTCAGTCCTGATGACTAGTCTATACAGCAGCAGGTCAAAGGCTAGAGGTCAGAACCCACAGGGAACTATAATCTAGTTAACCATCTTCCCTACACATATGCTCCAACTATCTCCCTATATAACTGTCTTTCTCTAACACACACACACATACATACATAATAAAAGAATAAGTTGGAAATTGTTAAAAATTAATAATAATACAAAATAATTACACCCATTACTCTAGTCAAACGTCTTTTTTAGAATTCTTTTAAATTAGCACCAATTAGAATTGCTTATTAGTGCCATATTTTGACTGGTAGAAATGTAAAAATCGTATGATTGCGTTCCTCATCACCTTTTCCAGGTTTGATTAAGGATAATGACTGGATGACACTGCATTACCCTTTGACAATCTAGTGAGAACATCCCTACAAAGTTCAGTGAGTAAGTCTTGAGGTTACGGGAAAAAGGCCACATCGGAACAACTGAACAGCACTCGGAGACCACAACTCGGCAATAGAGGGAATGGAATGAGTGAGACTGAGGGGAAAAAGGAGGACAAAAGGAAAAAACGGAGAGCAAAGATGGAAAGACATTTCAGCAACACGGACAAAAGTCAAAAGCATGCAGTAGATGAGTCTTGTGTTACATAATTACCCTATTCAATAATATAACCAGGCTCTCTGCATGAATATGCACCATTTATCAAATGTATGGGGCAGTTCGCAGATGTTTATAGTGGCACAGACATTATGTTACCTCCCCCTCATCTCTAAACTCAAATACATCTGAGAGCTACAGTTCTCTTTTGTCCAGAGAAGGAAAGAACATTTCTCTTACTGTATATTTCTCTCTGCCTTCTTAGCGCTGTAAGACTCACACCTGGAGGAAGAAACAGTGAATTAGAGAACAGAAAAGAAGCCCCAAATGCATTGCAAATAGGGCATGTGAAGATGCCATAACTGGGACTATCATAAAACAAAACCATTTGTCACGCACCCTTTGTATTTTAATCATCCGAACAAAGTTTGTATAAAATAGAATATAAACGGATCATCAGACTTTGTATGCAATTTCACATTTCCACCGTTTTCCCAACATACATCGTTACTTTGGATGAAAGCTTCTGCTAAATGTAAATCATGAGGGTGTGTTTGGTTCGCAAGGGCTTGTTCTATCAAACATTTGAGGTCAGAGCAATTCTTCAACACTCCCAAAGACATTGTGAAAGACCATGTGTGGACGGCATCTCTTACATCTGTCTGCTGGTTGGTGACTCAGTCTGTGTTTTTCCCTCTTGCTCCTCTCTGTATCCTCACTAGTGCTCTTTCTGTTTTTGTTGTGGGTGCGTGTTAGAGTTCGGCTAGTCCTCTTTAACTGCTGGCTTCTCATAAATCGATCCTCAGCCTCCCATAGCGCCAGGTGAAAGTCACACTGAAAGCTGCAGCTACGCAGCACAGTGCTAAACGAACGACTGTTTATCTCATTCATATGTTTCACACAACCTGAAAGATGGAAAAGGTGCATGTGCAAGAGAAAAAAGTGAGACAATAAGAACAATGAGAGTAAGTATTGCTTTTATTATCTAATGTGTTGTTTGCTCATATGTATTTATATACCTGAACAACGTAGATCTCTGGGTTTAGAAGCAGAGGGTGGCTTCAGAAACCTGTTAATTTCTCTTTCTAACAGCTCAGAGCACAGAGACATCTCATCTGAAAACAACAGCACAAACGCATGATCTTCAAATGAACTGCAAAGAAGAAATATTTTGTAGCTGAAGAGAAATCAAAAGGTTTTCTGTGACTTATCACAAAGCGAGCGTGATGTTTCAGTGGGATTTACCATCAGCACTCTGGTTTCTCTTCATGGGATCAGGATGTCTGAAAATATCTGGGCTAAAATCCAAGGAAAATAAAACGGAGAGAGAAATGTCACTCCCTCGAGGAGGAAAAATTTACAGACTTTGTCTTGAAAAGTCATTGGCATGAAATGAATGTATATATGGATTTAATGTGGATCCTTTCTAATCCTGAATAAAACAACTAAGTATAAGAAAAGCAAGAATAACTCCTAACTAAATTTCTTTCAACAAAACATCTATTTATTTAGCTTTTCAGGCCACAAGTGTACGATATATGTTTAAAGAAGACATTCATTTCAACTCTTTATTCATTAAATTCCATTTGCAACACTGTAAAAGAATAACATTGATGTATGATTAATGTTCACCCCTGTGTATCTCTGCCGCCCCCTATTGGTGTGCTGCAGTGCTGCAGAAGTTTGTTGCCCTCATCATCACTGGAGTCTAGATTCATCAGCTTTAGTCTCTTTGCCACTCTTTCAGACTGTGTTTTCCTCTCCATGTCTCTCTTTTTCACATCTCCCTCCTGGTTTTCTCTCCTCTCATTCTCTCGCGTTAGTTCACGCTCTCTCTCGTTTCCCTTTTTACAGCTAGAGTCTTTAAAGTGAGTGACTTGTGCAAGACTCAAAAACTGCTACGTACAAACACAAAACAGTGTTACGTTTACGCCAGTTACCTCTACTAACACAAACATGCTGTCTCTTGATAAAACGGCTGTCATTTACACATTATTACCTATTAATGTGTTTACATGTCATTCTCACCGAGTTCTCGTTTCTCGTTTCATCTGTGATTGGTCGTACTAGACTTTCTGCAGGGCTTGTGTGTAGCTCCCCACATACTCGATGGTAACCTTTGACCTTTCGCACCACAGAACCCTCCCACCATGCCTCATTACATTCCACAGAGGAGGCCGACCGCTGATTGGTACTCTGCTGGATTTCAGAGTCTTTTTCCCACAGCTTCACACCAATCTGAAAGTCAAAATACAAAATGAGGCTAATAAGTAAAATAAATATTTTGAAGAATATATTTATATTTATACCACAGGACTCTAAAATGCTTTTTCTATTGTGTGTTATCATATTTGATTATATTTTGTTTGTAAAGACTTCAGGGATTATGTACTGAATGACACAAGAATGCTCTTGGCATTATAAATGAATAAAAAAGAATTCAAATACACTCAAGTCTTTCTAAGACTTAGTTCACATCAGCAGCAAACAGTAACAGAGTTCACTTGAACTGTTTAAGCGGACCAAAGTATGGTTCATGGGTTCAGAAGACAGCATTCACGTTATCTAAACGAATCGAACTCTACTGCCATTCAAACCCAGGCGTGCACCAAAAGCGCTCGCGTGAAAGCACCCTAAAATATCATAATATACATTCACAAACAGAACAACCTTTTTCTCCAGGAGCTGAATTCTTTGGAGGATTTCTCCAGCAGACCGCCTGTAACTCTCCATGTCACTCTCCTCCTGTAGATCCATAGGTGACATGCCTGTGCTTAGTGACTTAACTGGGTGGAGAAGTAAAACAAACCTCAAATCCGAATCCGTTTAATAGAAGCAGGACATTAAAAGAAATCATTAATAGCATATAGACTAGTACTGCTCTGAATAAATCCTTTATTTTCAGGCTTCATGAAGACATTTATTTGCACAAGCAAAAGGTTTGTCACCGTCTACTGCACTACTCCTGGATGCTACTACAACTAAGTACAAATATAAAAATGCATAACTCACTGATTCTCTTGCAGGTGTGCAGTACGAACATGGCTGCCTTTCTAACCTCTTCATCACTAGCCTCTGTGAGCAGCGAAATCATAATAGCCAAACCTCCTGCCGACAACAACTGAGACTGATGCTCTACTGCACAGACAGAGAACAGACAGACTAATTACAATAATACACAAGATATGCATTTATTATTTTATACATTATGCATTTATTAAATTATCTACAATACAACAAGTGAATGGAGTCTGTAGCTTACTACTACTTAATCTAGAGCTTACTTTTTTATTTGTAGCGCAAATGTCATTTTATTACCTTTCTGGCACCCACTAACTTACCACACGCATCCGTGAGGTGTCCAATCGTCAATACCACAGCGAGCTGGTCTTGTGGGTCAAGGTTTGGGCTGGACAACAGACCCAACAGCCCTGGAATAACCCTCAACTTTGCTAAAGATGATACCAACTGCTCTGAAACAGGAGGACAAAAGACATGAAGAATCCGATACAAACCAGTTGTTCTGTGCATGAATGTGTCTTACCATTGTTAGAGATGCAGGCTGAGAGTATTTTAGTGATTACAGTAGCCACCTTACAAGCAGTAGCACTGTGTGCCGACTGAGACAACACTCTGGTAAGAGCGTCTGAGAGAGAATCCAGGCCTCCCACTGACACAAAATACTCCTGAGCACAAGCTGAAAAGCACATTTTCCCATGAGAGCACTCAAAGTGGCATTATATGTCAGTTTGTGCTGATGTCGTTTGTGCTCACGGTTGTTTGCAACAGTCATGCCAATAAATGAGCATAGAGGCTGTGCCAGCTCTGCCCTGGGTAATGCCACTTCCTGCAGCCAGGTCTTCACCAGGGGAAACACATACATGCATACATTCTGATTCTCCTCTGTCAAAAATAAAGCATTGAATGATTGTGTTTATTTGCATGTGTGGAAATACAAATGTGTCTCTCAATCTCATTCTGAACAAACGTTTAGGGTTAAATATTAATAAAAGGGTAGAGAGGGGACGGAGAACATAAGCAAACCATTTTGAGGGTTGTTGACAGACCCACAAAGAGCACTAGAAACAGTAGTCCACAACTGCATCTGCTCATAAGATGCATTAGGATCTGGAAAACTATGCCTGAAAAGAAAGAAAGTAAACTGAAATCTGGTTCTGTTCAGCATCAGGGGACAGTTTAAGTGAATTTCCAGATGTTTATCTGGATTTCTGTGATTCACTTCAACAAAACACCACACACTGTTTGAAATGTTCCCCTTTCGCACCAAGTAGGGGAGCATATTATGTTTTGTTTGGATTTTTTTTTTCATTTATCCAGTCTGTGGTAGATTTGACCACAATTTCTACTTCAAAATCTCATGTTTAATTCAATACTTGCCATTTGTTTGCAATTTACAAGCATTTTTGAGCTAAATGTGCTTTTTTTAGTGTTTCGTTACAAACTATTATGACTTTCTATCTTCTGTGGATCACAGAAAATATTATTTTGAGGCCATACGGTAAAAGTCATCGAAGCCTAATATTGGCTTGAATTTTTTTTAAACATTCTTAAGAAATATCACACAGAAGAAAAAGGATTCGGTTTTTGGCTAAACAATACCTTCAAGACAAAAGCCAATAATTTCCACTGAAGATCATTTAAAAAAAAAGCTCCATAAAACAGTTCGGAAAGAAGAGTTTGGAAAATGATGTGATCTATTACCCTAATCCCTAACAGTCTTGGTTTAAAGGTTAAAATTAAGGCAGATAACTATGCACACCTGAACAAACTGAGCAAAGTTTCAATACACCTGGAGCTCTTAACAAGAGTCTGTCCAGATCCTGAAACAGAAAACACACAAACTGTTTGTGAAGTGCTAACCTGCCCCCCCAACAACTACAGTATCAGCCCAGATATGGCCTCACTGGACCTACGTTTTAAGGTAAACCTTACTGTTATTGGCAACCAATACAGACAGCATGTAAACCAGTACTCTTTTTTCTGTCAGAGGCATTTTCTGTTCCAGAAGCTGGGCTACGTCACGAAACGTCTCCTCTCTGCACAGTGACTGTTTACAGCTCTCTGCAAATAAACAATATGTATAATTAGAAGTTACATGTCAAATATTAACTTATTATGGTATATGGTAACTGCATACACACCGTGTAATTCAGCCAAGGATGCGAGTGTAAATAAAGCGATCTCTTTAACCTGAGAGTCAGTGCTGGACTTTGACAGGCTATAAATGAAAGAAATCCCTCCAATCTCTCTGAAGAACTCCACATAGTGACCTGATACACAAAGAAATCATTAAAGACAATTAAAAGGGTCATTAATGTAACATATATTTAGGTATGAGTGTGAGATGAGCCTTTAATCAGACCGTTGTGTTTACAGATTGAGATGATCGTCAGAAGAGCTTGTTTCTGTGACTCAGGCCATTTCTTCAGGTGTTTCAGACAGTCCAGTAAATTACACAAATCAGTCTGGGTAGCTGAAAACGTGAAGACTGTTAAGTCCTTTTGTGCAATAAAACACAATATAATATCAATAAATTAATGCTTTCACTTAAGGCCAGGTACATTTTAACAAGCCAGAACCAAAATGGTGACGTCATGACAACTCGTCGTCATTAAAAACGTTGCATAAACCTTTTTTTTATGGTTACCAAAAATAAACTACGCATGATGAAATGCTCACCTTCCATTTTTTTTGTGCTCTAAATACTAAAATGTCACTAGATCCTGCAAAAAAAAAAAAAAAAAAAAGCAAATGTTTGAGTACGGTAACGTTAACTGTCAGCAAACAAAAATATTTCCCTCGCTAAACAACAATATTCATCTTCTCGAGTTATTTTGGTTGGCTTAACTTAGATCGTATCCACGACTCTATCCTAATTTTGTTTTAATTGTTGAAGAGGCCCAAATCGTTAGATTTTCGCGATAAAATAAACTGCATTTTAACGGAAGAATCTGAAAATGGCGCTTTTTTGAATCACGTGATGGTTCATAAAATAAATTAATTAACCATTTATTTATTTTTATCTGCGTGTATAATATAATATAAATGGCTTAATTACTAATGAATTGCGATTTAAAAAAATAATATATATATATATATGAATTACATAAAAGCACTGTAGGGGGCGCTCTGAGCTCAATGTTTGCAACCTGCGACAATGGAACGGAAAAGCAGAAGAAGATAATTCAGCGCGCTGTGGCAGGTATGTGTCTGTTTTACTCGCATTAAAGCTGCTCTTTAAAGGACATTTTTGTTCAGATAATTCCAGAATATGTGTTCAGTTACACAAATTGGCAGAAAACATCAGTAAATATTAAAATTAACAGTTACATTTGCCAATTATCACGAAAGCCGGTATGTTAGCTTGTAAAGCTAGCAGGTTTTACACTAAATCATGACGTAAACAGCGTTTCTACGTATGTAGATTTTGTTTTATCCTGACAGATACATTGCTAGATTTATACTTTGAAGGTTTTGCTTTATTTATGAGTTTACAGCACTGTAATTTTAATATTTCGTAATCTTTATTGGTTATATCACTGACCTGAGGCTACTAAACACAATTATTTTTGCAGCTTTTAATTTGTACAATGTCCATTTTCTCTGATTAGATGATTCATTGTGATTTCACGTTTTGTTTTCCCAGTTGTAGACTGCTTTGATCACTGCATCCAGGCAGTAATGTCTGGCTACTTGCGTTCAAGGCTCCTCCTTTACTCCGGTGGAAGACTTCGGACTAGTTTCTTTGCACCCAACCAGCATGTTTTACCTGATACACTATGTAGATCCTACCCGCTCCCTTCTCAAGCCCGGAGCTTCTCCACTCGTGGTGGACGATCAGATGGGAGCTCAGGACAGGAAGAAGAAAACGCACTGCGTGCTCCAAGACGTGAAATGGACTTCCAGCTGAGCCGGCTGCAGATCAATGGAGTCCTGCGTGCTAATGAGCAATCCGTCCGTATTCCAGAGTTTGATGGCCGAGGTGGTCCCAGTTCAGTGCTCAGGTTCGAAAGCAACCAGCTTTCAGCCAACACTCCCCTAGAGGACCGACGCAGCAGCGCCAGCTGCCTCCAGACTCGTGGCATGCTTTTTGGCGTGTTCGATGGACACGGCGGACATGCGTGCGCTCAAGCCGTCAGCGAGCGTCTGCCTTATTACATAGCTGTTTCGATGATGTCAGAGTCTGTCCTGGAGGATCTAGAGGCCGCCATGGAGACCTCACGACCCGTGCCGCCCATTCTGCAGTGGTACAAGCACCATAACGACTACAACTACAGGGAATCAGCAGCCCTCTACGTCGATCATTTGCGCGTTTACTGGCAGGAGCTTCTGGCGAGCGAAGAACACGGTGATGGCATGCGTCCAGCAGATGCTCTCAGCTATGCGTTCCAGCGACTGGACACGGATGTTTCTCTTGAGGCACAGGTGCCTCTCGCAAATGACCTGATGCGGAACACCGCCATCCAGGCCGCCTTCGCTGGGTGCACGGCTTGTGTGGCTTACGTTGGTCCAGAAGGTGTGCATGTTGCAAATGCAGGAGACTGTCGGGCAGTTTTGGGCGTCCAGGAGCATGATGGGAGCTGGAGTGCTTTGCCACTCACACAAGACCACAATGCTGCCAATGCAGTTGAGGTGGAGCGGATATGGCGGCAGCACCCGGCTAGTGAACGGCAAACCATAATCGTAGACGACAGGCTGCTCGGGGTCCTGATGCCGTTGCGTGCGTTTGGAGACGTTCGATTTAAATGGAGTCGTGAGCTCCAGCAGAGCGTTCTAGAGAACGGAGACTCTGATTTAGAAGCACTAAATCTTTATCAATACGCTCCACCCAATTATCTCACCCCACCTTATTTAGAGGCCACACCAGATGTGACCTACCACCGGCTTCGACCGCAGGACCGGTTTTTGATTTTGGCCTCTGATGGTCTCTGGGACGAGATGACCAATGATGAGGCGGTGAGGCTTGTGGCGGAACATCTGACTGGGATTCATCTGCAAGCTCCGGTTTCAGCCAGCCAGCTCAACTTGGGACAAATGCACCAGCTGCTGCTGCGGCGCCGGGCCAGAGCAACACCCGCTTTGGATTTGAATGGAGCCACGCATTTGATTCGCCATGCACTGGGCACAAATGAGTATGGAGAGATGGACCAGGAGAGACTGGCAACCATGCTGGCACTGCCTAGCGATTTAGCACGCATGTACCGAGACGACATCACTGTCACCGTGATTTATTTTAACCCGAACTTTAGCAAAGCTACTAACTAATAAAGAACAATATTTAAAAGTTTAGTATATGAAATTATATTTCAAGGATTGTTTTCAGCTGTGAATTTTTCAATGCTCTTTTTTTAATGTTTATTTACTGTCTTTTATATTATGTACGCTTAAAGTCCTTCAGCCGAATTTAATTCACAGCAGTTTCGTTTTGGAAAATGTGAATGCAAACAATGGGTGGAATTCATAATGGTTGACTCACTTTATGGGTTACAAATGTGAAGGTTAAGTCTTTTTCTGTTCATGTAGCTCCCTTGGCAGCAGATACAGCACAACATAACAAATCAAAAAGCATCTCTATATTTAAAGCCAGTTATTTTTTTTTCTCCCTCTTGCAAATACCTTGCACCTTTTAAGTCTCTGTTGGGTATAATTGTTCTTGTGCTTAAGCCGTTTTGTTGAAAGAGTCCATCATATTTAATGATGTAGACTAATGATGGGTATATTGGGTTTGTCTAGGATATGTAGTCATTTAAGTGTGTTTTTACAACACTAGGATTAGGATAATGATAAAGATTCTACATTCAATTTGTTCTATACATATTCCATAAGACGTTATCTTTTTACTTGCATTAAATGTAAGTTGTTGCGCAGCCTGAAGTGTCCATGAACTTAGTTCTTTCTGCTGTATGTGATTTGTTTCTGTGCTTGCGCAATGAAGAGATTTTCACTTTGCACTTTGTGGGCTGCAGGTGTGTGAAAGTACTACACTGAGCCACAACAAAATTCTTATCAATGGTTAAGCTGATATTATTTGCAGTGCACAGTATGAAGGTCACAGGGACCAATTTTACGGAAGGCTGTATTAGACTTGACCTTAATGTTACGTCTACTTGCATGTACATTTCAAAATTGTCATCTGTATACGGAATTATGAAGTAAAACTAGTGCAGTTTTTCCTAATACATTTCTGTTATTTGTGTATTATTGTTACTATTTGGTCTAATGTGAGTGAGAAACTCTATTTTGCAAATTTGGGAACGAGATAATATATTTTTAGTGCTGTATTTTTAATTGTGTCTTTGTATGTTTTCACGATTTCCAATTATAATCAGACCTTTTGGTTATTAAAAGATGTTTAATCCAAAAGATCATCTTGTCTTGTTGATATTTCAGAATGACACGGTTTACGGAAATGCCTTATAAAATGCATCAGAAGGATGCATGTAAATTTCAATCCCTGGACTGTATTCTGCATCACATTTGTAGTCATGAGTAGAAATGTTCCTGCTTTTATATTTACATTTATTAATTTGGCAGACACTTTTATCCAAAGCGATATGCAATAATTTTTTTTAATAAAGATGCTAAAGGAAAAGTTTACTTTTTTGCTTCAGTTAATTGCTCAAATGTATATGTTACTATTACTATATAAGTGCTATTATTTACATTTCTGTAAATCTGGAGGACTGCTCGTGAGCTGATGCACTGCGCATGCGCGAAGCACCCGCGGAAATTCAAACGCTCGAGCGCAGCTGACAGACGCGGACGTTTGAGAAATCCAGCTCCGACGCGGTTATTTTACTGAGGTAAAATAGATCAAATTTAACAGTAAAACCGACAAAATGACTTAATATATGAAATAACACTCTTACCCTTGCTGTCTGCGACTCCGACCACTTTGAACTTCGTCTTTAGTTTAACAAAGACCGCTAGCTAGCAGCGCTTTAGCATCCATATCTTGATATAAGAACAGCGATAGAAGTTATTTCGATTAAAACTCGACTCGACATGGCAGTAACGATATTGATGTTGATATAAACACTTATAAACACTGTTTTAACTTTACAGGACCGCAAACAGCTACACGTAATATATCAAATAAAATATATACGGAAGTCATTGACGTTAACGTTATCTATACGTTCAGCGAAATTGTGTTTGATTAAGATTTGTGTTTTTCTTCTGCTGACAGGCTTTATCATGGAAAATCAGAAGAGACCGAGGGATCCTCTGGAGGAAAACACTTCTAGTGGTAGGACTGTGTTGTTACCTTCACTCCTCAAACATAATACAAACCATTGAGGAGTATACTAACGTAGTTTGGTCCAAAGTCTAAGATAAATCACCTTATGTAACTGAGCTTTATATGTTATATAGGATTATTTGTATTTACACATTGATTATGTAACCTATGCATTGTCAATTTAACCATAAATGCCACATAGAACTGGAAATTAGGTGCTGGGCGTCCGGTCAGAGGAGAACTGGACCCAACTAAGCCTGGTTCTCCCAAGGTTTTTT
>JAUMHI010000041.1:12396308-12430656 GCA_032359435.1 Enteromius unitaeniatus | reverse complement strand
CAGTACATGTCCCTGTTGAAGGTCAGTGAGCTAATTATTTGAAGCTAATATTAATATTATTTATTAATATTATTATATACTAATATTATTTTTTGCAGTAATATCAAAGGTAAAACTGTGTTATTGTATCTAATTGTAATTGTCATGTAGGTGCAATCCTGCAGTTATTAAAAGAACATGGCAGCAGCTGAAAATGAAATTTAAAAATATAATTCAAGATAATTCAAAAATATAATCAAGTAAGGTCTGAGCATGTCATGTTTTTTAAAAAAAAAAATTAATTTTTTTTTGTAATACACAGTGCATACAGTGGCCTTACTTACTCCGCATTTCCGATACAGTAAGCTTCCATTAGCAAAGAAATTTAAGAGCACGGCTATGATTGGCGATGTTAGTGATGTAAGAATGGATTAGACAAAATCAAAACAAAACATAAAAAATGTAACGTTGTGTGGTGTAATGGTGGTTGCCCAAAACAATTATTTTACTTGTTATTTATACAAAAAAATAAAATAAAAAAACCTCCGATTGAGATGGGAAGCAAACCCAGGTCATCCCATGTGCTGATGCTGTATCCAAACCACTAGACCACATTTCAGTGTACATATCAGCTCTCAAACTTTTCTTGACTTAAAAATGGAAACCCCAAAAAAGAAAAAAAAAACAACAACAATTGGTTATTAATGTTCGGGTGCCAGACAAGCATCTACTTATCACAAATTTTTGACAATTATCCTGGATAGCTCAACCACACAATACCACCATTACAAGGGCAAAGATAAAAAGATCCACTCTGGGTCTAAAATCCTTGCCCGACATAAATCTTCATCTATGTGATCCTCCCAAAAAGGACAAGCCATTCTCGTAACTTTCTTCTCTGTTTGTGTCCGAAATGTGGGCATTGAAGGACAAAGGCTACAGCGAGAAATACCACTTCGTCTTTAAAAAAGCGACAGAAACTCAGAGTTTAGAGAATAAAATCTGCTCCCGACCAGGTTGGGTTCACAGAGTAAGTTACCACAGTAACTGATTCGGAGTAAAAGTTACCTCTCTTTCAGAAACAGGCTTAAGTTACCCTGCTTTCCCGAGTTTGACAAACCTGCCTTTTTGAAACGGAAAACCCAGAGTTTCTCTTATCTCAGGGTTAACATACTCTGAGTTTTTACTTAACCTCCTTTTTGAAACGGGCTCCTGGTCCCTTTGCAGAAAAAAAGTCCCCAAAATGTTCTATTTTTATTTCGTCTGACCATATGACATTCTCCCAATCCTCTTCTGGATCATCCAAATGCTCTCTAGCAAACTTCAGATGGGCCTGGACATGTACTGGCTTAAGCAGGGGGACACGTCTGGCACTGCAGGATTTGAGTCCCTGGCGGCGCAGGGAGTTACTGATGGTAGCCTTTGTCTAAGAGTATCTAAGAGCACTAAACACGCTAGCTCAGTCTTCCTATTAATATACAAAAGCTATTCAAGCCTATAGCTACATTAAGAGGATTCTCAATAAGACATTGAACACCGATTGCATTAGTTACAGTCAGCTACTCACTGTTCCAGTTATGTTTGTCTTTAAGCTGATGATGATGTTTATACTAAAAATTTATCTTTAAAACATACTCAGATGTGCTGAGTCTGGCAATGCAGGATTTGAGTCCCTGGCAGTGCAGTGTGTTACTGATGGTAGCCTTTGTTACTTTGGTGCCAGCTCTCTGCAGGTCATTCACTAGGTCACTGCAGGTTTTGCTCACAGTTCTTGTGATCCTTTTGACCCCACGGGGTGAGATCTTGCGTGGAGCTTATTAATCAAGTGAGATTATCAATGGTCTTGTATGTCTTTCATTTTCTAATAATTGCTCCCGCAGTTGATTTCTTCACACCCAGCTGCTTACCTATTGCAGATTCAGTCTTCCCAGCATGGTGCAGGTCTACAATTTTGTTTCTGGTGTCCTTTGACAGCTCTTTGGTCTTGGCCATAGTGGAGTTTAGAGTGTCTTTTATACTGATAACGGGTTCAAACAGGTAACGAGGGGAGGACAGAGGAGCCTCTTAAACAAGAAGTTACAGGTCTGTGAGAGCCAGAAATCTTGCTTGTTTGTAGGTGACCAAATACTAAATTTACTGAGGAATTTACCAAGTAATTTTTTAAAAATCCTATAATGTGATTTTCTGGATTTGTTTTTTTCATTTTGTCTTTCATAGTTGAGGTATACCTATGATGAAAATTACAGGCCTCTCATCTTTTTAAGTTGGAGAACTTGCACAATTGGTGGCTGACTAAATACTTTTTTGCCCCACTGTATATGTGTGTGTGTATACATATATAAATGCAAACACACACACACACACACTCGGTCTAACACAGCATGTATTCACTTATGAAACGTTAGCAGAGCAGAGAATGGAATATGAGCAACATTGGGTATATTTTATTGGAAATTTCCTCTGCAGGAGATGATGGGAAATTCATCTTTCTTATATTATGCACCAAGCACCTCTTTGCCTTCATTTCTCTCTGCATTTGTTCTCAATACATTTTTGTGTACTTTTTACCAAAATATTCAGTCAATTTATGCTAACTTGGCCTACTTTATTCAGCTTATTGGACTGGTGTTTAAGGTATATCTGAACACACACTGAGTCCAGTTTAGTCTCATTATCACATGGCATCCTGTCCAAGAGCAGGATTAAGATTATCACCTGGTGCTAGCAGAAAGAAGGGTGACTTGAGGACTGGATTAGTAGGAAGGTGTCCTGCCATCTCTCCCATGCTCACGTACGCACTACCCACACACAAAAGAAAGGCTTTTTGGTGCTCAGAATCCAGGGATGACCTAAGATGGACTCAGCTTTCTTTGATGTTCAGCGCATTACAGGATAGGGCTGTACACAGAAAGCCTTTGGGTTGGGATACAGCAGAAACCATGAGAGACAGCGCTTAGGAGGGGCTTCACTGATGTTTCATGATTGTGCATATCTAAATATTTGATTGTATTTTTGTAGCTGCATAGTAAAATCCCTCCTGACCTGAAGTTCATTCAGTAGTTGCATAAAACCACGCATTTGTGCTTACGCTCTCTATGGGTATGTCAAGATTTAATAATTAAATAAATAAAAATAGGCCAGCATAAGGTGATTTTTAATCTAATCTGGCCCGTGACCTAAAACAAGTCTGATGCAGTGCTTTTGGGAATCTCATAGGTTTCCCAATGTGATTGGATGGATTGTTAAATTAGAACATCAATGCAGTTAGAAGTACAGAATAAAATTTAATCACTCTAAAAGTAAAATTGTACTAGCCTGCCTGGTTTGACCTGAATCCAAACTGATTACAATCCTTGAAACTAATATTAAACCAGCCACGCTGCATCAATTTAAGACTCCGCTGTCTAAATAAAATGTTGTGCTCTAAAAAACTCTTTTCTTCCGGTATACTGAAAATATTTTAATTACAAGGCTTAATCCCCCCCCACCGGCTCTTGGTTTGTTTTTGTCTACTTTATGAACAATAGCATAACCAACAACACTTGATTTCAGTTTTTTTCATTGATCTGATCATACTGTATATTATCTCTTTTATTATAGTAGCAAGAACTACTGAACCCAACATGGATATTTAATGAAGATTGAACATGATTTTCACAAATGAACAGTATGGTGTTAATAAACATGAACTATCCTGCACAGAAATGATTGGATTCTATTATTTAGCTATTTTGTTTAATTAGTTATTACAGGGTGAAGATTTAAAACACCCTGTGAGCTATCTCAAATGGTATTAATTATCCATTGTCAGGTGGTAATTGAAAATTTAGCCTTCATTAGGACTCCACATACTTACAAACTTAGAGTTCTCAGACTTGTTTAAAACCATTTCTTCTACGCGAGTTACTCTACATACAGGCAGCAGAGAATTAATGATTTAACTTGTAAATCGCACAACAAATGTGTTTACTTGAAGTATTGTGCTCTGTTATGTAAAGGGTTATATAAATTCTGTCTGCACTTAGCAGCTTTTGTTTGGCTGGTTGGATAACAGTGACAGACGCCTGGTTTTAACCGTCATCTCAACCAAAATGCCTTAGAATGGCAATGCGTTCAAAACAAAAGTTGTGAAGCTGTGTGCATTAATGTTAATGCGGAGGCTTTTGTTAAGGAATATTGTGCTCTTCAAAGAGACAAACAATCATTCTCGTAGTTAATCTCAACAGACAAAATGTATATCTTGGGCTAAGTACACTGAGGTACAAAAACATTAATTTCACAATTAATGTTAAGTCATTATCACAGAATAGTCCCTGATGTGAAGCTTAGGGTCTCGTATCACCCTGTAAGGGTTTATTTTGCGGTAAAAATAGGCTCACTGTACAGTACATTATACCACTTATTGCATGGCTGGACATGAAATATTGATTTTGAGTTGAAATGATTTCATTATGTGAGATAAGAGAGACTGTGGAGTGTCTAGGAGCACTGAACTCTCTATATATAACTGTCTGACTGTACATTAACCTAGTTATTACATGGTTTGACAAATTAATAAATAGAGATGAAATATTTATAGTTATTGTCTACATTATTACATTAGATGTAGAGACTGTTGAGTGAAGAGCTCTGTACATTTTCTAAGTTAACGGTCATTTATACAGCCATTATTCAGCAAATTGCTATTTTCTTTCACTCCTTATTCTTCAGTCTGTATGTCTTTTCTTTATATCTACTTTCTGCCATGTACATTAAGGTTTATGTGATGTTGTTAGTACCGGTATAGTGTATATTTAGCACTTCCTGTACTGCGGTACAGCCTTCAGTTTCTCGTGCCAGCAGATTCACCTCAAAAGATTATTTAGAGCAAAGATTACTGCGGGATGATTCAACCTTGTAAAGGTCCCCAATGGTGAATCATATTTTTGTTCCGATTAATCCAATATATCTCTTCCCAGAGAGTTTTGAGAGAGAAATAAGATAAGGCATAGGTCAGCAATAGAGGATATATCGTATGAGTTAGGTCTACAAAACAATGTGTGAGATGCAGGTATAGGCCTGTTTAAAGAAGACTTTAAACAAATATGCATACTCATTCAGAATATTTCTAAACATATGCACACAAAAACAGCATTTTAACAACCAAGTCCTGCAGATTTAGGAATACTGTCTGTGTTTGCTTCTTAACCTGATAAGCTAATGGCTAAAGATGTCACTAGCCTGGTGTGTATAGAGTATTAGGGTCACTTTAGGGTAGCCAAGCCTCATAATCTCAGCGTAAAGAAAGACAGGCTTTATAGGGATGGGTTGAAAGGTGTGGGTGCTTGTAGAAAAGTTGTTATTTATTTACTTATTTTTTTATTTATTGAATTAAATGACTTCATAATACTTATGCTGCTATATTTCTTTTAGTTTGTTTATTTTTATTTGTTTAATTTTAAGTAATTTATTTGTGTAATTTTTGTCACATTTTGGGAATTAGTTGTTTAAATGCTATTTAGGGATTTCACTTTCCCATTGTCGTTGCTTTGAAATGCTGAAAGGCATTTAATATTGCATTAAAAGCAAGAGTGGATTGTAAATGAGATGCACAAACAAAATAAAAACTCTGACATTAAATGATTGGAATAAACATTACATTACCTGGAAAACATGACATTAGACCTGGAATAAAATGAGCTGTAAAACAACCTTAACCACAAATAAGGACATCTCATCAAGTAAGGGCCTCTTTGAGGGTTTTTGATGTTTCACTCCATTTGTGAGAACACGCACACATTCTGTCAAGTCAAACCACACTGAACAATTTCATTTTACTGGAAAGTGTTTCATTCGTGTGTGAGTAAGAAGGTTATTCTACAGGCTATTCTCTCTTTGGGCTGTGGTGACCCTGTCGTAATGAAGAGCTACATTTGTTTCCCTCAAGTCTCAACCCTTGACCTATGAGAAATATTTTGTCACTTGTTAGCTAGACCCTGTCACTTCCTTTGGTTTATCAAATGCTGTTTCCTTAATGTCTACAGACTACAGTATGTCAAAAAAAGGAAGAATAACATCTCCCACAGTGCTCTTGGTATAAAATAAACACACAAAATCTATTTTTTCTGTACCTTTATAATTATACCATGATTTGTATCATCACTACCAACATACTGTATATAAATTCAGTTTCTTCCTTAATTCAATCCATAATAGGCTTCACAAAGTACATAGTTTTCCATTTGAACTTAATTGAGTTCAGAGCATATTTGGATCATCTGATGTCCACTTAATTTAATCCAATTAGATCAACTTACATGCACCATATATAATTCAACAACACTTCACAGTAAAGGTTCATGCCTTAAATCCACAGTAATGATGATAGCAGTAATGTGCTCTGTTCTTGAGCGTATGAAAGGGACATAACACAGAACACTAACATGATCAGCTTTGAGGTCCTTGATTTTTTAATGCTTATCAATAGCACTATGGCAAATGCTAAATAAATAATACTACTACAGGACAATGTCTTGCAATTAGATTGCGATAAATTTTTTTCTATAAACAAAGTGTGATCTGATTCATAGAAGGCACAACATTCTTTGTGAAAATTGTATTTAATTGTAGCATATACCAATTAATTTAAACGCACAGAATGTTTAAATATTAAAGAGTTCTTTGCATGTTTCATATATAAAACCCACTGTTTAGAGAACTGTAAACATACAGTAAATTTATCCCAAAATTGTTGCATAGCAAAGTGTAGTATAAAATGCAGTAGTTACAATTAGAAAATTACAGGACTGTGCTAACTACTGTGCGTATGCTCTCTGTCCCTACAATCATTATTAGCTTTACAGTCTTATTTGGCTGGTACCCTACAGAGTCTTAACAGGTAATATGTGGGCTTGTCCCCAAGTGGACTGTCCATTCTTAGAAGTATCTGTGAGAATGGCCTAGAAGCTGCTTGCCTATAATGACTTACACAAATACATTATATTTATTATGTATACATTGTATTATAGTATTTTTATACTTTTCTGCAACCACCCAAGGAAATCTGGCACAGTTTTTTTTTTTTTGGAAAAAAGCACAACGTTATCTGTAGGGCTTCAAAACATAAGAGGTTTCACTGTGTTTCAGTGCTTCTTAAGTGGATTTAATGATTGATAGGAGCATATGGTTATGAGTGTGTATTAGTTAGGATTTCGTCAGAAGATTTGTAGCAATATCATTAGCAAATTTGCAAGAAAATAGCACATTTTTCTAGTGAGGGAAGAGTGGATGGAGTGGCGGTGGTGAGACTGACAATTTGTGTAGGGCAAATTAGTTTGCCGGAATTTTGCTTGGGGTATCTAAGGGTACGTGCATCTGTGTGTGTAGATTGTTGGCAGAATAATCCCTCAGTCTAGATGGTCGGAGTCAATCTTAATTGTGATGGAGACAGCCGGCATGAGAGAGGCAGGATTAATGTTTTGCTTCAAGATTGGATGTCACAATGGTGGGAGGGGGTAAAAGGGAAAACATGGAGTGGTAAGGAACTCTCTGTAAAGCTGCAGCTATTTTATGTAAAACTTTCTTAAATGTAGTTTCACGTTGTGTTGAATGCGAGTTGATTACAAGTTCAAATAAATAATTATAGTGAATTATAAAATAAAATGTAAATTAAAATTTATTTTTGGATCAGTGTATTAAGAGGATTGTCTGGTTTTTTAGAACTCTTGCTGTGTTTTTGCAGTACTAGGTTACACATTTTTAACATTAAAAGACTTGCTATGTTTTCAGACCATGTTACTTTATTGAAGCATTCTTCTAGCTGTCTTCAACTGAGGTGCAGGTGTCTGTGAAAATCTCTTTTTTTATACCGTCATGGTCTGATCTTATTTTTCAACACAGCTGCAGATGATTAAATTTATTACTCAGCTCTACACTTGAGTCAGAAAACACGCTCCCTGTTGATAAAGGAAGGTGATATTTCCCCATGATTGACAGGTGTAGACACTGTACCTCCTAAATCTGAGGAATGAAAGTTGCCTACATGCAAATCGCAGTGAAATCAACTGACAATGACCGTACAATCAAGAATGGGTAACACTTATGCAACCTTATTCAAATACGCAACTAAACAGATTACTTTTAATTTGAACTAATCTTCCAGGCACTCGCAGTATCTGGTTAATAACCGTTATCATTGCATAATAAGTGTAAACAATTTTGTGTTTTTCCAGATGCCTACCCTATCTCAGAAGTGGTGTACAAGTGGACTAAAGGCCCTGGTATGTCTGTGGTAGTGGCGGAGGAAGGGTCACGTCTTAACCAGTACCATCTGCTTGGCCACGATGTCGATACGGAAGATATCAACACAAGTAGAGGTAAATAACTTTCTCTGACCTAATCCCGTTCATTGACATGTCAGTAAGTCAGTCATTTGGTGTAAAATTTGTGATTCAGCTTCACAGTTAGGACCATGCTCCGAAAGGTTATGCAGTAATGCAATGCCCATTCTTGCTAATATTTCATATATTTTCTTTCACAGCTTATCTCGCCTTCTAACCTGTTACATCTAATGCATTATTTCCAGGAACAGGATGTGTTGCATCACACCATTTCAGTTTCATTTTCCTACACCGTGTGATGTCGTCTCTCTTAAATAAAGCGATAGCCCTTCTGTGATTATAGCTTTTTCAAATCAAGCTGGATGGCAAATGAGTGATGAGGATTTCAGTACACCTCCCACTCACGGCCAGCTGTCTCTAGGACCAGCGAGAGTACAGGAAGAGATGAAGATGAACGAGAGGGAGGGGAGAAAACAACACTTATCCTGAGCCATTGGGTCTGGAGGGTTAATCCCTGTGTGCTTCCCCATCAGTTGTGCTTTTACCATGTGACGTTGGTCAGCCACCATTGGCTCAAGCCGGCAAGAGACACATGTGAGACGAGCGAGGGGGAGAAGGGGGCCTAGGCGGCATCTGTCTAATTCGGTTATGTAAAGATGACTGGTAATACACTCATATCAATTCTGCCTCTAGATTTGTAATCATGTGTGGGGGGTGGGGTTGGGGCTTCCCCTTGTTCCGCCTTTATGGATGTACATATATGGATAACCATGCTGAGCTGGCATGCACTCATATTCAATAAGACATTATCATGCTCTGGTCATGAGCTGGGTAGATACTATCAACTACACAAACCACGTCATGTTTTAAACCTTGCTGAGCCATCTTTCTGCCATTGATTTAGACATCAAAGTTTGCCAGCTGTCATCAGGTGGCCAGAAACACTTTTAGAAACTAACTCTAAGGTCACGGCGTTCCTTTCTGGCAGAACTTTATAACCTGTCTTCCCCCGTCTTCTGATTTTTGCCCTGGCTGACTTGCAGGACAAAGGTCAGCTGGTCATTACTGCTGCTAATCTGAGGTGCAAACCTCTTTACAAAGTTAAAAATAGATCCACCAGGACTTCATCTCATGCGCGCAGGGTCATTAGCTCAAACCCAGTGGAAGAAAGAAAGAAAGAAAGGGAAAAAAAGACCTTCTAGAGTCTGCCAAATAGAGGGTAAAATTATCTCCGGTGGAAATGTCAACATTCAATCACTTGGCCCGCACTGAAAAGAATAAAAAAATAACCTGTCACCTTTTATTAATAAGAACTCCATCCAGAAAATAGTACCTGCCCTTCCCAACTGTTTCAAATTGATTTAGAAGCTGACCCTCCTCAGGTGCTCATGCGTTCCTGTCGATGTTCAACACTGTGTTATTTTTCTTTGAGTGTAAAAAAAAACAAACCACTCACCAGTTGACCAGCATGGCAGCGTTGTTCTCTGCTATGAATGGGAGTTCTCCATAAACACTCCAAAAGCTTAGAAGTAAAATCCACCACAGTCGCATGTTTGTAGCTCTCAGAAGAGTCCCACCCCGCGGGGCACATCCAGTGTGGAATATATGAAATGGGGCACTGCCAGTTGTGCTTTCTTCCCGGTCATTGAAATAAAGTGGCGAGCCAGACGAAGGGGATGCAACAAGCCCCTCATGATGAGGACATCTTTGCCCCCTGGGCCCTCACGACGTTCAAACTTTTGCTCGACTTCCAAGGCTCAACAGCTTGTCGTCCTCTTCATCTGATCCACTTGATCTGTCCTCTCTGATCTTGACTAGATTGTGCGCTATTGCTCAGTTTTTACCACCTTTTTTGTTCACTCGCTTTTTCTCTGTTAGCTGTGAAAGAGTATATCCTAAACGCGGATGGCCTGGCCTGACAGAATGGATGGAACTATTGAAAGAGCGAGAGACAGAAGAGTTTGTGTGTGTGTGTGTGTGAGAGAGAGAGAGAGAAGCCTGCAGGATGCAGATTGTGACAAGGGATTAGTGGGACACAAAAATCCGATTTTGCCAGGAGAAAGCAGCAGTCATCAGTGGATTTTCTATAGTTTATCAGACTGTGTGGCTCAAAAGGATTTTTTTTTAAAGCTTCAAATTCAATCTTCGCTTGGTTAACAGGATATATAATGTTTTTTTCACTCTGTATTCTCTTTTCTATTCCAGTTAATGATTTACCTCACCATGTTACAGTGCACAGTCTGACAGCTCTTATACACACCCTAAATGTAACTTTTGTTTAGATAATTCAGTCTGTTCCGTTGTGATGATTTATGTCATTTTTATACCCTTCAAATTATGTTGTAGTACAACAATATTAAATCATCTTTGTGGTCAGACATTTCAGTAACTGTCCACTATTTGGTGCTAATGAGACCACAAACTAGGAAGTGAAAGTATTCCCTTTATTCTGAAAGAATACTGACAGTACTGTTGGAAAATTCCGTAATTACATCACTTCCCATTTGTTTTGATTTGTTTTGTTTTGATCCTTGACTTGTTTCTCACAACCTCTCTCTCGCTCTCTTTTTCTCATTTTCTCTTTAAACCTCTCAGCTGGTTTGCACTTATCCCCCCAAGAGTTTAATCACTCTCTATCCCTCCCTCTCTTAGTCCCTTTGTTTCTTCTCTTACTTATTTTTCCATCACTATTTTCTATTCTCATCCTTTTTCTCATTTCATTCTTCTTCTGTTTCATTGTTCTCCTTGCAGGTCAATACACAGTCATGATGGCCCATTTCTACCTGAAGAGGAAGATCGGTTACTTTGTGATTCAGACCTACATGCCCTGCTTCATGACTGTCATTCTGTCCCAAGTCTCATTCTGGCTCAACCGTGAATCTGTCCCTGCCAGGACAGTCTTTGGTTAGTGCTTCTTCCCCGCCCCCCCGGTATTCAAGTTTGACACACACACACACACACACACACAAACGTTTGTTTTTGTGATTTATTGGGACTCTCCATAGGCGTAATGGTTTTTATTCTGTACAAACTGTATGTGGTATTGCCCTACACTGACCCTACACCTAAACCTACCCCTTACAGGAAATTGTGCATTTTTAGATAAAAAAAAACAAAACACAATTTAGTATGTTTTTAAGCTTTTTGAATTACTCGGACAAATGTCCTCATAAAACACCTACATATTGTAATATCTATGTCATACCCATGTCATTATACAAATTTGTATCCTCATAAACCCGGACACACACACACACACACACAAATATCTGTTCTAAAGAGTGTACAAATAGTATATAAAATAGTATAGAATACAACTAATTCTACTTGAACGGGTTAGTCCATTATGAATACTGCCATTAATGTTTTTTTTTTCCTTTTAAATTTAACCTTATTTCAGTGATTATGCCTAATACATATTTTATTTGAAAAACTATTGTTAGTTATTAACTACTATTTAACAGGCAAGGTCCTGTTTCCCCCAGCTGGTTAATGTTGCAACTACCTCAGCTGGACACAGATTCTTTATTTTCGGAGAAATCCAGTATTACAGTAGATGTATGGCATGAGTGATATACTTGAAAAGTTTTTCAAGTATTTACTTGAAAAACTTTATAGATTTAATCTAGATTTCTTTAACTATATATTTTTGTAATTCAGAGTTTTATTTATGTAATTGTTTAATATTATTTATCATCACTTTGAATTATTGTTTTTATATTCTCATTGTCTTATTGACTTTATTAACGTCATTATTATATTATTATTATATAGCTGTAGTTTACTACAATTTTCAGTTAGTTGGCAAGGGAACATTTCTAATTGTCTTTTATTATTATTATTATTATTATTAAAGCCTAATTTTTTGGATTTTATTTTATTTCAGCTTATTAAAATGACCAAAATCAGGGATGTACAATATTATCAGCTTGCTATTGGAATTGGCTAATTAAGGCTTAAATTGCAAACATCAACATCAGCCCCGTATGAAAAATGATGCTGATATGGCAAAATGTTCTTTTGATTTGTCAAAAATCTGTTTGAAAAGTGAAAAAAGGCAGTGATACATTTTTTCAAAGCTGTCTGTGCTCTCTCATATAAAAATAACTTTATTGTTTATTTAGTTCTAACAAGTTTTTGCTCAAAAGTAATATATATATATATATATATATATGTGTATATATATATATATATATGCATCAACATTTCTTGATGTTGATTCCAAACAAAAAAAAAAGAAATATATAAAATATCAGCATATTGGACATCGGCAAAAATCCAAAAACGATTTCAATAGCTGTAGTTACAATGTTTAGGATGCCTCCATTAGCCCCTTCTGGTTAAAGCCAGAACTACATCATGCTAATGGTAATGCATTTTCGGTAAAAACCTGCTCATCAGCAGCAGGTATTCACTCCTCAAGTCCTGTTTAAATGCAGAGGATTATTTTAATAATTATATTCCATTTTCACTCACCTAGCACATATGGATTCTTATCTGTTGATTTTTTCGTTCTATCACTTAATGTTTTGCTTTGTACATCGATAATTCTCATCAAAATGGAAATCAGGATTGACTGATGCAATCAGAAGGAATGAAGAGCTAATCCACTCGAATGACTGTTTTTGAATTCACACCACCGTTTCTATTCAATTCTGGCGCCTCGCATTGTATCTTGGCAATAATCAGCAAAGCGAGCAGACAGTCCACAAGGAATATGTGCCCACGCAAACAACATCTCTATGACTGGCCAACAAAGGATACATCAAAACATAATGCTTTCTCACACACATAAATATACAAATATCCATGAACAGAGGCTCAAAGACAGCACTTGCTGATATCGCTCATGTGACAGTGCTTTATTTGCATCGCCCGAGGCTGAGAAATCCCGGAGCCGTATGCCTGAGGGACTGTAGTACCATAGCTATTTATGTCTAAAAGTCTCTGTGACCGCTGCCTGGGGCAATCTGCAGATCTCCCTCTGACAGGGACAGCACACCTCCGCTCCTCAGACTCTTATCCAGAACTATTCTCAGATGCTTTGCATAAAGAATTAGGATGATACTGTTATTCTAAGGGCATGTTAGATATGCTCCAGCGTGACGGCTCTGAATAGTATGTGTAATCAGTCCAATGGATAGGCGAGACATCATAGGCGGATGACGTCATTGGCCAGGAAGCATAAAAGCATGTGGAGTGCAGCCAGCTTCGGCTTTTTGTCATTCAACAAGTGCTCTGTGTGTGTCAGTCTTGTGTGGTGTTGTCTGTCTACTATCACTACTTATTTAAAAATTACGAGTGAAGGCAAACTACGTTATGGGTGGTGGACCAGACACCTTTCTTCCATGGTGCGCTAAGGTTGAGGCCCCCCACTACGATCCTAAGTCCCTATGTGCCATCTGGCCGTGGTGTTAGAGGCCCTCTGTGGGTCACCTGTTGAGCCCATAGAGGAGATCTCAGATCTTCGCAATCACACCACAGCCGATTGTACTGCAGGACTTCAGTCCTCCTCCCTTCAGGGAGCCCAGCCAGAAAAAGCTATTGTGGATGCCATCAATACTGCTTATGAGTTCTCTGGTCTCCTGCCGATGCTAGAAGTCAAGGCTCATTCAACTAGGAGTGTGGCAGCCTCCAAGGCCTTGATATCCTGGGTCTCAATACAGGAGATCTTTAAAGCTGCAGGATGGTCTATGTTTTGTCCGTTTCTACGGATTGTACTTGCGAGCCACTCCAGGCTCTTTTGTGCTCTTGACCTAGCTGTGCAGGGACACACACTAGGCAGGGATTTGCTTCATGACAGCTTCAGGAACTTGAGCCACGTCTCGCAACCATACTTCCAGTATCCCTGCATGTGCTCGCTTCATGACATCGAAACTGAAGCTGGCTGCACTCCACTTGCTTTTATGCTTCCTGGCCAATGACTTCATTCGCCTATGATGTCTCGCCCATCCATTGGACTGATTACACATACTATTCAGAACTGTCATCGTGGAGGCGTTCCCCATAACGTCTTATTGACGCTGCGTCTCGTTCCTTTGAGGAACTAGGGTTACATACGTAACCTTGAGACGTTCTATCTAAACTCCAAGGCTGCTGTGTTTGACCCTTCATTGCTACCTTCTATACAGTTTTTGCTTTGATAGAAAGTAGATTGCATTTCTGGGAATGAAATTATCTTAATGTCAGTATTCCCAGCTGGTATGCTTTGTTTTGGTGTTAAGATGAGTGTATGATTCATGAAGCAATATTTTATTCATGCACAGTGTTTTAAATATTAAAAGAATGATGTTGGATGAAAGACAAAATTTCTCTGCTCACTGGTATAGCAGCATTTACAAAATGACTCTGCTGCTACTACATTTTTTTTACTGGATTAATGGATTACTGTGATTGTTTTCGCCCCATTAATCATGTTATATTATAAGCGTTATATCCCTGTATATTCTGCAGAAAAATTATGGTGTAACTCTTATATGATTTAAAGAAATGTATATTTTTATTTTGTTAATTATGCATGTTGTTTGATTTATGGTGTTGTAAAAAGAAACAAACTTTAAGGATTTAGACTATAATGTCTATTGTTTTTCATTTACAGTACCTGTCAAAAGTTGGTATATTAGTTGGAATAATTATATTTTAATGGTTCTGAATGAAGTATCAAGCCTGTGTTCATTTGATCAAAAATACAGTGACAACAATATTTTTGAATATTGTAATTTTCATTAACTGTTTCATTTAAAGTAATTTATTCCTATAGCAAATCAGATTTTTTTCAGCTTTCACTGTGACATGATCCTTCAGAAATCATTCTAATATGTTGATTTGGTGCTCAATTATAATTACTTTTTATTTGTGTTTTTGCTATTTAATATTTTTGCGGAAACCATTATACATTTTTCAGCATTCATTGATGAATAGAAAGTTCAAAAGAACAGCATTTATTCAAAATAGAAAATAGAAACATTTTGTAACATTATAACTAGTATTTTTAAAATATATGCTGTATGTGTGTGTATTTATATATACATAATAAATATACACAACGCACAAATATATTATGTAAACAAAAACTTTTGGATGTGATTAATCATTTGACATCTTAACTGTTACTTTTGATATATTAAATGTTTTCTTGCAAAAATTATCGACTGGAGTAATTACTGTTGAAAATTCAGCTGAATAGATAAAAATTTAAGTAATTTCAAACTGTAATAATATTTCACAATTTTTACTGTATGTTTTATCAAAGAAATGCAGTCTTGGTGAGCACAAGAGACTTAAAAAAAACCTTTAAAATTTTTGTCCAGCTTTAGGCAGCCCTTAGTTTTTTATGATATTCTAAATCTATGTGTTTGGTTCTTCTCAGGTGTGACCACAGTGTTGACTATGACCACCCTCAGCATCAGCGCCCGCAACTCTCTTCCCAAAGTAGCGTATGCCACTGCAATGGATTGGTTCATCGCTGTTTGCTATGCCTTTGTGTTCTCTGCGCTTATCGAGTTTGCAACTGTCAACTACTTCACCAAACGCAGCTGGGCTTGGGATGGAAAGAAGGCCTTGGAGGCTCAGCAGCCTAAAGTAAGTTAGTATGTTCTCACACGTTTGTGTATGTGATGTTCAGCTCTCGGAAATCATCAGAAAGAGTCTTTGTTGAGTGCAGTTGCATAACATGACAGTTCAGTTCTGTTTGACGTGAAGGTTACAATACATTACGGTTATATAATATGCCTTTTCTAATTGTTTTGAGACACCCGAACAGCTTGAGAGTGCTCAGTCACAACATTTCAAATCGTGACACTAACTCAAATGTCAACTGCTTTATTAGATGAGCTGTATTTGTGTTAGCTGCTGATGGATGTCACATTTTGAAATTCTACAGGATGAATATTTAGCCTTTACCCAGAATGCCCTTCAGACAAGCCACTTCATTGAGATTTCTGAGAGCTACTTGTTTGATGTGCATGTAAATGCCAGGTTTCTCCTTATGCAAGATCTATTTTCACCCAGGTGGTAAGTTTTAATTCACAGTGGACAAACTGAATTCAAAGAACGGTCAGTGCACATGTCACTTTGCTGAGTTTGTTAGTAAAGGCTCTGCAGTCAGACCTCTGAAGGTCAGATCTGGACCTCCAGCACAGCCTTTTTAAATGTCACCCTTACTTTTTTTTAATCAAACACCAACTTATTCCTCCTTTCCTGCTGAGGAGTCTTTTTAAAATCCTGAGCCCCTAATGTGGTGCCCTTCTTTAAGAAAGAGTGGGAAGTGATGTATACAAACTACTGTTCATTATGTAGACACATACACATAAAAAGACTGCTATTCAAAGGTTTGGAGTCTGTCCTTTTTTTTTATGTTTTTGAAAAAAAAATTATCACCAAGACAAATACAGTAAAAACATCAGTAATTTTAATTAATAATTAATAATTTTCATCAGTAATTACTCCAGCCTTCAGTGGCACACAATCTTTTAAAATCCTAATTCTACCTAAAAATCAAATATTTCAGAATTCTTTAATGAGTAGAAAGTTAAAATTACAAACTGTGTATATATATGTGTGTGCATCTTCAAAAGTATCATAAAAGTGTTCTGAATTCTTTACAGCAATTCCGTTATTCAGTGAAAATCTTAAAATGTTTGAGTTTCCAAAAAAGATCAAGTGGATCATGAACTTGACTTAGATTTGGGTGTTCCTCACTCCTTTCTAATTTAAGACTTAAGACATGTGGACTATTTTAATGATGCGTTTTCATTCCCCTTTAGATCCAAAAGCTCTATTCTTTTAAGCAACGATGAATTGTGGAAAAATTGGGGTGGCAAGAAGCAACTCAGAACCTTTTGTCTGCCACCCCCACAAGCTGGCGTGGTGACAGATTACCTCTGCCCACCTGAAAGTACTGGAACATAAAAGCAATACAGCAGGATTTTAGAGCTAGAACTGCTGCTTATTTTCTTTTTTTATCTAAAGTAATCATACTGATTGTTGAGGAATGTCCTTGAAGGCAGTATAGCTTTTATAGATGAACAAGAAGATGTGTAATTGTGATAAACTAAATGATATTTCACTTGGAAAAGTGCCTCAAAGTCACTTGCACATACCCTTGAGTGAGTGAAGTTCAATCCACTCTTGTCTAAACTGCAGTCTCGACCGCTCCTTTATTATACTGTCGCCTTATTAATTAATCTGTTCTGCTCGCCCTGTAGAGGCCATTGTTTAATGTTCAAACTCAGATCTCTGTTAACCATGACTGTATTTGACCTTTAATTACAAGGTTGCGACCTTCAAACTGGTTCATTATCTGGGCTTTCTCTGAGCAGATATAGTAGCTTTGTTGTTACATTGACAACATTGTTTAAAATCTCCTAATTGTAACATTGTCTTCACCTTTGTCAACTACAGAAAAAAGACCCACTGGCACTCTCGAAAAAGCCCAACAATGCCTGTTCATCATCTGGAGTTAACTTTACCCCCAACATCACGAAGGATGCTGCTATCTCAACCATCTCCAACAGCACCATGGTCCAGTTAAAAAGCGCTGAGACCAAGCCTGCAATGGACCCCAAAAAGACCTACAACAGCGTCAGCAAAATTGACAAGATGTCCCGGATAGTGTTCCCAGTTCTCTTTGGGACTTTCAACTTGGTCTACTGGGCCACATACCTCAACAGGGAACCGGTTATTAAAGGAGCCGTTTAGCAAATCCCCGACACCACCGTGACATTCCCTGCACAACCTCTTTTTCTTCTCCACTTCAGTATTCAACGACAAGCTGACCCTGCAAAAAACGATACCGAGCACTTATTTACTGCACCTCTCACTTCGCTAATCTATAAGGGGTGTGCTCCTGTTGAAGATTCCTCCTAATATCATAAATTGCATGATAGATTCAAAGCTCTATGGGAATATAATTGCCATATATGCCTTGACTTCCTACTTTATATTTCCCTGGTTTCCACTGGTCATCGCATTCATCTTTCAATGAATTGAGAACCACACAAACAACCATTTCAGTCATGACGTTTCCAAGGGACAGGAACAAAATGAACGCATTTGGCATCAACATTTATAGCATCAACAGTGTATATAAAAAGATTTGTGAAAAGAAGTACAGCAAGGCCAAATGCTATGCAAAAACCATTTTTTACTATGTTGCAATGGGTTATTGCTTATAATGAAACCCTTGCTTTGTATTAATGGACTTGAGGCTTCTCTTTTTTGTTTAATAGCTTTAGCATCAGTGGTATGAGGCAGACAGATGCTATGCTAAATTTTTAGCCATGCTAAAAATGTTGCCTTCGGAGGAACTACTTCATACGAGTGCTCGGGAATGTCCCACAATTACTAATTACACTTTTGTTTGTCATTTTTAAAGCTTTTTTGAAGTAGCTAAATAGAATTGTGCACCTTAGGCAGCTTTTCACACTTTAGACCAAGATATCCTGCGAAGTGAACAAGATCGGGTTGCAGACTTTAAATCATTTGTACATAGCTTGTGTATGCTTTGCTTTCAACGTAGATGCGGCTTAATATCAGTGAGGAAGAGTTGAAAATGGTTCTGATGCGCTGCTCTAATGTGCAGCCAAAGCGACATGAATAATGGCGAAAATGCAGATTGTATTGTGAGCTTTGTAGGCTTTGACAGAATGTGGCATTTCTTTACAGTCAGTAGTTTTTAACTTGGCATTTCATGCTGTTTACGCGAAAGCCGTTTTCTTACTTTTCTCTGTGTTGTAAATTGGTCAGTGGGTTTTGAGGTTGGGACGAGTCAGCAAAAGCCTTAAATGTTGACAACTAGTGATATTTTCTTTGCGCAACCTTGTAGACTAATGTGAAATTATCAGGTGAAAAGGTCTGAAAACAAAATGAGAGAAACATTTACATTGAATAATTCATATATTTTTCAGATTCTAAAAGAGAGAGAAAGAAGGTCAGGAATAGAGCAGAAAGGAGCAACCTGCTGTTGTCAAGCATGTTAAAATGGATCTTGTTGAAACTGAAATGTCACACCATATTGCCATCTCTGGCCTTCAACTGAAATGCATGGCTGCTTATTTGGGGAATGAAATGGAGGAGCGAACAATGACCTTGTTAGTGCGAAAGTGCGACACGGAAAGATTCAGATTTTATCCTGTAATCATTTTATTCTGAACTTGTTACATGAAAGCGAGACGGCACAAAGAAATAAGTGACCCCACGGATGATGTGTAGCTCATTAAGAGGCCAACTATGAGAGCCATTAAGCTCTTCTGTTTGCCACTCAGGCCTATAGGAGAATGAATCATTAAAAGAGTTCAAGTGAGTCAGCAATGTGCCCTTTTACAACAATGGATGTTTCCAGAAATGTACAGATATTCCTCAAAGCATACATGTCTGAAGCAATAAATTCTGCCTGATATGTTTCTTGACCAACTTCTGTGGTTGCTTCTGTTTGAGTTGCTCAAAATATGTGACCCTGGACCACAAAACCAGTCTTAAGTGTCTGGGGTATATTTGTAGCAATAGCCAAAAATACATGAGTCAAAATCATTTAGTTTTTTGTTTTTGCCAAAAATCATTAGGATATTAAGCTAAGATCATGTTTCATGAAGATATTTTGTAAAATTCCTACCGTAAGTATATTAAAACTTAATTTTTGATTAGTAATATGCATTGCCAAGAACTTCATTTGGACAACTTTAAAGGAGATTTTCTCCAAATGTAATTTTTTTTGCACACTAAGATTCCAGATATTCAAATGGTTGTATCTCTATTCAGATTTTATTTAGCTTTCAGATGATGTATAAATCTCAATTTCGAATACAATTGACACTTATGACTGGTTTTATAGTCCAGGGCCACATATGTCTCTTAATTGCACATCTTTACAACTAAACTGACCTAGATGTTACAGCCAAGAATGATGATCAACAAACACTTTATTTACATCAAAATAGTATGCAGTTTGTTTGCTTTGGTTAATGCTGGACCATGTGCCACGGGATTGCAGGGGTTTTATGTTTATTGGGTTCATGGCTGCTCTTCACAGGCTCATGGCTATAAGACATGCACATGAAGCTTAGCATGATATTGTCCTAATGGAATGGCTGCAGCAGAAGCCACTGTAACTGTGGAAGAAGGATTCTTCCTGGGATTACTCCTGGGATTATACAAAACACACACGCATGCACACATCAAGACCAGAGTTCCTGGAGCAGGGAGGATATGGAATCCTTCCTCTGGTCCTGTGTGCCAGCAACATCTGGCCCACATCTGTTTGTGAAGGATTTAGCTTCACTTAAGTTGCTTTTCCAACCAGTGCTCCTATACATGGTATTGAATTAAAACTAGCACCAGTGCGATCAAGTGTTTGCATTTCTGCATTATGTGTGTTATTATATGCTAGCATATTGCTGGAGTCTAACAGCTGTGTTTAGTTTGTGGCATAGAATATACAAATGAGATATTTGTGTATTCTGTGCATTTGCATATATGTCACAGTTCTTAAGTATGCTTTATGAATGTTAAAGTATATTGTTATTTTGTTTTAGAGTCACACAGACATTTATTTGACATGTCATGTTATTGTTGTGGGTTTAGAGAAAGCCTTTACCTCATTTTTATGCATGTAAGGCAAGTGTAAACCACTCCAATATACTAAACTCATCTCTCACACAATAATACACAGCATGCCAATGGACCTTAAACCTTTAATCCCATGAGTGGTGGAGTGAGAGCTTGGAATCCTATTCCTGGTGCCGGACCGGAATTCCACTAGTGTACAGTTGAGAAGCTGTCACTCAGATATGTCATTACAGGTTTATGCGTGTATCACGAAGAGATACCCAGTTGTTTTTATTGTATTGTTGAGAAAAGCCCACAGATTGTTTCTAAGGATGAAAATGCATTTTTGTATCAAAAGGGGTTTTGGTTATGTCACAATTTGATGTAATCTATTGTGCAAAGATGGCAGCTAAACATTTAAAGTGATAGCAGCATGCTTGTTGACAGATAAGGCCTTGATCATCCACAATTTAAGCATAGAGATGTTGAAATTGAAAATGCTTTAAAAGCATAGTATTCAAAACACTTGTACACAATAATAATGGTATCACTATTACTATTAATGTATTTGTATTAATCCACTCCATTATTTTTGAGGTTTCTGTGTGTGTTTGGTTCAACTACATTTGCTTAAATTCGAATGGGCATTTCACTGAAGGGTTTGACACCACTTTGTGCATCAAAAGTATTTTTTTGTTAAAATATTTGACAGTGCAGACAGTTTTCTTGTCACATCTTTTACCCTGTGGTTAGCCTCACTTCTTTCCCACCTTGTGTTTGGTTCAGTATACTGTGGTTTAATCTTTGCTGCACTTCCTATCTGCTATTCTATAATCAGCCACAAGAGGATGGTCTATCATGCTTTTGAACTGGCTGAGTTCATGCTCTCACTAACCCAAAAAAGGGAGACACCATACCGTCATAATAACTTGGAAACAAAGCAAAGTGGGTCGACATGTAGGTTTATGTGTTATTAAAACAGAAGTGTGTCTATTCTTATATGTTATAACATAATTTATCATATATTCAAAGATAAGTAACTAAGGATTTCTCCCCCCAAAAGTATGCACTGATGCAACGTGGGGTTAGAAAAAAATTCGCTCCAGAGAAGCATGTCGAAGATTCACCCAATAGCGTGCGTTTGGGGCGAGAATATCTGTTTGACAAATGGCAGAAAATGTCTGAAACATTGATGATGCTAGCTTTTCGAAAATGCGCACTTTAACCCATTGTAACTAGTTATTTATTTTATATTTTTTTGGTTTGTTTGTTTATTTACATTTTGCCAAAATTACAAATAACTACTTTAAAATATTGAAAAGTAGCTTTGCCTTTGGCGCGTTTAGAGTTCCACAGATACTGAACCTTCTAGAGAGAAGTCAGAGGAAGAAATCTCACAACACGCAGAGCAAAGCTAGAGAGAAAGGGGCTTGTGTTTTTTTCCAAAGTGCGTGGGCGACTGGGAGCTGCCTGTGGTGATAAATGTCGGCGCTGTCTCTCAAATATTATACTGCATATGTGTGCACCTGCTCACATACAGACACAACAATGTGAGGACAACGTTTCTCTGGCTTTAAATGTTAAATTAGCAGCAGCAGTTATATTTATATATCCGTCTTAGATATATCAAAGAAATAAAGAATGACGAATGCCATTTCACTGGCAATAATACGGCAAGTGGCAAGTAACTTACAGAAAAATGCATTTGCCACTATATTTATGACTATTATTATTTATGCGATGCACAGAATAATGCCATGTAGTAATTTATTCGACTCCAAATTGGTCGACGACATTTTCTTCACCCTCAATCTTGCTCTATTATCGGGTTAATCGCGCTGCGATCAATGCACGTGCAAAGTAATTACGGCAATTACGCGGCAATTTCCATTTCGAAGACAGTCCGCGCGGTAATCATTTACCGGTAGCGATACTGTAAACAGCCGCTTTTTAATGTCTCTCCTCGAAGCATTCTGACGCTGCACCCGAAGAGCACCTTAAGTTCCGCCGAAGCGTCTGGGAAGGCAGACTTTGTTTTTTTATGACGTAATTTGCAGAAACTAGCGGATGCAGGGGTTTGAAGGTGTCCACTTTGGAAGTTTGCGCTCTGCCTCTGCGTGAACGTCAGTATGTGTATCTGGTGGTGCAATCGAAAGCAGCGCAACTTCAAGGAGCAGGAGGGGCTCTTCTATTATTCGATCCCGCTAATTGCCAATGTAAGTGAACTTTAAGCACCGGACACCAGCCGAGGAGGTCTTACCGCTCCCGTTGGACTATAACCTCGAACACTCGCTACTGTTTTAATTGAGCCTGGAAGGAAAAGGCTGCAGCTGTGTCACTTTTTTTTTCCTCCTTAGAAGAGTCTCTGTGCAGTGTGCCACATTCAACACGGAGTCAGTCTCACCTAAAACATGTCCACCAAATTGTTCTTCTACTTCTTACTTCTGTCAGTGTTTCCCGCGTGGTAAGTGACTTTGCTACTGGCATTAATGAATTGTTCATAAGCGTAATTGCGTTTGGAGTTTTCTCATGCTTGATGCCACATTATACATCATCAGTCCGGCGATGAAGATGTGATGTACGCACTGAGCACCTAACTTTAGAAATAAGTCTGCTGATATGTGCTATTTAAGAAGTTCAAATGACTTTTGTCAAATGGAATTAGTTTTTTTTTTTATCGTAGCGCAGTCGTGTAAGACTTAGATCTCTATTGTCTATCTTCTGTGTAGGTGTCATCTTGTGAGATGGGTTTTCTGAGAACGTTACAAATCACGCTATTAAATTAATCTTAACTATGTCGTAGCCTATGTTATTTCACGCTGGAGACAACGCTATGTGTGCATCGTTACCGGAGCTGTCAGATGCAAAGGCGCTGAACTTAGTATGTCCGAAAGTTTGTCTTCCAAGCCAGAAAACAGGGTGAAAATGCTGGAAAACGTAGAAATCGAACGCTATTATGTGTCGAGGTGCTTAAAGTTTTAAAACAGTTTTAAATTTAGTTATAGAAATGTGCACTGGAAAGAATTTCATTAACTTGTAATGCATGATTTGTAAGAGATGTGCATCATTCTTTGCATTCATTCATTCACGCACACACTCACAATATGTGGATACGTCTTGGTACAGGCAAGGCTTATGGATTAGATACGAACCTGTCCATGTTGAAGGAAGAGAGAGTCACTAATAAATATTTTTATCTTTTGTTCATTTGTAAAGATCAAACAGTTGGCTGTTATTGTAATATTTAAGTGTCAGTTAACTGATAGAACTGTAGAACTGATCATTATTTTAGTTTCTACATCTATATCTCATCTTTTGATTTATCTCGACTAACAAAATGGTTACTCAGTATAATCATTATATGCATTATCATAGGTTTTTATAGTAATAATATGAGTGATAATAAACAAGTGAATTATCTCCATATCTCTCTCTATATATGTGTATTTATTTTGCTGGATTCTTTTTTTCCTTATTAAATGTCTGTCATAATGAAGAATACATGGTCTCTTTGTTCTAATTAGTTACTTAAGTAGGCCTACAGAAAGGTATACATTGTAAATTTATGGGATAGATATAGTGTACAATGGTTTTGCAGTAATCAAAATATATTAATATAATTTAATAAGCACTTTTGTGTTTACTAACATGTGGAAAAAAAGAGAAATATTCGCATTGAACTGCATGGTACTTGGATAATGATGGTTTTGGAAACATGCTGTAGAGAATAAGTATAACTTATGTACTTGTGACTGAGGTTCTACTTAGTGCTTTGGGAAACCCAGCCTTTAACCTGTATTTTTATGAAAGGGCAACTGTGAAACGGTTTCTACTTCCTCCTCCTCCTTTCAAAATGGTGACTAATATGTTTCTGCCACACCACATTGCTGTAACTTTTCGATTCAGAACATAAATGTATTAATTATTGTCTTCAAAAGAATTGATTGTTGACAAGTTGAGACATCATCCGTGACCTGTGGAATACATTTTCTTTTATTTCTTCAGTTCTCAAACAGTTGCTTCTGAGGATGATGAATACGACGACGTTACTGTGAATCAAATGTTGGCCCCCAAAACCCACGAGACAGACGCAACGCAAATACTAAACAACTTACTAAAAGAGTATGACAAAAAGCTGCGGCCAGATATTGGAGGTAAGTGTTTTTCTAAATACAGTCATTGAGGACTCTGTGGAGCTGCATGGATCTGTCCATGGTGCTGAAATCCATTCAGCTTTACAGCTTTCAGCCTTACTCATCTTGGAGCTCAATTTCAAATCTATGTCATGTACATAAACTGAATTTACTTTAAGGTCCAACTGCTGTGTTTACCCCAGCAATTCATGTTTTTGTAAACTGGTGAAGTGCATTAGCTTCACACTGTGGTAGAGACTAGACCTGCAAATTACACTAAGTGACACAATTTTCCTTATACTATGAAGAATAAAAATGTCAAATGTATTCACTGTTTAAGAGACACTGAGAGTCAGCAGCAGCTAGACTGCGGGTTTATGGTTTTGCATTAAGTAATTGAATTCCTGGAGCAGTGGAATATTTTCCTATGATTTTCTACTTATTTATACAGGCATTTCATGTTTTTTTCTCCCTACTTTTTTCTCTTCTCTAACCACACAGTGCTCTTAATAGTCTCATGGACTGCACTACAATCCACTTTTGCATACAATCTCACAAATTTGCTTGTTTTCATGTGTTTCAAGAGTTATATTAGCTTAAAGAGTGCCTCTTCTGAGTGCAGGATCCATGGATCCGTCAGGAAATTTCTGGCATTCTGTCAGAATAACATGAAATTTTCATTTCTCAACATATCTCATGGTTGAGATTGATGCTATTTTCTAGTAAATGCAGCTAAATAGAGTGCCATGAGAGGAAATCACAATCTGCAATTCAAGCAGTGCATTCTGTACTTGATCTGAGATGTCACCACAGAACATCACAACCGCTCTTGACACATCTGTCAGGTCTGTTATTGGTTTTGTGGCATCGTTGTGATATATTGCATATTATTGGATTCGAAGCATTTTAGAAAGCCTATCCCTGCAAAAATCTCAATGTTTCTACATGTATTTTGTTTCCTTTCAATGAGAAGAACAACCTCAGTGTTTGATGGATGACAGTCTCCAAATTATATTCCTAATGCTCATGTCTGATTTCTAAGAGGAAGACTAAGTTTATGTGATCTCTTACACACACACACACACACACACACACCACACCACACCTACAACAACCCACACAAATCAAGCATATTGCCTCAGAGCCACCTTGCCGTGAAATAGCTTTTGTTTTTCACTTTTGTAGCTTAGTCTGTCTGGAGAGAACTGTACTGCTATATAATCAAGAAAGCCACTGAATGGCAGTGATACTATGTATGAAGACAGCTACACGAGACAGACTTAAGGAAGTAGAAAGATTCCAGTTAAGTCTGCAGAAACTGAGGAACGGAGACAGTGGGCACGTCTCAGATCTGTCAAATCAAGTGCAGAGTAGGTCAATAAAGGGGGTTCTTTTTACAACTGGACCTTCTGTTTCAACTGTCTCTTTCTCTCTCACTCACTCCCTCACACACACACACACACACACATTCTTTCATTGGTCCTTTCTCTTCTTTTTTTTGCTTTACCACCACTTTAAACTGTTGTGTGTCAGAAATGTAATTTCCTTGTTTTTTGTCCATGCAGAATTAGTAGCTAGCAAAATTAAATAGCCCTTGAACCAGTTTTTACATGCAAGATGTACAAGAATAGAGTACAAATGATAGAATCCTCTTTTTTCCCGTAATTATTTATCTGCTAGTATTTCTGTATTATAAGGTCCTCTTTTGTGTTGTTCTGTTCAGCTTCATGATGAGTTGTGTGTATTGAATCAGCAGGTATGATTGCTTTGCTGCAAATAGCACAAATACATATGATTCATGATGGATTAAAAACAAACAACTCCTCAAGGCTGTCTGGTATCGTATGATAGAGCTAGGCGGTTTGTCCAAAATATTTTTTTTTTAGAAAGATACGTGTTTTCTACGTGTTTTATTTTGAAAATGAATGTAACTTTAACAATTTAATTAAATTAATTTCCAACAAAACAATTTTTTTGCTTTTATTATACTATTTATTTATTTTTGTAAAATAAGACTTGACAAATTGTACAAATTTAAACATGGTTGGAAAATATCTTGGTCATATGATATTTCTGAAAATTATTGTTATTACAGGTATTATTATTTTGTAAAGATCTTTGAATCTCATTGTGTATTTGATGGCAGTTTTTCTCAAGGTGAAGTTTGAGACATCAGATGCTGAAAACACTGTTAGCATCACAGGTGTTTTAGTTGCTGGTGGACAAAATTACTCCAAGCATTCATGCAAAACATGCAGACTTATTATTGACACTAGCTGTTGCATTTATTTCTGCTGTGTGATACACTGTTAGATCTCTGTATGATATTGGATGTTGCCGGGCTCTACCTTATAACATCAGCACTAGATGAAAATTTTTCCAGGTTCTTTTTGGACACAAATTAAGCCTGATTATTAGCATACAAATAATTTTCTTTGTAGAGTCATCCTTTTATTTGGACATAAATCACAAGTTTGTTCAATAACCTGCCTCAGTGAGATTTAAAAAATATTGATTGCGTTTTCACTATGGAAAATCCCTGCAGATGATTTTATTGCAGAAACACAGGACTTGTTTTCCCTTTTGTCCTCTTTAAGGACAAATGTGTGGCAAAATAACGTGAAATATATTAACAATGAAATATTCATACTGCAGTTGCAAAATGGGAAGATTGCAGAACAAAGACCCAAATCAAGAGCTCTGCTGTTACATTACAGAATCCTTTACAGTTTTTCAGCATATTTTTTGAGTCCCCTACTACTGAAACCAGATGTATTGCATATTGTTATTGTCATAATATTGCATTTTACTGACTCAGAGGTTGTACAAAGCACTCTCAGGTTATTTTTCCATTCTATTCTTATTATGCCTGTTATGATAAGAGGAGCTTCTGCTAACCCTTGCCACTGCCAATTTCCTGAATCTCCATGATGTTGTCCTCAAACTCATCCACAAGATTTGATTTGATTATGGCACCGGTGCATTATCCTGAATGCCTGTGATTAATAGTACATTAATGTTTTAAACATGCCAGTGTTTTATGGAGCTTGTCAACGGATGGTAGTGCATCTGTGCAAGTGAGTTACTGTAGCTGGAAGGATGCAAGTTGTGTGCATACAACCTGTTGCTTCGAGCTTGTTTTTATCAGCTTTGTTTTCTCATTAGAGTCCATTTTTGTCAGCGCTTTTGACCAGCGATTCACTGACTTCTAGGAATTAGCTTCAGATAGCACTCTTGCCTCTTCAGCATTCATTTGATGGTTTTGTTTCTTTTGTTGGCCAATGTTCAAGGTGCCATCTGTGCTAAGCTTAATCAGCTAGTTACAAGGTTGTCTTTTAAAAGGGTCACATGGCTAGTGCTCTTAGTCTACTGCATTTTAAAAGCATGAAAACGACTGATGCATTAAAGCTAATATGCGGGTGCAGTTAGAGAGGGGGGCAAGGAATTCAACAGTAATAGACTGTAAATCACATTGACATGTTTTGGAAAAGATGGATGCATACTAAACAGGCTAATTAGATGTTTTTTGACATGCAGTATAACATCTCATTTAGTGCATAATAAACAGATATACTCTCTGCGGGAGTGCTATACTGTAGATGATATGATATATTTAAAGGAATAGTTTAAAAAAAAAAACAATCTGCGAATATTTATTCACCCCAGTTTTTTTCCCATACATTCATCTGGATTTAAATCATGGAGTTAGCAATGTAAAGGTCATGGGTTCGAATCCCAGGGAATTCAACGCATCAAATATATGCCTTAAAAACACTTAAAGGGTCCAATAGGGAGTTTTCACACTGATGCCATAGAAAAAACATTCTGGGATCCACAAAGTACCTTTCAATGGACTTTTGGATAAAATGTATAAAAATGTTTCTATGAAGTTTATGGGTAGCTTCATTACATGTTATATTTTAGATTCTCTGAAGTAAAATAATAGCTTTCTGTTATGAACAGACCTAACATTTGTAGGAATGCATCTTTATTCACTTATATCTTACAAACAGTGTAAAGATATAACAGTGTAAAAATATAACTAATACCATACTTATCCAGTTGATTACATTAAGAATTACAAACAATTTTGTGTTTTCTGAAATATGAAGTATTAATATGCAAACAAGGTGTTATCTGTGACGAATCACGTGAGTTGTGTGGATCCATTTGCAAACCTTTATTCAGAGCGTAGTCAGACAGGCAAAGGTCGGTATCACAGGTGGACAGATGTACTAAAGGGCAGGCAGAATCGTAGTCGGTAATCAGGCAGAAAAATCGGGGCAGGCAGCTGAGTCAAAGTCAATAAACTATCCAAACGGTAACCAGAATAAACAGACAGGGAAAAAACGCTCAGAAATTAACACCAGTGGCAGTTAATTCTTCGCATCGAGTGAACGTCCAGTCAGTTTAAATTGGGCATGATATGCCAAACACTTGTGAGAAATCAGCCCAGGTGTGGGGATAAAGAGCCAGGGGGGGGAAACTAAAACTCGGGTGATGGTTCCCGCTGCTGTGATCCGGAGAGTACCACAGAGGCGCGGCTTGTGACAGAGCCCCCCCCCCGCAAGCAGCTCCTGAAGCAAGCATCCTGGCGACGCAGAGATCTTCCATTGGGGCTGGCCTGTTAGGATGAGTACGATGAAAGAGTTCAGTAAGTGACGGGTCCAAGATGTCATTCCAGTTGACCCAAGATCTCTCCTCAGGCCCATAGCCCTCCCAGTCAACGAGGTACTGGAGTTGTCTGCCTCGGCCGGTAATCCAGGATCTTGTGGACCTGATAGATCTCCTCCTGGTCCATGGTTAGGGGAGGGACTTTGGGTGCCGCGGCCTCATCTAGGTCCCTATCTCCGGTAGGTTCAGCAGCGGGCTTGAGGAGGGAAACGTGAAAAGTGGGTGAGATACGATATTCCGTTGGGTAGATATAAACGATAAGAAGAAAGTGATTTGTCGAACAATTTTGAATGGACCCACCTACCTGGGACTTAATTTCTTGCAGGGAAGTCAGAGGCGAAGATCGCGAAGAGTTGACAGCCATACCCATTGTCCTGGTTCATATGGCGGGTTGGGGCGGTGATGACGATTGGCCTGAGCAGTTACTCGGTGGATAGCCCTTTGAAATTGAACATGAGCTGCCTCCCAGGTCTGTTCACTACGTTGTAGCCAGTGGTCCACTGAAGGTACGTCCGATGGTTCACCTGACCAGGGGAAGAGTGGTGGCTGGAAACCCAGAACACATTGGAAGGGCGTGAGGTTAGTAGCTGGTTTTCTTATAGAATTTTAAACATACTCGGCCCATAGTAGGTATTCTGGTTACTATGGCAATAGGAACGAAGGAAGCAGATGAGCTCTTGATTCATGCGCTCTACTTGTCCATTGGATTCGGGATGATAGCCAGAGGTTAGACTCACATTGATGTGGAGTTGGGAACAGAAGGCCCTCCGGACTCGTGATATAAACTGAGGACCCCTGTTGGATACTATGTCGTCTGGTAGCCCATAAAAACGGAAGACCTGTTCCATGAGTGTCTGGGCAGTTTCCCAGGCTGTGGGTAGTTTAGGGAGAGGAATTAATCGGCAGGCCTTGGATAACCGATCGATGACAGTGAGTATGGTGGTGTTATGGTGAGAGGGAGGTAAGTCAGTGATGAAATCTATGGCGATATGAGACCAGGGTCGATGAGGAATAGGCAGAGGTTGAAGTAGTCCTGCAGGACGTAACCGGGAGGATTTGGAGATTTGACAGACCGGGCAGGAGTTGACAAACTGAGTGATCTCTCTGGAAAGGTCGGGCCACCAGAAGCAGTTAGTGGTGAGTTCAGTAGTGGCTAGTATTCCTGGATGACTCCTCCAGTGCTGCTTTTAATTCCAGTAGCTCCCTGTCGCCTACATCATAGTTACTTTCTGCCTGCGTGAGCTTCCTGGAATAATAGGCACAAGGGTATAGTTTGGCTGGTTCTCCTTGGCTTTGTGAGAGAATGGCCCCCAGTCCTGTGTTGGAGGCATCTACTTCTACCACAAACTGTCGTTCTGGGTCAGGGTGACGAAGAATGGGAGCGGAAGTGAATCTGGAAGCCATTAAAGGCGGCTTCACTCTCAGGATTCCAAGGGAGTCTCTTGGCTCCCTTTCGTGTCATGGACGTCAATGGGGCTGCAACCTTGCTGAAATTCCTAATAAATCTCCTGTAAAAGTTGGCGAAGCCTAAGAATCGTTGTAGATCTTTCAGGGTCTGTGGCTTAAGCCAGTTGACGACCGAGGCGACCTTTCTCTCATCCATATCAACCCCTTCTGCGCTGATGATGTAACCGAGAAATGACACTTGAGTTTGATGAAAGGCACACTTGGACAATTTAGCATAGAGTTTGTGCTCAATGAGGGTGCTTCAAACAGTTCTTACGTGCTGGACATGAGTGTGGAGATCCTCGGAATAAATCAGAATGTCGTCAATGTAGACTATTACAAATCTGTTGAGCATATTACGAAAAATGTCATTCACCAGAGCTTGGAAGACGGAGGGACTGTTTGATAACCCAAACGGCATAACAAGGTACTCATAGTGCCCGGTGGTGGTAGAAAAGGCCGTCTTCCACTCGTCTCCCTCCCGGATGCGTATCAAGTTGTAAGCACTCCGTAGGTCAAGCTTGGAGAAATAACAAGCTGTGCAGAGTTGCTCCAGAGCAGCGGGAACAAGAGGAAGTGGGTATCGATACTTCACAGTAATGTCATTGAGGGCACGGTAATCTATGCAAGGCCTCAGTCCGCCATCTTTCTTTTTAACAAAGAAAAACCCGGCCGAAGCAGGGGATGTGGAAGGTCGAATGAAGCCTTTACTCAGCTCTTCCTGTATATACTGATTCATGCATTCGGTCTCTGGTTGGGACAAGGGGAAGACTCTGCCTTTGGGTGGAATGGCTCCAGGTAGGAGGTCGATGGCACAGTCGGAGGTTCTGTGTGGTGGAAGTTGAGTTGCCTCCTCCTTACTGAAAGCTCTTTGGAGATCATGATATTGAGAGGGCAGTGAACTGATGTCTATTACCTCCATGGTGGCGGATGGTGTAGAACTGACCGGTCGAGTGGTTTGGTTGATGCAATGTTGGTTACAGTAAGGTGGCCATTGGGTGATCTGATGTGTAGCCCAGGAGATGCTTGGGTCATGACGCTCCAGCCAAGGAAGACCTAGGATGATCGGGTGCTCTGGTGAGACGATGACGTGGAAAAACAGTCTTTCGGTGTGGAGGAAACTGGTGAGTAGAGTGAGTTCCTGGGTGCGAGTGCGGACCCTAAGGGTCGGCCATCGAGGGCTGCCACAGCCACAGTGGGAGTACATGGAACAAGATGGAGAGCATTTTTAGTGGCAAATTCCTGATCAATAAAGTTTCCTGCAGCCCCAGAATCAATGAATGCCCTGATCTTAATCTTTTGGTTCTTAATTGACTAAACAGACTTAAATTTTCATAGAAGCAGACAAGGAAGTTGCACTCACCCGGTACATTCTGGTTCTTGGTGGTCGGGTTGGACAGTTGGAAAGAATGTGTCCTGCTGTACCGCAGTACAAGCACAAATGATTAACCAACCGGCGTTCTCGTTCTTCTGGAGGAATGTGCGTGGCACTGATCTGCATGTGTTCGGGGCCTGGCTGGCTGGGTCTGGGAGAGAACTGTGTGATGGTGCGCCGGGGCTTGCGTGAATGAAGTGACTGGTCAGTCTTTATGGTCAGGTCCATGAATTTTTCCAATGTGCGATCCTCATCGCGGCTGGCGAGTTCTGTTTGAAGTTCATCCCTCAATCTGCGGCGATACAAGGATTTCAATGGATCACTGTCCCATCCTGTTTGAGCTGCCAGTGTTCTGAAAGTCATTGTGTACTGAGCGGCTGAACAGTTGCCAAAAAGTTACGCAAAAAGCTGGTATAGCTGGGGAATGCCATACGGCATCCTTTCCACAGCACCGTCACCCAATCCAACACTTTACCGGTGAGCAAAGAACAGATTAAAGATACTTTACTGTCATCGGTATTAAAGCAGCTTGATTGTTGGTGCATGTATATCTCACACTGCATTAAGAAGCCCTCACACTTCCCGGGCGCGCCGTTATATTTCTCCGGAAGCGCGAGACGAGCAGGATTGATAATGGCGGGTGCTGCTGGTGTAACTGATACAGGAGGAGGTGAAGCGGCATAGTTGGTAATCAGGCAGAAAGATCGGGGCAGGCAGCTGAAGTCAAAGTCAATAAACAATCCAAACAGTAACCAGAGTAAACAGACAGGGAAAAAACGCTTAGAAATTAACACCAGTGGCAGTTAATACTTCGCGTCGAGTGAATGTCCAGTCACAGTTTAAATAGGGCATGAAATGCCAAACACCTGTGAGAAATCAGCCCAGGTGTGGGGGTAAAAAGAGTCCGGGGTGGAAACTAAAACTCGGGTGATGGTTCCCGCTGCTTTGATCCGGAGAGTACCACAGAGGCGCGGCTTGTGACATTATGTAACTAAATATGCATACATTTGCATATACAGTGGGTACGGAAAGTATTCAGACACCCTTAAATTTTTCACTCTTTGTTATATTGCCACATTTGCTAAAATCAATTAAGTAATTTTTTTCCTCATTAATGTACACACAGCACCCCATATTGACAGAAAAATACAGAATTGTTGACATTTTTAGATTTATTAAAAAAGAAAAACTGAAATATCACATGGTGCTAAAGTATTCAGACCCTTTGCTGTGACACTATATATTTAACTCAGGTGCTATCCTTGAGATCCTTGAGATGGTTCTACAGAGGATCCCCAAATCCAGGTGTGAAAATCTTGTTGCATCTTTCCCAAAAAGACTTATGGCTGTATTCGATCAAAAGAGTGCTTCTAAATACTGAGCAAAATCTTAAAAATATAGTAATACAGTAATAAAACTGTAAAATTTGGTGTATGTGTTACTGAAGAAGAGATTTTTGAGATCTTTAAACTGCCTTTAAAGATTGTAAAATCTACAGACACAAATAGATAAAGTACTATAAAAGAAAGTGTATTTTAGTTGTTTTGTTTCCACCAGTCTGAAAAAAATACTTAATGAAAATTGAAAAAAGCCCTACAGTAAATCTCAAAATTGCTTGTTTGTTTACAAATCTGACTGATTCATTCACAAATGCAAACTCACTAGCTGACTGAAGAGTAATAGTATTTAGTTTTGGTATTTAGGCTGCATTTTTTTCTTAAAGACATAGCTTTAGAAATCTTTAAACATAGTGTCTTATTTAAGACAAACATACTTTTTTAATTATTATTATTATTATTTTTTTTATTTACATTTACATTTATTCATTTAGCAGACGCTTTTATCCAAAGCGACTTACAGGTGGGGAAAACAGCAGCAAT
>JAUMHI010000041.1:12326218-12384790 GCA_032359435.1 Enteromius unitaeniatus | reverse complement strand
TTAAGATAAGATACAAGAAGTTTAGGTATTGAGGCTTTGGTGTAAGCATTCGCTTTTAGTGTGTAAGCAATAGGCAAAAACTGTAGAAATATGGGTCCGTGCATGGCCTCTTTGACCTGCTCCTGCTCCTGCTCCTACTCCTCTTCCTCTTCCTCTTGCTATTGCTCTCACTCCATCCATACTTGCAAAGTTCTTGAAATGGCTAAACTGAGGGCTTTTGTAGCTGGCTAATTGGTGTGCAGTTTTACAAGTAAGTGCCTTAAGGTGTGTATTTGAGGGGTTGCAATTACCCAATGTGTTTTGTATTTTGAATAGATGTGTTTTCTCAATGGTATCCTGAGATTTCATTTTTGAACAAAGTGTCTTCTGTATGAAATAGTGTGTAGTGTTCAGGAAAAAGTGTGTTGTAGAAAGGAGCGAGTGTGTTGCAGAATTGCAACTAAAGTGCTAAGTATGGTCACACTTTGTTTAAGGTATAGTTACAATAATTTCAAGTTATGTTACTTTGGTTTAAGCATGTGTCCATAGTGTTCAATCAATGGGTAAAAACTGTAATTAAAATTCTATCTGGGTGAAAATGTGATTGAAATTTAAAGTGCACAATTATTTTAAATCATTTGTATTCTGCATGTGTTCATCACGGATTAGGAAATATCATGCAATGTAACAACTAAAAGATTCATAACAAATGGGAACCATTCATAATGAATGTAGGCAAAATGTTCATGCATTACTGAATAGTATTGACAGGAAATGTTAATACATTTTTATATAAGCTGTTATTTTTTTGTGCTCAAGTATTAAATTGATGCAAAATTTGATTGTTTGTGTACCTCATAGCAGTTTAGTAGTAGTAGAAGTTAAAAATATGGGTTACATGTTATATTAAGTGGCCTTAAATACAGTGTACTTGCATCAAAAACTAAGTACAATGTACTTATTGTGTTCATATTGTATTGCAAAACACTATTGAGGTGGGATACAGCTAAATGTAAAATTTACTGCATATACACAATAAGTGCATTGTACCAAATAATTAATTGTAAAATGTAAATACACAGTAGGTAAGGCCACCTACCTGTAATATAGAGTGGGACCTAAATTGTGTATTTTTCTTTTATTTCTTCATAGATTACCATTTTAAATTAGCCATGTATTTTGGGATGTTTTTGAAACTTTTATGGATGTTTATCATTCTCTGATTTTTGTCAATTCTTTTTTAAAGTATATAAATATATATTTTCCCTGTTTTTCACGTCAGCCAGTTTGTTTTGTTAAGTTATAATTTTTCCTGTTAGTAATCTCATGGCATTTATCTATCCACTGATAAATATAACCAGGCTCTCAAGATGGCAGATTTCAAACATATGCGCTAGACAAGAAATAGCCATTGATATTGTTGAGAAAGGTAACAGACAACTCCAGATTTTACCTCGTTGCTTGCTAGATCAGTTTCTTAAGAATGCCCTTTTATTTTCATGTGGACAGCTGTACACATAGATAGTGGACACAAAGTATGCTCAGACTTTTCATCAACAATGTTATTTACCTCTAAATGGTTGCATCATTAACAAGGTCAGGGTTTCTGTGTTTAGAGAGTTTTAATGGCTGTTTATGGGGTGGTGGATGTCATCATTAATGTTCCTGCTCCCAGTCTGTTGCGGGTGATTTAATTAGTGTGGCTATGGTGATTCTGGGCAGAGAGCTTGCATATTAATGTTCTCATCGACGGACACACACAGCTCTGGGAGGAAACATAATGGTGCAGGGGCTAAATGTGGCCATGCAGGGTTGATTGCTGCTAATTTGTTTCTCTGCTATGATGATGGCTGCGCTGACAGGAAGCGTAAGACAAAAATTGCTCTTGTGTTCAGCTACGGCATGGTCACTTGGCAAACAGAATACGCTTTGATTGCTTCCTTTGCTTTCATGGTGAATCTTGTGAGATAGACAGCGTGTCCATGAATTTCTTAGCCATTATGAGTTTGGTCTCATCTAACCTATCAACATGCCCAGCACAATTTACTTCGTCTTCTTACCAACCGAACACCCACTTTAGAGCCGGCATCCCTTGGATAACATTAGAGGATTGTAAAATTATAGGAGCATGCATTCTGCTATATGCCACAGTCGATACATGTTAGCTTGATAACAATAGGACTCAAGCCATTAGTGACTCAAAGGACTATTTATCAAATAGCATTTCAAAGCGCACACACTTTATTACAGTGATGTTGAAGGGAAGGGATATCCCTCAGCGGCACAATGGGATATAAATGCATGATGAACTCCTTCGTCTGGATGTGACAAAATCCTGTTGTTAGACTACAAAACTTTCAGCTCTGATTTAATTGGCTTAGACATAAGGCATGTGTTGAACTGGATTGCATAATGATGTTTGTGCAAAGCGTGAATGGCTGGTTGTAGCGAGGGAGTGCTAATAAATTTAAAAGATTGCTCTTTAAATGTTGGGTGGAAGCTGAGCATGAAATCCCACCGATGAATTGTTCATGACGTGGTTCAATAATGTGGAGGCATGGCAGAGGATGCAGGGAGGCCCGAAGTGCTCCTGCAGGAATACAGATGAACGGGAGGTAGAGCACACGAGTGTCACCAGGTTCAGAGAAGAATTCAGCTTCAGCTAATGTCTCCTTTCTTCTCCATTCTCTTTTCCTTTTTCTTCCATTTTCTATGTACTGTAAAAACCTCTTGTACTATTCCAGGAGTGACATGCACCCACACTTTCATCAAAAGCCCAGAAGCAGTACCCTAGGCAAGATACATAACTTAAGGCTTATAGAGTGTCATTAATCTTTTTAATATACATTAAAGTAGGGGTTCAGTGCTTTTTTTTTTCCTAAAAAAATGAATGCTGAAAGTAAATCTATCTATCTATCTAAGTTTGCTTGTCTCGAAGGCATAATTTACCATTCTTGCTCAGTTGGTGTGTTGCTAGTGTATAAAATGTTCATTGGTTCATTGGTTAGTTCTCTTTAGTTGCCATTGATTATGCTCTTGTGTGTTTGTTTACTCATTGGTTGTAATTAGCTCTGTCTTCCAATACATATAAATGTTTCACTACTTCTATTGACTTTAGCTCGACCGTTTATTTGAACCACAGAAGATATTTGCTTTTCCTTTTCCTATGTGAACCAAAAACACCTTTTATTTTATGACATGTATATTTAATGCAACTCTTCAACAAAATGTATTTGATTTTTACTCTTGGACTGAAAAGACTCATGTTTCTTAGAATAGGTTTGAATTCAACGTTCGGCTTGTTTTTAAACAAGCTCCTAACTCTAAAACAATGCAGAGAGTTGCTTCCTTCAAGAATGATGTTTTGATTTTTGTGAGAAGTGAGACACCAAGTAAAGACTTATTGTTGTTTCAAGTCCTGTTCACAAATATCTTCCCTGTATTTTATTCTATTGCCAATGAAAAACAGATTATTGCAGTTATGCAAATATATAAATCACAGCTGATTCCCATCCAGGAACCACACTGAGATGTTGAAGTTTTTCCAATCACATGATTATATGTTCTACAAGAGGACTCTTTGGGTTGATCTTGTGTGGAAAAGGAACAATATAGACAACACAAAGAAAGAAAGAAAGAAATGCCTGCACAAGGAAGAGGAAGAGGAGTACCAGGACAATTGAGAGGAGTGGGACAAGGTAATGGGAGAGGAGTTAGAATGTGTGGTGGCGCTCAAAGGACCAGAGCTAGGGTAACTGATCAAATACAGTAAGAGCTACTATCATTGACCATGTCAAAAACCACGGGCTATCATATCATGGATAAGGTATGCCAAAAGGTTCTTCCTACGATGCCTTGCCAGAGAAGAAATCAGGTGTGATGTGGATGAGAACATGCGGCCAAATGCAGAAGGCAAGGAAGATTTTTTTTTTATTATAATTCCTGTGCTTTTTCTGTTTGTATATCTTGCAGTATTGTCCTTTTGTAAATAAAGTCTGTACTGCAGCAGTTCTGTGTCTGTATTTTTTTTACATAAACTGTAAATTTTATAAAGCTACTCTGATATGGTCATTAATTTTTTTGTATTGAATTTCTGCAGCAAAATAAAACAATTTACTAAACCCAGCAAAACAAAGCAAAACGTCTAGGTTACGAACATAACCCACGTTCCCTGAAGGAGGGAACGGAGACGTTACATATGGAACTCACCAGAGAGACCTATTGCCTTTGAGCTCTTTACTAAAGGCCATTGAACATTGGCGTGCACTGATTGCGCTCAGGTGCACCTCATTACTTCTCATCACAGTGGTTGAGGGCGGAGCGCATGAGAAGTATGAACTGTTGCATGCGGGACAAAAAAGATTCAATATATCGATACGAATATGGATATAATTGAAGGAAACACAGACTTCTGGTTGACTGTGGAGGTTTTGATGCCACACCTCTGGGCGAAGGAGACCCTGAAGCACAGCCGGAGCTACTCCGCTCTAGTCCGACTGCGGGGAATGTGCGTAACTCAGGTTACGCACATTCAAGGGAACACTAGGACGCGAGAAGACACAGCCAAGTAAAGAGCTGCTGAGAGCGTCTGAAGCTCTGAGGCTTAGAAATTAATATTCTTGCCAAATCCTGACAGCAAACAGGCTAAAATATCTTCTCTTGTCTCCACTAAGTGCCTCAAACAAAATTCCTGGACATCTCGTGAAGATTCTATGCCCTATAACCTCTATACGTGACGTGACGTCTGAGGCTGAGACTAGGGGAACGGTGCCTTGCTCAAGGGTCTCACCTCAGTCATGTTATTGAAGGTGGAGAGAGCACTGGTTATTCACTAACCCCACCCACAATCCCTTACAAGTCCAACTCCCAATCCATTAGGCCATGACTGCCCCAAAAAATGAAGTAAAGTGGCCAGATATGGTGACCCATACTTGAAATTCGTGCTCTGCATTTAACCCATCTAAAGTGCACAGGGTCTCACCTCAGTTGTGGTATTTAAGGTGGAAAGAGCACTGGTTATTCACTCCCATCACCTAAAATCCCTGCCGGACCTGGGACCTGGGAAAAACTGTTAAAGTAGACCAATTTTGCAACACTAAAGGACATTCGAATTGGACTGCTTGTATAACTACTTGTCTTCCTCGTTGTGTTTTCACTGGACTTTGATTTTTGCTTTGAAACCAAAACCATGTTCCTGACTAAGTACATCATATGTACTGCTAGAAGATGAAGCATTTATGAGGCTCTAAGTCAGAAGCAATATTTGTACCTGTTTTTAATTTTTATTGGGTATGTTTGATTAATTATAAAGAACTATATAACACACTGCTGTCAACTTTGAATGTGATATGGGAAATAACAGCTAAGTACCATGAATATTTCATTGCTCACGAAAGTCACAGTTCATCATCCAGTGTCCTATTTCACAGCTGGAAAATTACATTTACAGTTTGTAATTGCTTTCAATTTACAGCAATGATACAAATTAGACAGATATTGTTGCGGTGCTATGATAATGTGCAATAAAGTTAATGAGTTTAGTGTTTGGAGCTGGACACAGAATGTTTGGTAGTGCTTCCATGTAAGATTTATAGATCTCTCCCTGCTGTCTGCCAATGCCATTATAGCTGAGCATCACCATCCACATGTTTACAGACTTTCTTTCTCACACAACTTCCTTTTCAAAGTCGGGAGGAAGCATGGTTAATGTTATTCCATGTAAACCCGTGTTTGGTATTGCTCTGGTGTTCACTGGCAGCTGTGGGGTGCTGTCAGGTGAGGAGGTCAGGGGCCTGTCTCGGACAGAGGATGTCTGCTCATTAGAGTTAGGATGAGGACAAGCACCTGCGTCAAATGTCACACTAACTCATTAATTGCTTTACACACAGATGTGGCCACCTAGCAAAGTGAAGGTAAGACAAAAGAAGAGGAAAAAAGGAACAAATAGGTAAAAATAAATATGTGAACGTCTCTTTAGAGGGTTAAATAATACCAGCAGGAGAAAAGGCCAGAAGGAAATCAAAGCAGAGAACAGATGTTTATTTCTAACCCACAACGATCGAGATCGGGTACCTATTTTAGTGAATCTGCCAACGCAAACATCTTTAAAAGAAACGGAAAGTATGCTATGAACTGTACATATGTTAAATGAAAATTACGAAAAAGAATGTTTTTAAAAACCTGCCATATCCTCTTTAACATATCAACAAAACAATTAGCCATACAGGTGTTAATTATTTCACCATTTTATTATGGCACGTATGCATGCATATAATGCGCTCCCATTAAGAGTCGCCAAATTCACTGATTTATGTTCATTAAACACTCGCTAATTCTTTAGTTAATCTGTTCAGATAACTCACACTACAAGAAAATCATTGTGAAACTTCCAAAAAACTTCATAAATAAGCTCATAATTTAGTTTCCTTTTCAGATGCAAAATCGATAAGAGGAAAATGTAAAAATAAATTACACAATGCAATTTAATAATGCCTGTGCTTGTCAAATTACTAGTATTTGTGACATTAATTAACACCTCAAAAAGCGTAGAGGGGAGAAGAGAGAGGAATTTTTCCACAAGTATTAATTCATTTATTTATTGGAATGTCGAGAAGAATGTGATCCAAATCTGAAAATATCTTTAATAATCCCTAATTTACATTGGCTTTGGTAGATTGTGTTAGTCATTATGCAAATCATATGTTGTGTTTGTGTTCTTAAACGGATAGTTTACCCAAAAATGAAAATGATCCTGTCTTTTACTCACCTTTGAAGTGCCCTAGGTGTATGTGACTTTCTTCTTTCGATAAATATCCATATTTCAAAATTACTGTAAATACAGAGCACAAATTCCTAGTAAGGGAAACCATACCTGGCCACATGTCACGTTCTTTCCTTCCTTTCCTAAGATGCTTTTAGATATAAAGATACTGGATGGTGGCTGAAGCTAAATGTTTTAAACAAGATTTTCAAGGCAAAATGTTCAATGAATAATAATTTTCTGTCGAAGTTTAAAGTCACAAATGACTTTTGGCACACAACTTGCCAAAATGAATTCTGCTAAAATTTCTTTTTTTCTTTACATTTTAAATGTGTTAACAGTTTAAAATTGTAATAATATTTAATAATATATTATTTTATGTTTATGTAATTGATATATGTTTAAAATACAGCAATAATATGAATATATATTGTCTCCTGTTTTTTACAAATGCAATAAAACTGTAAAAAAAACAACAACAAAAAAAACTTACCCCTCACCATACCTTTGAAGTGTAGTGTACATTATATCAAATAAAAAGAAGTAAATAAATTAAAATTATGATTAAATACATTATATTTAGTAATACTCATAAATGGGCATCATAGCTAACATTTTGTAAGATGTGTCTAATTTATTTATTATTTAATTTTGGATCTTTGTAAGGCAGGGTTCTGATGCAGTACTCTCTGCATTACTTCTACATAACATGCAAGATATCAACTGACAATGTTAATTTCTGAACCTATGGGAATCTATATTTTGATGCACACTCAGTGAAGAAGGCATTTAGGAAATGAGAAGGGAGACTGAAAATGTCATGCTTATATGTAATAGTAAGCACACCTGAGGGGGTTGTGCCCACTCGAGCGCTGAAGAACTGACAGAAGTGGTCAGAGGTTGGCTAAGGCATCAAGGCTGAGAGAAAGGGAGAATGCGGTTGTTACAATTCAAAGATATCCTTTTTTTTTTTTTTTTACAAATATTTATTTTACATACGCCTATGTTTATTTAAAATTAAAGGGTGCTTCTTCTATTTTTTGTAATTCTTCTTGCAGTGCTGCCTAAAAGCTTGCTAAATCTAAACAGTGGTTTCACATGGATCAGATCTAACATTACCTTGATGGACACTATATGCTGCTAAAAAATTATATGAAGCTGATCATACTTGACTCGCTGTCTTTTTGTCATTTTCTTGGGTTTGTAAAGAATGAACCCCTCCTTCGTCTCTTCAGCTACAGAAAATGCTCTCCTAATGGAGGATTGTCAGATCAGGCTTTCACTCATATTGAAATTCTTACAGTTCCCCCCCACCCCCCTCCAACTTTCCACTTCATCTCTCAGACGTGATGAGTACTTTTCAGCCACGCTTAATGTCAATCAAACCAATGTTTAAAACTGTAGATTATTGTAATCAACTGCTCAAAGAGGAAATCCTTTGAGAGAGATTTCAGTTGGATTCAGGGTGAGAATATTATGCAGTATAATGGCATCCCAATTTTATTACCTCTTGATGTACAGACACTTCATTCATTAAACACTGTCAAACATAAAATTGCTTTTACACAGGATGCATAAACAGATGACAATCAGTAACTGTACTGTGAAACACTTAAAAAAAAAGCTATCTTTGTTGTTTTATGGTAATAAGTCTAATGTCATCTTTGTCTCTCTCTCTCTCTCTCTCTCTGCAGTTAAACCGACAGTCATTGATGTTGATATCTTCGTAAATAGTATTGGACCTGTGTCGTCAATAAATATGGTGAGTGAATGCATTTCCATAAGCTGTGCTATTTTAGTCATGAAAATTTTATGATTTTCATAAAATTGTTTTATTTTATTTTGGAACTTTTTCTACAATCTTCATTCTGCTACTTTCCATAAAACAACTTACATAATGAGAAAACTATGATTCTTTACTGTCTCCTTTTCTTTATTTCTCAGTCACTCTCTTTCACTCATTCAACAGTTATAGTTAAGTCCCATAGGTGACATATGGCTGTAAGTTTGAGTTGAAAGCAGGGCCACTAGCTAGCCCTCTGAGATGTGAGTCCAATGCTTAAGCTTCATCTCCCCTGAGGCAGAGAAAAGCTTCAGGGGAAAGATAGAGGAAGAAAAGACTCAGACTTAAAATGAAACATAGGAAGTGGCAGAGGAAAAGAATATCTCTGTTTTTTGGCACAGTAGTTGGCACTTGATGTAATAGTTAATCATAAAAATTCATTGCCTTTATCTACTGTAGTAATAAAAAATTAAATAAAGCCGAAGCTTGTTCCATATTTATGTGCGCTTCAATCGAAATCATATGTAAATGTAGACGACGTGACAGATCACTTCAAATGGATGTTAAATTCCTCTGGAGCACGGTTCTGTCTTTGGTCCCCAATACATCAGATTCATCCTGTATTCACTTCCAATTATCACGGCCCAGGGCTCTGAGAATGAGAGAGAATTGTTGGATAATGAGGTGGCCAAACAACCACCTGAAGAAACAGTAGCTATTGATCGATATGTCACCTAACAGTGTGTTAAGGGCTGTTTTAAAGCCTTAAGGGAGATTTTTCTTACAATTCACAGCAGACAATAATATTTAAGAGTGCTAAAAAGTTTTCAAGATCTAACTGTTAGGCTAGGAACATTGACATTCTTTTTAGACTGGCATCTGAATGGAACCTGAAAGGTCATGACCTCTGCGACGAATACAAGCATGCATATTCACATGATTTATTTGCATATTCTGCCTAAAGAGGGAACAGAAATGCTTCTCCGGGGAATTTGGTGTTTGCAGTAGCATGAATGGAAGTCAATCAACATGAAACATCTAACTTATTGTAATCTTCCTATCTTTTCATTTTGGTTTATTGCATGGGCTTTATGAGTTGTCAGAATGCAAAGTGCGAGTAACATTTAAATATGCTTTCATTAATCTATTATCTCATGCTCTGTGACACAGTGTCTCTCCATCTCCTAATATTATTGTCCATGACAATTTCATTTTCTTGAAATGCTGCACATATAATAACATTGTCAGGCAGGTTATTTACACCTAGGACCGGCTCAGCCAACAAACCAAATAGCATTTTTATTTTCTGCAGCTGGTCTTTATACCATGCACCTCAGTAAATAAAATTATGTACATTTTACACAACCAAAAGAGAATAATTCTAAAACACACATTAAAAGTAGTATATATTGTTGCCTATATTTGTAATATAATAGTTGGGGATCTTATAATGTTCAAGACTCAATAACTCCCTCCTCAAGGCATCTGTTCTCACATCATGGTCCGATCCTACTGTTTGTGCTTTCCTTTGTTTGGCCACTGCTGTATTACATAGTGTGGAAACTCTAGAAAATGAATAAACACCTACGCAGAAGCCACAGCAGTAATTCCAGTGGGAGGGTTTTTGGCTGTGAAACTCAATCGCTAAATGCACTTATAAAGCGTCATCGTCCTGCAAGAGTCACCTCTGATGTACAGGGACATAGGGACAACCAATTGTTACATTTCCACAGTGGTGTTTAGAGTTTTTTGGGAAAATAAGCATTATAATTTAAAAGTGACCAAAATAATTTTTAATCAGCCACATAAAACAGTCAATAAAATACCAAGCAGGAACCTCTGCTAAAAGCTAGCACTGGAAGTTGCTAAAACAGCCGCAAACATGGAGGTATAATGCACTTTACAATGAGGTTAAAGGGTTACTTCACCACGAGACTCAGCCTTATATAGTTCCAAATCCATAAGACCTTTGTTCATCTTCAAAACACAAATTAAGATATTTTTTATGAAATCAGAGTGCGATCTGACCTTCCATAAACAGCAACACAACTACAATGTTCCCAAGTCCAGAAACATAGTAAATACTGTGAGCATGTTATAAATACCACATAAATGAATGAATAATCCCCATAGAATACATGATCACTTTGTAGCAGACCTATACAGGTGGAGCTGAGGAAGGTGGAGGGTTTCTGAAGTTCAATTCAAATTTTCAATTCAAATTTATTTGTATAGCGCTTTTCATGATACATATCATTGCAAAGCAGCTTTACACCAAAGTAAAGTTTACAGTAAATGTAGTATTGGTTTGTACATGTACAGATGTGAGATAAAGATCAATTTATCAATCAAGCAGACAAGAAATGTGAAATGAAGTGTGCTGCTACAGCAAAGACTAGCCAAGTATTTGAATGTTGAGCTGCAAACTCATTGGCAACCGATACAGTAGAGAACCAATCAGCTGCACCATGTGATGATTTCATTATGTCAGATTGTGTTAGACCAATCAGACTGCGCCGTCTAGAGTTTCATGCCAGAACTTTGGATTTTATGTTAATCTCAGGATTTACTACAAAACACACTAAATGCACTAACAATAACGTAATAATGTAAATAAATAGTGTAAAAAAATAATTATAGTTACTTTATTAACTTATGTTAAAAAATGTGATCTTATTTTAAGGTGTTAGCATAATCCTAATATGAGCGGTGCACATTTACCTGCCATTAAGCAAATTATATCCTCTGCTTTAAAATCACAATGTAGTTGAAGACAATTTTCTTAATTTTGTTAATGAGTATGCTAATTTTAGTATTATCTTTTAAACGGAGTATTACAGATACGCATTAGGATATTTTATCTATGCCATTTGGTCCAGATTTAATTATTTTTTTATTTTTTTATTATTATTATTTTTTAATAAAGTCTTGTTTTTATTTCAGTTAATTATTAATAAAGACACTTTTTATTTAATATTATTTATTACATTGGCATTTGTGTTTATTATTTTAATTGTGATTATTATAATTATGCTTTATTACAATATAGCACACTTTTCAGCTTGTACTCTGCTTTACTTATCCCTGTAATTATCTTTAATGGAATGCATCATTTGTGTACATTAATAAATGAAAACCATTATCAGCTAACTACCAAACCAGCTTTACTTGTAATGGACAGGAAATACTGTGTGTAATTTACCTGCAATTAAATCAAGCCATTATTATTCAAGTTCATGCTGTGATGGTGGATTAGCAAAATAGAGCTTAATCATTGTTATGCACAGGATGTGCCAAAACCATTGTCAACCAGGGACAAACTCTCTCGTTATCGCTTGTTGTTTGTGGCACCAGAATTCCTGCTGGGCTGTTCAATAATTATGGTGGCTAGCACATTTAATATGGCATTGATTGTCGCCGTAAAAGAGGTCTTCATTTGTGTTTTGGTTATTCTATATCTGACAAAGTGAATAAACCTTAATACTGATAAGCAACTGTATAGATTTCTGTGAAAAGAGCTTGCAGGAGTACAGATCTGGTCCTGTCAGTGCGTCATCCTCCTTCCCCGTACACCACCACTCCAGTAGGACAACATTTACACAATACAATGAAGGCCTAGGAGAAAATTGTGGATAGACAGGGTCAATTTCCCCCAACACAGCAGGTTGCTTTAGCTGCACCTAATTCTCCATGTGCCATTTAAAATCCTGTGGATTATAGGTAACAATTATATGAAAGAATGGGGGGATTAGTCAGTGCGGCAGATCATCGCCATCACAAAATGCAGTTAATACCCTGCAGAGACCAGCAAAGGTCCTGTCGCTCTGTACTCGGATCCTTGTTCAGCTCACAACTCCCTACAGAAAAGGTGAAAAGGTTTATGCACGGCCCTACGGCTTCACTCTTTTTCTGGATGACCGTGAGCCTGGCCACACCTGATTGCTCTCAGACCTTGCTTCTTTCAACTGCGTATTGATCCCATCCTCAGCTTGCTTTTCCTTCCTGCTCACATGTTACGGATTGCAATCATTTCCCGGGGCGAGACAATGGCTCATTGCAATTTTCTTTTCTTTTTTTTTTTTTGCAAACTGTGTGGATTTTGATTGATTATGGTAGCCTTAGATGCTTATGCCCACCTGCTGGATTTCAAACTTTAGAGATGTGTGGGATCAATAAGCTGTGGTATCTCTGAGTAGGATTGGCTCAACACCATACCGAATGGATGTAATTGGATGGGGTTTTTTTGTTTTTTTTTTAAATGTATGTTTATGGGCACATTCTGTCTTTATTGGGACAGGAGAGTAGAGAGCTGACAGGAAAACAACGAATGGAGATAGAGGGGGGGGCGGGATCGGCAAAGGACCTCAAGACGCTGTATATCGGCGCACTAACCACTATGAAATTCAGATTTTTTTAATAGCACTATACCGTGAAACCCTACCTGTGGGAGAGATATTGAAATCCCAGCAGTTCATCAGTCTACTGGCATTACGATACTGGCAGTGATTCTGTCTTCTGAATTCAAACTTATCAAGAGCTGTCAAATCTGTATGAATCAGTCAGTGGTGTTTACATACTCAGTCTATATTTTGATAACACATACAGAGGTGCATATACATCTAAATCAAATTTTCACTTGGCTCGGTTACACTGATAAGGCCAGGAGAGCTCATTTCATGATGAAACTTGGCTGTCACTTGTCATTCACTCTTGGGCTCAGAATGAATGGCACATTTTGCACTGCAGCTCATGTGCTTGATTTACTAATGCTTAGAGAAGAAATATTTTATAGTTTGGTTTAAGTGTGCTTCTACAGTTGCTCTGAGTATTGATCAACTCAATCTGAGACAAAGTGTTTGTGGAAAGGCCATCAATAACAGAGTTCATGCAGAGGGTATTCACAAGAGTTCAAGATTGAATGGTTAGCATGACCCAGTTTGCCCCTGCTGGTAGATGTTGTTATTGCAGTATCTGGACCCAAAAGTAACTTTTTTCTATTAATAGCAGTTTGAAAATTTCACAGTATTCTTTATCTATATTTAGTATCATTATTAGTAGTAGTATTTGCAAGCAATATAGAAATTGCAAGTGTTTAATTTTATTATAGTACACTAACTAGAAAACTATAATTTGAAAGAGTTTAATTTAAAAGTAGGATCATGCAGCTAAAATGTAGCTACCTGTGGAACAGGTAAAATTTAGTTAATAGTTATATAAAATATATAAACGATTAAAGCAGATAGAATTGATTGATTTTAAATATATAAACCTTTTTATAGCGTATTTAAACAAAGATTACATTTTAATTCTGAGACACAAAAGCAAGGCATTACAAACGTGACAGTATTCTAATTTTAATAATTTTTCATGAGCATAAATCTGTTTACTGTATTCAATTTACAAAGTATGAACATGGATAAAATATGGCTAGCTACCAAACAAGCAATACTTAGTTAGTAATTTGTTCAAATATGTTGAATTTTTAAAACCTATTATGTGCTATGACTATATACAAATTTTGTTATTGTGTATTTATAACACACTTTTTTTCTGCTGTATTTCGCATCACTACTGAAGGACATGGCAAAAAAACAAACAGACAAATTTCAGATGGTAAGAGTTTCTCCCTGAGGCTGGAGTGGAGGATTACTAAGGAGGTATTGAATAAAGAAAGCAGCCGTCAGCCAACATCTGCTTGTCAGTTTGAAGTCAGCGGTCACTCTATTCACTGAGCAAATCAAGCTTGGCCTTGGCCAGCGACTGCCCGAGGGTGTTCAGGCTTATTGCAAGGGTAAGAAATGGCCTGTGTGAGATGATCAAATTATTCAGAGGGCTTCTGTTAAGAGGTGACGCGTGATTATGGGAACGGCAGGGTTGAACAGGAGGCTTGAATAGATTTGCACCTAAAATAACAGTGTGGTTTGCTTATGGTGTGATATGATGCTGTAATGGTGCTTCAGAAATATGAATGCTCCTAATAACTGACCATGATTATCAAAGCGCGTTGAGTGCCGCTTGATTTTTGTCCACATGAGAAACCAGCTTTACTCATCAATCTAATTGTGTGAAGCTGAAATAGCCAACTTCATAGTATTCACTGCAGAAAACGGGTCTCAAGCGCCATATAATTTGATTTTAATGGCTCTATATAACATGAGTCAGCTAGCAGCCAGACGCTGAATAGGGCTGATAAATTAGCATTAATCATCCCTGTTCCTTGTGTCCCCTGTGTCCCTAAACCACAGTTGATGGTATAATTGTAATTAATGGAGCTTTAAGATCTACATTAAAATGTGAGATCATTCTACTTATCATGTTGATCTGTTACTTGCCGCACAGCTGAAAGCGGTGGTAACATGATGCAGTTGATGTGGAAATGGCCCCACATTAGCTAGGCTGATGTGTCGAGCTGATGTCAAGCCCCGCAATGAAAATCAATGATCCCGTGTGAAAGCTGAGGTATGATTGATAGCATCAAACTGAGCGTCATCCTTCAGCTTCCCCTGATGGTGGCCTAAGGTTTACAGAGTCAGACAGGTATGTGCTCTCAGACAAATGACAGGTGTCTTTGTAGTCTTTCAAGGGGAGACATGCTTTTCTCATGTACAAAAGATGTCTTTACGGTGATATGTCAAATGGAGAAAATGTGGGGAGTTAGCAATATTTACTTTCTTATTTAAATGTATATGTAAATTCAGTGATTTTGTTTGTATTTGTTTTAACTTTTATTTGTACAGTTTCTTCATCTTTGTATTTTTTATACTTATTGTTTATTTTTTGACTAATTAAATGTTTATTTTTTATACTTTGAGATCATTGTCTTTGTGGTTCTTATAAAATTTACTTTTTTTGTGGTTCATATTTAATATTTTAATTGAATTAACTATTACTATACAATTCTAGGTGGTTCTGTGATATACATTTATTTTTTGTGGTTCTTAATTTTTTTATTTATTTTTATTTTTTATTTTTGATTAACTGCTCCTTCAAAATATTTGACTTAGTGGTTCTTAATTTATATTAATATTCTTACACTTTATTCATAATGTATACATCCTCTGTATACTAGGGATGGGTTATTGGTTATTGGTCGGTTATTGTCTTGGAAAGAGCAGTTCTCACTCACCATATGAAAAAATAAAATGCACAAAAACACACATTTACATGTGTTTTTGCCCAAACTTCAAAGGCCTGTTAAATGAATAAAACTAGAGGCATTTGTTAGCTTTAAGATTAGTTTTTCAATTCAATTATTCAATCTAAATACACGTTTTTGTTGGAATTCTTTCCAAAATTTCTCTTGGATTCTCAAAGTGTAACCTATTTAATCTAGCATCTGCATGCAAGCCTTCTGTTGTAACATCCATGGGTCTTCGTGTCATGTTCTATGTGTCATGTTTTGTGATCCCATTGTCTCCACGTGTCTCGTGACCTAGTTTCTGTTGATTATGTATTCAGTTCAGGTGTGTCTCCCTCGTTAGCTGTGATTGTCTTCCCTATTTAAGTAGATCCCTGTGTTCCAGTGTTTGTCGGTCAACCCCAAATGTTCCTCGTGTATAACCCTTGTCTCAGTTCATGTCATTCTATGTAATACGTTTTTGGATACTGCTCCACGTTTTGGTTTATAGTTATATTAAAAGTCTTTTATTTAAGCTTATTCGTTTTGACTCCTGTCTCCTCCTTACCCCGTCCCGGAAGGAACGTTACATCTGTTGCCTGGCAAAATTTAATATTTCTTATACAAAATGTTAGAAGGGTCAGACATTTTTGTTTCTGACAGCCTCTGCTATTTTTTCATATACACATATTGAAAACTTTGCTCAAGTTTATTGTGTAAACTATATTATAGACAGTAGCATAACAAAGTATGCTGGCAATGACATAAATTAAAGCACACAGTGTTCAGAGAAGGATGCTGGAAAATACGACAGAAATAAGATGCTTGTCTGTAGCCTACTGCAGTTCAGCTGCGTGCGGTGAACGCTGGCAGTGTGAAAGGACAATTGGCACGCACCGCTTCTGCGCTGCTTCAGGTTGCAGGTTCTGCGCAGGTTCAGCTGAATCCGAGTGAGAGGAGGAGGAGTCTCCAAATGCACACTGTGTCAGCGCTTCAAGTGTATTGTCAGATTCGTCGTGCTGCCTGTATATTTTATAGTGGCACAACATATTTTACAAATTCCACTTTCTAAATAATGAAACTATAGTATGTCTACTTATAATTATAAAAAAATAAATCAGGTTTTACCGATGCAGATACGATAGAAACGATGCATCTCGATACAAATGCCAATTTGTATCCGATGCACACATTTTAAACTGATGCATCGCATCGTTAACTTTTTAAGACGATGCACAGAGCGAATCGGGGAATCTTTCCATCCCTACTAACTTGGTCAAAGGAAAAAAAAAAACATGACAGAACAGAAGCAGGGGAAATGTCTATATAATCGCCAGTCTATATAGTTATTTTTATCAAAAAAAAGTTACAAATATATAAAATGACAATAATTCAGCATATTACGATGACACTGAAGACTGGAATAATATGATGAAAATTAAGCTTTGCAATCAGAATAAATTGATTTTAAGGAAGAATAATTAGATTTTAAAGTATATTAAAACAGAAAGAGAAGTCTATTTTAAATAATATTTCACAATGGCCTTGATGTGTAAAAGATGCTTCTTTCAAAAACATTCAATATTTTAGTGATCTAAAACTTTTGAATGGTAGTTTTTTCATGCATTTATTTTTAGGACTTCTTTGTTTGAACAAACTTGTTTTTTAACATCTTTGTGGTTCTTTTTTCGTCTTCTTTTTTTTAATTATATAGATTTTTACTTTATCATTAGTCCTTTAGTTGTTTTGGCATAGATTCTAATACACTCCATAAATAGTCTTTTTAATGGTCATCCAGCACCTTCAAAAAAGCCTGTAGCAGCGGGGTAGGAGGGGACATTTTTAATGGAACAAACTCTTCTTATCTGCATACACATCTCCAGCTGCATGAGCTCAGCCACAAGCTTTCTCTTGACATTAGATAAGAGGCTGAAATCTGTCTCTGGCACATCTGAAGAGAATTGCCAGTAATGCGTGCTAGGAAATCACAAGGGCCCTGCATATAACATTGTCTGGATTCTGAATTCTCTTGATCCCAGGTTCAGGCAAATAAAAATAGCTGTTCTCTCTCCACTAAAATGCTTTTGATGTCACAAAATATGTCTCCTGTGAATGTCTTTATAACATTACACCTCAGTAGCAAAGAAAATGAAGATGCAGTGATATACTTTCTGCTGAAGCTTGTACCAAAAGAGGTAAAATTAACTTTGCATTGAATCGATTGTCCTCCTATGGACGTCTTTGTTATGACCTTCTTTGAAAACAAAGATTTAGTCAGATGTGGCCAAGATAACTTGTGTCGAAAGTCATTTAAAACAGCAAGTTGGAGTTTCTTTTTCTCTGATAGACCACTTTATATTGACTTTGTCTCTGGCATTTTTCAGGTAAACAGTGTGAGTATAAGGTGTTATGCCTGAGCAAATCACATAGAGAATGAGTTTCACCTGATTAACAGGGTAAGGCTTTAAAATGCCCACTTCAATGTGGCGGTAACGGGGGTGGCTATTTTTAAATGTCTAGGTCAGTCTGTGTCCTAGGCAACCATGTGTAGCTAAGGAAATCCTTCACTGTGGTACCCATCAATAGTAACATGCTGGCAAGCCAGTCTCTCCCACACAAACACTCCAGTACTGTAGGTTCTCTTTAGCGCAGCCACTTACTTGCTTTCAGTGAGGTATTTAAAAGTAAGGAGGTGATATGAACAACGTTTATAGAGGTTTATCGACGCTATTGCGGGTTAGGTTGAATTCCATGTGTGACTGAACCAGTTTCAGATTTGCTTTAACATCCATTTACTCAGACAATTCACCCAAAAATAAAAACAGAGTGCCTATTTACTGTACATTAAACTCAAATAGCCCTCCTAGTTAGCCGAAGGTATAGTAACTCGGCCCACCAACGTGTGATTGGGATAGTCAGTTTAACAAAACTGAGTGAGCTCTAGTGGCTCAGATGGAAACGTGTTGTATGCATTTTGATGCAATAGAAGTAATTATCTCCTCATCCAGACGGGACTCTTATTCCAATGGCACCCATTCACTACAGATGATCCATAGGTAAACAAGGCAGTGCTAACAATGCTAACAGTAAAGAGTTGTAAATTGTCATAACTAAAGTTAAGAAAGATAAACACATATTATTAAATACTGTGGTAAAAGCTAGTTAATGCATAAACCAACACTAGCCAACGGTACAGCTGCTTAGGACAAAACCTTAGATTTACATAGAAGATATAGCCTCTAGAAGATATCGCATTGCTTAATCTTATTGCGTCTGGTTCGGAAACTGCATGTCTGATTCTAAAATCTAATTGATCGTTTGTAATATAGTTCCAGGACCAGTAAGAACGTTGATTCAAGAACATGTCCCACTTAGGTAACTTATGTTAAGCACATCCCCTTGGAATAGTGTGTTGAGGTTATATTTGTATTTGAGCACACAAAAATGTCTCAGGGTTATGAATATAACTCCTGTTATATAAAGCCCTAAGGGGGCTTAGGAGGTGTGGCAAAGGACACAGTGTCTCGTTCCTTCAAGGAACAGGGGTTCTCTTTAACGACGCCAGTGCCAGTAAGACCGTAGTCTTAAAGGTAAGGGGAAGGTCAGAGACTTGCTCCAACGGTCTCAATACTCAATAGAAAACGCACCACTAGCGGATCTCTGCCCACTGAACGACCATCACTAAGGGAGTGGAAAGCCGAAATTGAAGCCACATACACTTTAAGTGTGGAGTGAGCTAATCCTGTGGACAGTCTAGCCTGCAGGAACTCCAAAACCACGCTAGTCGGGCAGTTAACTGGGTCCTGACAATAGACTATTACACCATGAAGTGAAGAGCCTCCACTTCAGTTCATACAATTTCCTTGTTGAAGGAGCTCTGGATTGTAGTATAATCAGAAAAACCTCGGTTGACAAACCAGTAGCTATGAGATGTGCCCCCTCAGAGGCCACACCCATAGCTTCAGCCTCTCTGGGCAAGGGTGAAATACCGACCCCCCCACATGAGACAGAAGGTCTCTCCTGATCGGAATCTCCCATGGAGAGCCATCGAGGAGAGACACCAGGTCCGAAAACCATACCTGCCCTGGCCAACGGATCAGAGATGTTGGGGGAAAAGCATACAGACGGAGCCTCGGCCATGTCTGTGCCATAGCATCTAGAACCAATGGAGCTGGGTGAACGAGATAGAACCAGAGGGGACATTGTGCACTCTCCTGAGTCGCAAACAGGTCCACCTCGGCTCTGTAGAAGATTGTCCAGATTCGCTGCACGACATCTCCAGTCTCGACAGGATATCTACTCCCACGTTTAAGTGCCCCGGGACATAGACTGCTTTCAACGAAAGGAGCCTGCCCTGAGACCAAACCAGAATCTGGCACGCCAGCTTGTTTAAGGGGCGTGAACGCAGACCTCCTTGGTGATTGATATAAGCGAACGCTGCCATGTTGTCGGCACATGACAGCCTCTTAGACCCAAACGGAAGTGCCTTAATGCCTGAAACACGGCAAACATTTCCAGCTGATTTATGTGCCAGGAAAGATGCTGACCGGCCCACAGCCCTTGGGCTGGGTTACCATTCATGACCGCCCCCTTACCTTGTGAGAGAAGCATCGGTCATTAAGACAAACTCACCGACACGGCGTTCCTAGAGTCGGGCCTAGATTGACAAACTCCACGCTTCTCCACATAACCAGAACTCGCACACTGTGTCGAGAGACTGTGATTATGTGAAATGGGTTTCCCCTCGGGGAGAATCCTTTGGACTTGAACCAGCACTGCAGTGGTCTCATGTGCAATAGGCCTAGTGGGATCACATTTGATGCTGCTGCCATTAGACCTAAAAGTCTCTGGAAAAACTTCACTGTTAGTGAACAACCTTCCTGCGCCCTTCTGACTGTCTGTAGGATCGCGCCGATTCGAGCGGGGAACAGCTGTGCCCGCATCGCGCCCGAATCCTACACCACACCCAGATAAGTGGTTCTCTGAACCGGAGAAAGCACACTTTTCTTGGTGTTTAGCCTTAACTCCAATTTTTTCAAATGAGCTGGGACGACATCTCGATGTCTGCTCACTTCACTCTGAGATTGCGTTAAAATTAGCCAGTGGTCGATGTAGTTGAGGACGCGAATGCCCTGTCCACTACCTTTGTAAATGTACAGGGAGACAGTGCTAGACCAAAGGGAAGAACCCCGTATTGATAAGCTTCGCCCTTGCTTCGATCTATTGTGAGAAACTTGTTTCAATGTGAGCATCCTGAACTTCAGCGGTTCAGTTGCCTGAGATCTAAAATGGGCCTCAGCCCTCCATCTTTTTTCAGAACCACGAATAATGATGGCTCGTTTGTCTAATAAATTTTCCACTTCTTTCTGTAACACCAGCATCTGTTCAGGACTTTTTACTACAGTGTGCCGAACTCTGCTGAATCGAGGAGGTGTCTGCTTGAACTGAATGCAGTAACCCTTCATTATACTATTTAACACCCAAAGAGAAATATTTGGTAGGCTGACCCACACCCTCGGGACTGGTCTCTGATAGAAAGAGATGTGGCTGCTCCACTTCCCCTGGCTCTCACTATTTAAGCTCTGCCCTGAGCGCAACACGTCGCAAAGTTTTGTTTGCCCCGGCTGCATCACTGAGCGTTTTTCACTGTCACTGCCCTTGTTTATCGATCTCTGCCTGATACCCCGAACCTCTGCCTGGATACCGACTTCTGAACTCTGCCTGATACCCCGAACTCTGCCTGTACTCTGGTACTGTCTCTGCCTTGCCTTCGTTGTATTTGATGTTCCTGTTTGATCTCCGCCTGTTTGACATTGTCTATAATAAAAGCTTGCAAATGGATTCAACTGACTCTGAGTCTGAGTTACAATCTCATTGTTCAGATGTTTGTAAAAAAACATGAAACATTTACAAGTTGTGGAATTAGTCAATGCATGATAAATTTTTCAGGTTTTTCAAAACAACAGAGTCAGCCAGTTCCTCATCATCGCCACTTTGATAGTACGCATTGACAGCGTAGCACACATAAAAACACATTAAAATGGGTTTAATAGAGCCACATAAACTGCTAATGAGTTAAGCAGCCCCGTAAATATGCAATTCTGTCTCATGAGTGCTTATTTTCTTAATGACAGCTTCAGAGAGAACATATTATCAGCATTCCAGGTACTGCCATAATCAGCATAGGACTACATTAGTGCAAATTCTGAATGATCAGTGCAGAAACTTTTATTATTCTTGTCACATACAGGATTGCCAACGATTTTTAGGCAGGAAATGGTTCTGCAAATATTTCTGCCCATGGACATCATAGTATCAGAGAAGGTAATGTTTCATGCCTTCCCAGGTTTGCTTTATATATGTGTGTGCTTTGTATATGCAGTTTTAAATTGTTATAAATTACACTTCAAATAAATGCTAAAAATGCTATGCTTGATACATTCGTATACATAATAAATATACACAGTGCACACACATAAATTATGTAAACAAAATCTTGCCCAGCACTAATTTACATATGTTTATAGTGTATTTTTTGGTTATCTTCACCCTGTGTATATGGTCATTGTCTTTTTGGCAATGTATAAAAAAAATCACCAATGTTCCAAATTTTTGCTCCAGTCACAAGCCCCTTCCTCTTGGCAGCATACACAAACTCTTCATACATGTTATAGTTCAGAAGCAGTTTTTTTCTGCCTCACTTTCTATTCACAAGGTTTTTGCTCATCCTTTTTATGTCATTTTTTCTATAATTGTTTTGCTTTTAGAATGAGTCACCCCCAAACTATCACCACAGTGTTCCAGTCGTGCTGTGATAATCACTAGATTCTGTGTGTAAGGAGGAGATGGAGGAGAACTAGGGGCTAAGACTGAAGCGATGCACTGAGTTAATGGAGGATTGGTTTACTCACTACTTCAGAGTGAGTGAGAGCAGATTGAAGTGGACACCATTGACAGAGATTTGGCGAAGAAACCAGACTGGCATTCTGCCACAGAATGTCACCTTGAAGTTAAGGGGTCATTTGCGTTTAAGAGTGTGCTGTGTTACATAGATTAATGGAATGAAGACAAGCTAGGCAGACAACAAACCACTTGGTCTTCTCATTCCTGCACTGCTTCTTGAAAGGCTAAAGGAGTTCCAACAATCTCAAGGCCGAAACTGAAAGGATCATGGCTGATTTTGTCTGTGTCTAAGTGTTTTGCAGTGTTGGGCTTTGGTAAGAAGGGTTTTGCTTTAGCTTTAGAAGGAAACTGCAGAAACCTTGAGAACCTAAATAAATAGTTTTTAGGATTGCATTGATATGCATTACAGGGGAGTCTATTGAGAAAATTGTAGATATAATATTGCATATTGTTCCCAAAATAAAGTGTTTATATTGTTATTGTACTTAAACATACTATGTCCACTGCATGAAATGAACACGCTGTATTTGAACGATTTTTAAATTTATTAATTTTTTATGTATTTATTTTTATTTGACAGAACTTTATACAGTAGAGATTTATTTCCATGTTACAAAAACCTAAAAAGGTTTCAGACTGTTTTTAGAAAGCAGAATGAAACAGTACTATTAAATTTAGTGAATATGAATGTAAAATATGTATATTTCATAAGTTTAAAAAAATAACCTTGTGCTCATATGTATAATGATTTTCTGAACCTTTCATACAAGGACATTCAGAAGTCTTATATCCTGTTGCTGACAAAATAAAATGTATCTCTGAAAGGAAAATGTATTTAATCAAAGACATTTAAAATGTAAACTCACCAAGCCTGTTGTCTATGTTTAAATGTTTCAGTATTTTTGTTCAGAATCATTTGCCAATGGCTTTTAAACCCCAACTCATGAATTATTGTGAAGAAATCTGAAAAAGAAAGAGATTATCTCTTTCTGTGACTCATTTTATGGTTAAATGGAATGCCAGCATGAGAACTCATATTAACAAGATTGTTTTGTGCTTTGTCAGTGTCACGTAATGCACAGAAACAAATCACTTAAAGGAACACAGTTATGATGCATAAAAATCATAATGAACATCAGTAAATCTTAGTGTGTTTGTTCCTTTATTTTTTAATATTTGTTATATCTTTTCAAACGATGTTATGATTCTCATGTGCCATTACTGAGACTGACATGTTCTTCACACAAGATTTTGAATTGCTTCAAACTATTTTATTTTTTCTGAGATAATATCGACCTCCTACTCATTGTCTCACAAAGAAAAGGATCTTAATTTCCTTTGCCCCCAAATCATTGATGATAGCATATAAATACACCAACCGCCATCTGCTTACACTATCATAATCTTTATTGCTAGAAAATTGGATTTGCTCATGAGAATGTCATGGAATGTCATGAATGTCATGGGGTCACTATATTTTAATCAAGAATAAATACTTCAGAACATTTTACACTCAGCGAGGTGCTCTAAGCTTTGAATGTCTTATTCTATTCCGTTAAGCACATATATTATAAAGGCTATATATTAAATAGCGTGATTGCCTAATTTAATTTTAAACAAGGCCACAGCAAAATACGGTAGAGGTTTGTTCTGGAATGAGATAGCCTTTTTGGACCATTTAGTAAACAAGCATTGAATCCAATGACTCGCTGTAAAGGACAGTTGCTTGTTTCCTTTCGAATGAACCAGTGTTTTGAACAATTTGGTTGAATGAATGATCCAATGACTTAAAGAGCCCCTATTATGCCATTTCCAATATTGCCTTTCATGCAGTGTGTAATATAGCTGTATGTGAATATAAATGATCGGCAAAGTTGTAAATCCGAAAGTGCACGATAAATAAAGTTCTTGTCACCCAAAATAAAGAATCAACTGTATACAGCCTTAATTAGTCATTAGTAATACGAATATCATTTCGGTGACAGCTCCTCTACAAGTGTAAGACATTTGCATAATTACCCACTTATGTTGTACTTTGGCTGGCTGTAAACAACTTGACCAAGCCCACAATCACATAATTTTACTGACAACTGCTGTACGTGGTAGACAGTCACAACAGACAGGGCCATCTGACCAATCAGAGCAGAGTACACTCACGGAAAGGATGGGTTTAGAGAGACTAGGAATGCAATGATTATACATTTTGTTGGTACAATTACAGAAGAATAATCATGGTTTTACGATTATGACGATTGTTAGGCATTTATTCATTTCATAAAATTACAAATGAATAAAATCACTTAACCTTATATCACTTATTTATTACTGGCTTTTAAAACAGAAATAACACAGTAACCATCAATATTGTGACGTTGTTGGTGGAGGAAAGCACAAGCAGAGATTCTTATAAATAGACTTATAAATAATAGTACTTTAATATCCAACACTGGTAAACAGACAGGCAGGGTGGCACACACACATAGTAACCTTAAAGCTGGACAACACATACTGAACTCAAGTGAACTTATACTCATAGGGGAGGAAATTAAAGTAAACGATCAAAACACACCTGAACATAATTACACAATTAACTGAAGACAGAAACTAATTCAAACATATAGAGAGCACATGGGGAATGAACACAATAAAAAATAGTCCAGGGGCCCCCCTCCCGGAAGCCGTGTCCTCACGGCGTACACAAAAAAAGGAAGGCGAGGAAGTTCAGGAGGTGGCCGGAAGGAAGGGTAGCGATGAGGGAGGGAGGAAACAGGAGGGGTTTGAAGCAGGAGTAACTCTGTGGTACCCAGAGCAGAGCCATGATGTTGTCCCACGGAGGAGCTGTGCAGGAGGAGAACGAGGCGGAGACGGAGAGCCGATGGGCCAGGCTGTCGCCAAGTATCCGGAGCTCCAATGCGGAGCAGATGGCGCCGGTGACCAATGCGAAGACAGGGATCCGGAAGACCACGCTGGAGCCAGAGCGACAGACTGAGGACTGAGGTGGAGATGGAGGAAAGGAGGAGCCTGACAGAGCCGGAGGGATGGAGGGACAAGGCCTAGCCAGAGGAGTGGAGTCCTGAGGCAGCGGATTGTCGACGACAGACCAAGGCGGAGCCAGAGGGACGATGGAGCCCGGTGGAGTTGGTGGACTAACGGGCCGCGGTGAAGAGGAGGGAGCTAGGTCCCATGGTTGAGTGGACGGGTTGGAGGGCTAAGGCAGAGTCCGGGACTCTAAAGGCGGGCGTACACGGTGCGAATTCGGACAGTCGGAAGACCTGTATGGCCACGCACACGTCACGAGTGACATTGTTTACGGACACAGTGGTACACGGCATGATTTTAAAACCTGCTGATTTCCGAGGCAATCACATTCACGAAGTTCCTTTTACAGTCTCCTCTGGGTTTGATTCTGAAGAGCACATAGGGAATGAACACAATAACAAATAGTCCAGGGGCGTTACAAATACAGTACAGAATAATAATAAACAAAAGTCCATCTCTCACATAGGAATGTAAAAAAGTGTCCTCTGCTCTGTAAACATCTATGACCATATTTATCTTTTGAAAATAACAAATAGATCACAAAAGTATTTAATGGTTTCAGTTTTTACATTCTTTTGGACCAGGGGTAGAGATTTTAGACATGGTGAAAAATTGGTTCACCGTGGTTTTTACTTATGATTAATACTAATAATAAAAATAACAAAATAAAAGTTTCTGAAATATTATTAATATATGACTAATATTAACTTGAATATGAAACTGTTACTAGTGATGGAAATGAACTAAAATATTATTATAATCAACTGTCATTCATATGTACTGTAATACAGACTAATTCCCACATGCAACTTTCACCTCTCTCGATTAATCAACTGAATACTTAATTCAACTAATTTAAGTAAATGCGATCTTAATCTTGGGGGGTTAATTGAAAACACTGATGTGTTAGAAAGAAGTAAATATTGAATTTCTATGTGCTATACTTTACAGATAAAGACACAGCAGAAAAGCATAGCACTTAACCTCATCCCAAAGGTATACAGTGCATTCATGCACACTAACAACCTGGTAACTACTTGCACTTAGTTTGTGTGAGCAAATTATATCCTATGATAAAACATAGGTAAAAGGTAAAGTTTACCTAATATATTTGAATACATTACACAATTAATTACCCATTAAAACAGAGTAATATAAACGATCACATAACCTTCCCAACCCTCTGTGGCAAACAGAGTTGCTTTCAGTGGTGCTGAAGCAGGTGGTTGAGGGCGGAGATCGATAAGATTATGGATATAATTGCAGGAAAACACAGCCTTCTGGTTGACTGTGGAGGTTTTTTGCCACACCTCTGGGCGAAGGAGACCCAGAGGTAGCACAGCTGGAGCTACTCCGCTCGAGGTCCGACTGCGGGGCAGGGAGGACTCAGGTTATGTACAGTTAAGGGAACACTGAGAGAAAATAGAGCACGGATCCCATAGGAGTGGCGCAGCAAGCCGGCACCAGCTGGTTCTCTCGCTCACCTGCTGTCCTCTTGAGGACGCGAGAAAACACAGCCTCTACGCAGAGGTCTTTTTCTGTAAAACCTAGTGAAGGTGACGGTGTCGCCCAGCCTGCAGCTCTAATCTATGCTAAGAGGTGCTGGAGCCTGTCGTATAGAACGAAGCAACACTCTCTGAGTGAGCTCCCAGTCCTAAGGCAAGGCTTCCCTGGTATAAAGGGAATGGCTTTAACCACCCAATGAGCCAACCCCTGTTTGGAAACCGAATTCCCACAATCCGAGCTGCTGGAGCATTTTGACGCTCCAAGTGCGGTCAGTGTAGCGGTGCTTTCTCAAAGCGCGTACAGGACAAGCAACTCTGGGCTGGGTCTGCCTCCTCCCGAGGTAGAGCTTGCGGGTTCCTACCTAATCGCAAAGACACAGTAAAAACCCTGGGCACTGCTGGCCGGGTTTTCAGCCGGGCCAAGCTCAAGACACTCTATGTAGACAGAGACAGTTAGTGGGTCTCCTATCCTCTTTAGTAGAGACCAGCGCACTGAATCATGCTGTCCTTCAGCACCAGATATTTTTGTTCTATATCTGCTTCCTGAAAGGACTCAAAGGGAGCGTGCTGCAGGCCATGTAGGGCAACAGCAAGATCCCAAGAGGGTGTGAGATGTGGTTTCGGGGATATTTCTTTTTTCTTCATCAAGCCGATGCACACCTCTAGGAAACCAAACGATAGGTGGTAGGTTACTTACTAAGTGGCGTGTAGGTGCTTACTAAGTGGTGCAGCCTCCACTGCATTGTGAGGCTTCCCACTTAGGAGACGATCTCTATGACAGCATTGAAACGCTGGAGAAGTCTGTCGCATCCCGTGGGATGTGGGTGCCAAAGGTGCCCAATCCCCTGAGAAGAAGTTTCCTTCAGGGGATTTCCATGAAGGGGCTACCGCGAGGATCTGTTCCTCGTCCTCCCTGAATTTACACATCTGTGCAAGGAGGCTCACTGGGGAAGGCACACTTAAGTGCCGGAGACCAGCTGTGTGAGTGCATCCCCGCCAAACGAGGGAAAACAGCAGGCAATGGGCAGACTCGGGGACGGCAAAGAAATGTGTCTTGGCCTCGCTGGAGTGCTCCATATCAGCTGGACTACCTGGGGGTGGAGGCGCTATTCCCCAGGAAGGGTGGACTTTTGTGAGCTGTGGCTACACGGCTAAGAGCCCTGGAATATGAACAGCGCGCATCGTTTTACATTTTTTTTCGCTTGACTCCACAGGAGCAGATGGCGTGCGAGTTGTGACAGGGAGCATAGTGTTTCTTTATGTACGCGATTACCACTGTGTTGTCCATCCGGACTGGCCCATGCTTGCATGGCTAACAACTCAAGGCATTTTTATGTTATATGCCAAAGCAGCTGGACGCCTGGCTGCTTGCACGTTGTATACAGCACCCTGGGCCGTGGCCGAGGCACCCGTGTCCTTGACTACGACCTGCCTGGCCACGGCCAATAGGTAGCTACACTGCGGGAAAACGCCAGTCCGGAGTGTGCCATGGTGCTGCCCATCTAAGGACCCGATCGTGTAATCAGTGGTGAGCGGTCTCATATGAATCAGCCCAGCTGCATGTTTGCATGCGGCCGTGCTGTCATATACCCCAGGAGCCTCTTTTGAGAGGGACTGCTGTCTTGTGCCTGACGTATCTAGGCAGTTCAGCGTGGCCTGCGTGCTCGCTGGCGAGGCGGGCAGAGCAATCGAGTGCAGCTCCATACCGAGAAAAAGAGATCCTCTCCTCTCTTTTATTTTAGGGGGAAAGTTTACTCTTTACTTGGTCGACCTGAAGACCCTGAAGGCTGAAGTGCCCAAGCACTATGTCCCTGCGCATCCTTGTACAACAAATCCCGCGAGTGAGCCATTATCAGCCAGTCGCCGAGATAGCTGTTAGGATGCGGATGTCCCTCTTCCACTTCAGTGGGGAGAGAACAGCTTTTGAGAGGGACAGGCCACAGGGTGTTGTACTGATATGCTCGATCCTCGAACGAAACCAGCTTGATTAAAAGGGGTCTGCATCGAGGCAAATCGAGGCATAAAAGCATGCGTCCTCAGGTCGGTGGCTGCAGACCAACCCTGGCTCTGGCTGCATGCTTGGCACGCGCTTCGGAGCGAGTCTTTTGACCGGCTGCTCCACTAGGAAGAGACCAGTTCAAAGCTTGTGGTTCAGGATGGGTCTCAACCCACCGCTCTTACTGGGCATGCCGGAGTGAGGGCTGTAAAACCCTGACCACAACTCGGCTAGAGGTGCAGGCTTGATTGTGTCCTTCGCCAGTAGGACAACAACCTCCGCACGAAAACAGCAGCATCGCTGTTTGCATGGACTGATTGTAGCGAATGCTGTGTGTGCGCCTGGCGAACTGAATCGCATAGCCAAGGCATACCGTCCGTATCAACCACCGCGAGGGGCTGAGAAGCGCTATGCGGGCTTCCTGCCAAGTCGCTGGGGAATCAAGGGATGTTGACTGCCGTGCCAGCAGTGGGGCAACCTGTAGGGGGACAGGGGCATGGACTGTAAGTCTGGGGGCGTGGGAGAGCAGAGCAGACAGTACAGTCTCCGCAGTCACTGCGACGCTGCGCGCTCCCATCGTGGTTTCAGCCTCACCATCTGACTCACCCTCTGATGCTGCCGAAGACATCTCAGCCTCTCGGGGCGCCCCGAAGGACACACTCAGCCGGGGGGAGCGGTCTCCTCCAGGAGGACCACGGGACTACGCGGTGCATCAGAAGTCCGCACGGCTGTTACTCCGGATGGAACATTCTGAACACTCACCTGGAAGTCCCCCAGGTACTCAGCCCAGACACGCGAGACAATGATCATGTCCGTCCAAAGAGGTGAGGAAACTCTGCATCCCAAAACGCACGGTCGGTTTGACATTCCGAAGAACACTCACCAACTGTGGGAAAATTTCTCTTTCTCTCGGTTGCCCAGGGAAGACCTGAAAGGGTAACCTTAAGTTCTGTCTCACATTTTTTCATTTCAAACAATAAGAAACAACCCTATTCTTCTCATCGCCCCAATATAAGGAGCTTTTGAAGGTGGTGACTCGAGGTGTAGCTAAATTAAATATCGATTGGACAGCCGAGTGCTACAGTAAATAAGAGTAAATTTCTGCGGGTATGGCCACCACCTTCAAGACGGAGGCTTCCATTTTTTCCTGTTCTCCACACCGAGGTGGCGAGATCGTGGAAGAAACCATTCTCGCTTTGGCTGATTTTACACACGATTCAGAGCCGTCATGCTGGAGGCGTTCCCATAGCGTCTCATCGACACGGCGTCGCGTTGCTTTGAGGAAATATGGTTACATGCATAACCTTGAGACGTTTGTCCTTATGGATCAAGCAAGAATGATTGAGCATCAATTTATGTTCCCTTATTAAATTTAAATAATGTTAATAAGAGCTTCAATTAAATGTGTTAGGCTACCATTTCACTTTTATGGGTGAATTATTCCTAAAAATGTACTAACTAACTACTAAAATGTACCTAACAAAATATACATGTTTTAAACTAGATTAGTTGCTACTGGATTGGGTGATCAGCTAACTCACAGTGACAGATAATGGACATAAAACAATGGCATCAAGGCAACATTTTGCGTAACATTATTCCTTAAATCAATCATTTAATAACATACCTTACAGTCTTGAAAGAACTCTTTTTGGTCTTCCTGAAGATACCCCATGAGGCAACAGATAACTGAACCCTTTTTTCCTCAATAATCTGGAACTTTAAAAAGAAAGAATTGTGAAAGTAATAAATAAAAATATTATTAACTATATTAACTCACTTTCATAAAAATATGAAAGTAAGTTAAACCAACATAATTCAATTTTTTGCTTTCTGATGGTTTCATCACAGCACATGCTAACATTAATCGCTATACGTTGCATTTATCCTAAAGATTAACTCGGGGTCTTACATGTAGATATAATATCAACATGTAATCAACATGTTTACATCAAGAATGACATAACATAACATTTCACTTAGCCATATACATAAAACTAATGTGTGCTAATATAATGGACAGTGTTCTTCGCTTTCAAATCTAATTCGATATATAAATTAATAAAATCTAATCACTACACCTGTGGAGCCGACAACATTTTACATTAGTATTGCTAACTAATATAGTTACAAATATAAATGATTTCATTTCAATTTTAACATCCCAGAGTAATTTTTTTACAGTGCAGAACCTTTCCACATCTAAGATCAATTAATCATTTGGACCCTGACAGTAAGACCAATAAAGAGCTGACCTTAGCAGTAATATATGGCATAGTCCAATGACCATTGTCTCCTCTTCTACCTCCAGTGGGTCATCTCTGTCATCTTTGATGTGGTTATGCTGGAATGGTTCACAACAACACAAGGCAACAGAACATTTCTTACATACTGTAGAAATCATATTTTGCTTTTGACACAAATGCTAGCTGAGAGGCTGAGAAGTGATTTGCTTTTCTATTATGCCAGAAATCTAGCAGAGAAGTGCCGCTATTTATGGTCTCAAACTCTTTCCCAGGCCAATGGCACGGCTGTGTAGTGCTCGGGTGTATACTCACGCACATAGACAGAGCAAATTATTTTTGCTCTGTCGCTGTGATGCCTAAAAATAAAAATAAAAATAATAATCTACAGAAAAATGTTACTGTTATAGCCCAGGAAGAAAGAAAGGTTTTCGGTACTGAGTGCTCTATGCAAGGCAAGAGGTCAAAAATTAATTGAAGGTAAACCTTAATATATATATATATATATAAACTGTAAAAAGGTAACATATAGAAATCAAAACAGATATTGTAATTAAAAATTGTATCAATTTAGAAAAAAAAACATGACAACCTTAGCCATTACAAATGTGACAATTTATAATTTAATATTATATTTCATTATATTAAAAACAGACTTTTAGCTAACAATGGCTTTACATTGTTTTATTGTGCATTTATTGCCAACAGCTATAGAAATAAAAGGTTAATACTAATTAAATAATAAAATTCTAATTCTAGCTAGAAAAAAACATTTGTGCAATCAGACATTTGACTTTTGACTATATACACATATTTTCACAAAGAAATCATTCAACAGGTCTTGGAGGGCAAACAGAAGTCATAGTGTTTCTTCTCCCTGCTTGCAGTAATGATTCAGAACATGATACGCTTATCAGGAATGCATTACCAATATCAAACTCTTCATTAAATGTGCATTAATGGCTAATTGACCATAGCATTAGCATTTAAAACATGCTTATATAAGAAAAGCATGTCTAAATACTAATTAAAATCTTTTAGGGTGGATTATGAAGAGAATCTTCGTAGAGAACTTTCCACAGAATACCAAACAATAACAAATAAAAGTTGTCAAGAGAGAAATATATTTATTCATAAATAATCAGCTGTCCAGATTATGCCATTGCGAAAAAAACAACATGAAACTGAGGTGAATGCAATAATTCAAAGCAAATAAAAGATGCACTGCATAGAAGAAATACACAAGCCTTGTTAAAAATGAATCCTCCTTCCCATTATTAACTATGGTAATTAGCTAATTAATGCTAGAAAAGTTCTCCTCGAACCTCCCACACACAAGGAACATGCAGCAGGCATCCTTCATCCCCTGAGAAGCCAGTCTGAGGGAGGTACACCATTCCCAAACTCCTTCCCTCTTTCATTGCCTAGAGTAAGAGGAGGAGAAGAGGAGGATGTGAAAGGCCTTCCATAAGATGAAGAAAGGAGAACATGCCGTTCTCAGTGTGTTAACTAGGAGCGATGTTGATCTCTCCTGACGTTAGCTAACCAGGGGTTCGGATCACACGCATTTGCTGCACAAGAGCAACACCTACGCTTTCGGTTCAGGGAGGGTGGAGGTGTTACTGAGGAGAGGGGTAGAACTGTTTCATCTGATCTTAAAGAGAAGGTACAATCTTGCATCAGCCATATAATTTATTTAGGTCTCAGTTTCATACAGAACAATCAACCCACCTGATTTAGTAGTGATAGGTTTGTGATATACTGAGAAACACTGCCTAATCTAGGACTGGTAGACAATGAAGTTTAAAAATATTTAATATTAATATCAAAAATAAGATTGTTGAACAGCTACTGTATGGAATGCCTATCACTCACAATATATGGTACATGTAGGGAATAGTTGACCCTTAAAGACCATGAGCATTTTTGGGGTGCCTGACACAGCTTTCTTTCTCCTAGACCTATTCTAGCAGTCAGCGTTAAGTGTCATACGTCATTATAAAAAGGGGAACTTAAAGTTTAAGTCTAACTTAAATACTTTTAAATGTACATGTTTTCCACAGTTTTTTTTTCTAAGAATAAATACATTTCCAGAATTTTTGAAGAAAAACAACAAGCAACAATTATGCAAATAATTATTATTTACTATGTACTTGAACAGAAACTCCTGAAGTTTGGTACCCTGTCTGTCAGTCACTACGAGTTATGTTGTGACGACAGACTGGGGTTCATACTTGGGAGCCCTGACAGTCTTGCGGTCTCGCCTCTCTCTCTTCCGGGGGACTGTCCGGGGGACTGTGAATGAGTCAATGTCGACATCCCGTGTCGAGTTTTCCGCTTCCAGCGGGGACTCCTCTCTCAAGGGGTACGGCACCCTGTGACACCTGACGTCTGGAACCTCCAGGTGTGGCTCCTGGACAGGACGTGGCAGACTACCGGCAGTGGTAGACACTATCACCCAGGCCATCCTCCATCCTCCAAGTGCCATCGGCAGTCAGACTGGGCGGAGCAGTCTGACGCCAGGCCCAGTTTCAGGTGTCAGCTTGCCTGGTCGGTCAGCCCCTGTACTGGGCTAGGTGTCCACATGCCTGATTCCCTGCAGGTATTCTCATGTGATGTATGACTCTACGGCAAAGTTTCCCTGTTGGTAAACTTGTGTTTTCCCTCGGCCTGTCTCTGCTGTCTAGTGCTTTCCCCCCTTTGGTGGAACCTGACCCAGAGACTTAGTTGGTATGTGCACTGCTCCAGGCCTGGGCCAGTCCATATTAGTTTATAGCAGTCCTCTTGAAGGTCGAAATCCCTTCCCTAGAGTCTATCTCTAGCTCAGGAACGAACAGTTTGGCTTCTCCGGTGGCAATGTACTCACCTATGGTCCTTGTGGGTATCATGGTAAACGAATTTGCGCTGGGGCATTGGGAAGGTTACGACCTTGCACAGAGAAAAGTTGACACGCTCAGCTTGCTCAAACTTTTCGCAGTGCTGTTGGTTGTGACGGGGTTCAGGTTGTGGCACTTTCCATATGGACCCTGGTCTGTCATCACGACATAACTCATAGTGACTGACAGACAGGGAACGTCTTGGTTACGTATGTAACCCTCGTTCCCTGGTGGAGGGAACGGAGACGTTATGTCCCCTTACCTCAACCTCGACCCATTGCTGGGGGCCCAGGGACCTGGCTCGCGGCTCCTGAGCAATACCTGTTGAGTGGTTGCACCTGCTGCCCTATTTATACCAGCTCAGCGGGGAGTGGCTCAGCATGCAAATACCACTAGCCAATTCTGATTGGCGTTTTCTCTTAATCAGAGCGAATCAGGGCTCCCAAGTATGAACCCCAGTCTGTCGTCATGCCATAATGTCTCTGTTCCCTCCATCAGAGAATGAGGGTTACATACGTAACCGAGACAATTTTTTTTTTCTTTAGAAAGTTGTATCTGGGCATTTTACACTTTTAAATACAATTTTGTCTATATATAACATTCCCCAAGCAAGCCATTTATTGCAATATTGTTTTTGCCACTTTTCAGTGGAAAAACAGGTCTATTTAGTTTACTAACAATATAGATGGGTCCAAAATGTTTAGTGAAAAAGAAAACAGCAACAGGGTTACATAATAACAAAACAAAGTACAAAAGTCAAAGTGAAAAGCCCTTCTTCAGAGAAATATAATTTGAGCAACAAACACAAACCATGCAGCTAATAGTAAAAATAATTACACAAATTGTCTTCCGCCACAAAAATATTTTTAAAAATCAGTGCAACATTAAAAAAATATGTAAATTATCATAATATAACAGCCAAATGGATGATCCGCTGCACTCTGCTCATTTCTAATTGGTTACCACTTTTTTTGGGAACGACGGCAGCTTTGCCAGACTAACTTACAGACTAATAAAATGTAGCGTCACAGGGAGTATGGTCCCTGTATGGTATAAAAGGACTAAATTTTTATTTGTTTCTTTTAAACATGAAGCTTTTCACTTTACAAGGCATTAATTAATGTATTACAAATTTTTTATCACCTATATCAGACTCTTATTCTGATGGCACCCATTCACTGCAGAGGATATTAGTGAGCAAGTTTTGTCATTCCTCCAAATCTTTTCCAATGGAGACACAAATTTATGTACTGTACATTTTGTACAGAATTAGTTTTTTTTTGTGAAAATTTGCCATTTTGGCATTAACTGTTCTTTAATAAATTTTAAATGGCACGTGCATATATTCTTTTCTTTTTTGCTAATATCTGACTTTGATAAGTGCTTAATTTAGTCAGATGGTGTTTCATTAAACTTCAGTCAGACTTCTCACTGATGAACAGCTGAGCTTAAATTCATCTCACTGATTTCATCTCCATTGTGATAAATGCTGACATACTGCTCTTTCTCCATTTCCATGGATATCAGTTAATTTGCAAAGAAGCTTTAGGGAGCACATTAAGGGCAAGTATGAAAGCATCAGCCAAGCATATCAGCCTCTTACATGTCTCATTTTTGCTTTTACCTTCTGTCAGAGCATAATGGTGATTTTAATGCAATTATTCAAATAACAAGAGCTGAAACTCTATCGGCACATTGAGTGATGTGACCGCGCAATGCACCTGAAGTCATAAGAGCTACATGACTGACTAATGTGAGTTGAATTAGACATGGCATCATGACACTGTACCTGAGTAAGACGCAAAATAACTTGAGAACAAATCAGATGAGTCTGAATAAAAATGCCCTATTGTACATTTTGTTCTTGCCACTCCATTTCAGCTCTTTGTGCAGTCAAGGCTGCAAACTATGGTCACTTTTTAAAGGAATACTAATTGAAAATCTAGACACTTGACATGACATGCAAATGTACTGTCCTCATAGGGAGAAAAAATCTCTCTCTCTTTATAGTCTATTTAAAAAGAAGACTTACATTTGTATAATACCTTTTCATATATAAAAAGAACAGTCACCAATTACTGTGGCCTATGGGCTCAATCTATTTATGAATGGGCAATCTCTTGGGGATACTAATGCTAATCAGGACCCAAAGAAGTAAACAAAGAAGAGGACAACATTTTTAAGCCTGTAAGATTTTTTTTTTAATTAAATGTGTAATGTTTATGCGGAACTGCTTCTATGTTCATGTATTGAGTTTGCAGAGTGATGCTTCATTAATAAGCATAAACAAATTTTTTACATATTTGTGTGGAGATGCTTGCGGGAGTCTTAACCCTTGGAAACCATGTGTCAAAATACATTAGTACCTATTATAAACAGTTGCCTGCAGTGTGACTTGCTAAGCTACTTCCAAAACTTTCAACAACATTTATCAAAGTATACATTAATTACTGGTTATCTTTATGACCTTATATTATTATGTTGACATTCAACATTGAATGTCTTTTGGAAATTAATTTGTCTCACTGCATGATCATTGAAAAGAACTAATGAAGACAAAAAGACGAAGGTTATTAATATGCCTTTGTCAGCTACCCATTGTGTTTTTTACATAATTTATTGATTTATGAGTTGCGCATTTGTTTACAAACTAGATATCGGGATCGGGATCCCTACTTGTGTTTTAAATCACTTCTGATTCCAGAAGGAATTTGAAAAGAAGGAAGGCATTATGTAATTAAATGAGAAATATAAAGAGCATGCTAAAGTTAATTGTTGTTTTTGTCAATATTATGACAGAATAGCTTTATGGGCTTATCATAAATGTTGTGAGTGGTGAGGATGACAGATTAGAAACAGGACAAATTTATGATAGATACAAATTCTTTATTATCTGTCCAAACTGGCCACATGCCTGATTATTTATGTATATACCTGGGCCGGAGAGGAAAAAATATATTCTTCTAACCAAAAATTTAAGGAAAGGACTTATTTGACTTATTTTAAAAGTATGTAGTTTTGTATGTATAGATGAAAAATGTCTATCATCACACATTGAATATTATTGTTTTTTTTTTCCCTCTTCAATGTTTTTACTTTAATGGAAATACAAATGTGGGCTGATAGCTGCGGCTGTATGATAACTCTGAACATGAAGAGCGCTTAACAAATCACCATTATCATTCCATGAGCATATGAATGCACCTAGTACAACTCAACAAGCCTTCAAAACTCATCATAATTCAGTTCACTTCATTACACCGTAAACCATCCAATGATTATTGCAATCCAAGGTCAGTGTATAATTACTTTTATTAATTAACTGTGCCACAGCTGTGTTTTCTGTTTTAGCCCAACAGACAGTTTGATTTCCACCTACACATCCATTGGTTGCCTGATGTGCCGATTGACATAACCGAGTGATATGTATCTTCGCTGATACAGGGATAACAGGTGCTCGTCTCTATATAGATGTCCCTGTTCTGAAAGTGTATTGATCACTTTGGGAGCTTTTCATCACTTTTATGCTCCTTCTGCGCTTCTTCATGTGACAAATTGGTCTGCTTATCACACAAGACATTTTCCCTTACGAATCAAATTGTCCATTATCTATCACCAGCCCCCATCATCTCCCACGCGTACGTTGATGCAGAGACACCCCTAGTCATGCAAATCACACTGGTACATTGCAAAACCACTTGGTATGTGAATGAAAGTGGCTTATAAGAACGTTTGTGTATTGCTGTGTTGTATGTTTACTTTATCAGGTTCGTATCTCATATTCTTTTGTAGGATTGCATTTGCACTTTGCATTCTAGTGCGAATCCAATGTGATCGAAAAGATCCAATTGAACTGACCTCCCTAAAATTGAGGTTAGCCATACATTTGACAAATTTAAAAAACAATGATAGTTTAAAATGCTTCCTATCATTCTGGCTATTTTAATAAAAAGGCAGCAAAGAAATGCTCGTACTATATGTTTTAGAAGGGCACAAAATACAATTATTTTAAGCATCCCTGCAAAAAAAAGGAGGAGCATGACAAAATAAGGAAAGCCAGGAAGACACAAAAACCAAAACCACAACTAAACACGACAGAATACGTGACACCAGGAGCAGGTGGTTTTGTGGGGGGGGTTTTGGCCTGTTGCTAGGAGTTGTACGTGTTTCTCTCATTACACATTTCCATATGCAATTATTAATTTAGCAGACACTTTTATCCAAAGTGACTTACAAATGAGAATAATAAAGCAGGAGTAATTAATTCAATGCAGACAATACAAGGTGTGCTACCTCACTAAATTACTTATCAATATTAGTTAATTATATCGACCAAAGTGTCTGTTGTCTTGTTCAGAATGTGAAAGCAGAATACAAAAAAGCCAAGAACATGCTACAGTTCTTTAATGATGGATAAAGATGAAGCATAATAGAGAATGTACAATGCAGACTCTAAAAAGATTATTAATTAAATGATTATTAATAGTGCTGACTCCAGAACTATAGTTGTTTAGTATGTGGATAAGGAAAACACAGTAGCATTTATTTTTGTCATATGTGCCCAGAACAGGTTTCAAGTAATGGAAATGCTTATATTTTAGTTAATTAGTTTTACTGTTCTATAATAACACTGATCTGATCACAATGCGCCTCATTTACAAAACAAATGTACCACAGAAACTCTGGCATATGGTTGTTTGCAAAATTGTCACACACACACACAATATATAATTTCTAGAGTTGCTAACTTGACATTTCAGCCATTCATCATTAAACTAAAATGCAGTCAACCAAACATAAATTTACACTGCTCAAATTAAAAGGTCCAATGTAAGATCAGCATGCAGTGCCCAAATACATTTTTTGCACTTATGAAGGATGATGTTTTACGTAGGTATTGTAACATGTAACATTAAATGGTGTTTGATTGGAAATCTAAAATTGCACATATTTTCCTGTAAGGGGTAGGTTTAGGTGTCAGTGTAGGACAATACCACATACAGTCTGTACTGTATAACCACCATTACACCTATGGAGAGTCCCTATAAACCACAAAAACCAACATGTGTGCGTGTATATATATATATATATATTTATAATATGTAACAGAGATCACACATGACAAACAAATTTTTTGCACTTGGATTATGTTTTACATGAATAACAGTTTAGAAACCAAATGTTATATGTTATATGGAAATGGAAACATTTGGATTCTTGTTAAATGCTTGTGAGCCCAGGGTTGTTTCATTTTCAGTTCATTTCAGCTTGATGTTTGCATGCTGTATGTAATGAATGCTGCTAAAGTCTAATTTGCATTTTACTTTGTAGCTTAATATATAATTTTGTAGTTGGGCTGGGCGATATATTCCATGATATATTTATGTGCATCATGTCAGCCAGTTCTTTGATTAGTGGTAAATCTTCATCAGCTGTTTTCAAAAGAAGCTGCAGTTAATGCACAGTGCTGTAGATTACTGACAAGCTACGCAATATTCTGTTCAGTATCGCAGGCATTTGGTAATATTGTGGAATATTGAGTAACTTGTCAGTCTAAAAGGATTTTTCCTACTCTCTTAGGTAGTAATGGGTGTGTTTTTGCACAATCATAATTTCATGTCCCATTCCCATTCGAGCCATAGTGGATTTGTGATTTAAACTGAGGAATTTTAAGGTGCACAAACTAAATGTGTCTCCAGAGAAGATTCATAAGATTGTTTCCTAATTTTTGTGAGGTTACATTTCTCCATGTCGTATACTCTAGGGCCAAGGCTTGTAAACCAGGGTGTTTTCAGGGGCATGAAATTCAAATGATGATTGCTTTTAGATGTCACATTTATCAAGGTATGATCATTCACACAGGATTGGCTGCATATGAACACTTTGTGAATAACACGTGAACTCTGTCACAAGTTGATTTGTGTGCTCGGATCTGTCCTCTTTTCTTTTAGATTGATAAATGAGGCCCAGTTTTTCTTGATTGCATTTAAATTAGGATTTTAAGTGTTATTTGGTTGCGATCAAACGTACTGTAATCTGTTTATTGAAACAAGATCAAAACAAACTGTTGTAGTAAGTAAAAAATTTATAATTTAATTATTTAGGAACAGAGAAATATATTACAGCTATATAAATAAATAAATCTTAACAGGCAATCAAGCAGTAAAGCAATCATGATGTGCTAACCCAATAATCAGCTCAAAAGAAACCTGTAATCCAGTAATCAACATCACAGCTACAAAGAGGCATGTCTGACTGTAACATATATATTGCTGTTTTCTTGTAATCAAGAAGAAAGTCAAGTTACATATGTATGCTTACAATATCAAGCTAAATCATAAAGCTTAGCGTGTTTTCATATTTTCTAGGGCACTGTATGTACATAATGCTTACTAAAATCACACACACACAGACAAAATCCACTTTAAATCATGTTTTTCAAAAGTGCCTAAACAAACAAGGTGAGTTTGGCGGAAATTCACCGAACTGAGCTGAAGAAAGTAGGTCATTAATCTAGAACTGAACACGCGAAATACAGGATATGAAATAGAAGCATCTCTCTCAGGACAGCAGAGCTCTCTTTATCTCTGGCGTGGGATTAATATACACGCCACTATTACACAGCAGTGAAGGATGCATACATTAACAAATTTTCACATCTGGCTATTTCAGTACATTTCAGGTTGAGAAGGTCATGAGAAGTGTTCCCATGTGGGTCCTCTCAGCAGGCTTAGGTGCAGCTAGCTGATTCAGCAAGATTGTCCCAGAAACCTTTTCCTACATGTTTAACAGTAAAGTTGGCGAAGTCTAAGAGTTAGCCTGCAGTATGACATGGCGACGACATCGTGATAAAAGAAAAGGAAACATTTAGCAAAATCACCACAAGTGCTCAAACAACAGCATAAGGATAGCGAACATGATCAAATACCAAAAAGAAAACATCCCAGAGCTGTTGGTAAGTCCCAAAACTCTCAGTCTTACAAACAGAGTGTGAACGCTAAGACAGTACTCCCTTTGATCTCGCCTTAAACGGGATCTGTTCAAACCCTCAACATTGCTGTTGTACAGACAATGCAATCAAGACACTGTTTAGCGGTTTGAAAACAGGCTCGGTTACAGTAGCATGCGGCATGTGATGACGTAGGATGTGGCTGTAGATCAAAGCAGGTTCCAAATCAAAGCTGTGCACCTGCCATTTGATATGGAGATGCAAATTCTGCTTGAGTCTGATGAAGTAGCACGACAACGATGTAAGCAGTGATGTCACTGGGCACGAAGACCTTGTGTTTGTTTGGCATAATGAGCTAGCTTGAAGCTGGACTCGATATTCATATGCAGAACATTTTTAAATTAACTTAGCTGTAGATGTGAGCCATTCAGGCCCAAGTGAGTTGCAAATTGGTGACCCTTAGAGAATTGATTGACCCTCCATTTTAGTTCATTTCCCACTCGAAATCATGCAGCATATGTAGTCAACCATCAAATTTCCTTTTATATCCAACAAGCGTTTCTTCGCATTTTGAATTACTGCTTTGATTTATGATATTACAGTAAATAATTCCTATTGTGTGTACATACTGTTTAGGCTATCTGATATATTTGGTATTATTCAGATTTATCCTTTTCCTACATAGTACTACATTATCTTTCTCACATAGTCTATTACTCCCCTATAACAGCATTATTTCATGTCCATTGAATAATATATTTGTAATTTAATGAGTAGGGTCTTTAAAAAGGATGATATCTTTTGAAATCACTCTGTCTGAGCTTATTTTGCGATATTGACCCTCTGACTGTACTGTATTATTTCATAATTCCAGGCTGGCTTAAATCTTATTTACATAGGAAATCATACTAGACTATCAAATTTTTTGAAGGATGAGGAAACTCCTTTCTGCTCCTGTAATCCTCCTTTGACTGTTAAAACGTTTTATTGAAATGCTTTTAATGTTGTCAGGTAGCAGTTTGTTCAGAAGTCTCCCCAAAGGATGTTTAGTACAGTGTCAACAGGAAAACAGAATTTTATCTCAAAGACGCATAAGCACATTACGTGTAGCTTTCTGTATGTACGTTATTTACCAAGTTTGTCTCTTCTTTTAAACATTCATTCTCTTTTTAATCTAATTTATCCCAGTTCTCGCAATGAATATTAGCATTAGATGCTAACATGTTGTAAAACAGCCAGAGCAGGGATCATAGAAAATGCTATGAGAATATGCAAAAGTTGCTGGAATATTTTAAAGACACTAGTCATGAAGATCTGTGTTCTCTGATTTTTACAATGGCAAATCTATTTGTGCATGTGCTGTTTTCTGGTTAACCTTGTGTGCCCCCAATTTCATTTCAGATTAAACACACACAATTTTTGTAGTCACCGCCATTCTCCTATTTAATTTCCTTCTGAACAATGCAGCGAGGAGGGGGATGAGTGCCTTTCGTATGTAATCTGCTGCTGCAGTAAATCAGTTTATTACAGAAAACTATCAAAGACCACAGGACATGATGATGGGAAAGTGAGATGCAGGACCAGAACATTCCTCTGTGGATGAAATTCCTGTTCTTCTTCACTGCATTCCAAAAGTGATAGAAGCTAATTATAAATGTAATAATTGTAGCACAGATGGACTGCTAACAAGGCATTCAGGCCATTCTCTAACAACAATAGGATTTATTACATGTATTTATTGATCTAATTCCGTGTTCAAAATTACAGGCCAGATAAGTGTGTTGGGGAGCACCTAAAAGTGACTCTACTAACTTAACTTCTCTATTTTAGTCTAGCTTTTTCAGTTACATTTTCTAACAAGTGGCGCAACAAAATGTTTCATCACTTTTTAACGTCAACCTGCACTTTGCACAAAACTCCACAGCTGTGTGACCTAAGGGTCTTTTCTAAACGGTCCTCTCGAATGTGTGTGACATACATTCACATCAAATGTTAAATCTGCGATAGAGATACACTAACAATACACTGCACTTATACACAATCACAAATGTACATTATTTGCATGTGCTTCAAATCTGTTATTACACCTGAAGCGCGTGCACTAAAAAGTCTGTCAAGCAGCAGAAGATTTTTTGGTTTGGTTTCGGTTTTCTGATTGCACTAATATTATTAATAACACACAAGGTTTACAGAAACGCAGTTGGTTATGTCTAAAGTAAATGTAACGTGTTGTAAAAAATGGATGCTGTCACAAGCCGCATCTCTGTGGCTGTAAGGAATCACGCTGGACATTAGGATCCATTTGCAGGATTTAGTAGGCGTAGTCGTACAGGCAATGGTCGTTAACAGGCAGTCAGATATGTCACAGAGCAGGCAGAGGATAAACAAAGACAGGCAAAGAGTTCAGGACAGGCGGCAATCAATCAGAAGTCAAACAACAGAGCAAGGGATCAAACACAAGGAAAAACCAGACTAGGAAAACACTCAGAGACGATAGCAGACGGCAAATCGAAACTTCGCGTCTTCTAGCGGCAACAGTCACTCCTTAAATAGTCCGTGGGAAAGGCGGAAGCGCGCGAAACCCGCCGAGGTACGTGGTTGAAAAGGGTCCGTGTGGAAACTAGTATTCCGGCGAAGGTTCCTGTTGCTGCCCGTTGGAGAGGGCCACAGAGGTGCGTTCCATAACAGAGCCCCCCCCCTGCGAGCGGCTCCTGGCGCGGGAAAGAGTTCGGCGCCGGGGTCTCCCTCGTGGTCTGGGGGCTGGTTTCTCGGGGTGATTGCGGTGGAATTCCTCCGTGAGAGATGGATCCAGTATGTTTTGGGCGTCCACCCAAGACCTCTCCTCTGGTCCAAACCCCTCCCAGTCGACCAAGTACTGAAGGAGCCGACCCCGACGCCTGGAGTCCAAGATCTCCTGTACCTGGTAGATGTCCTCATCCTCGGGAAGAAGGGGAGGGGCTTCTGGAATCGCGTCCTCGTCCTGGTCCCCCTCTCCTTCGGGGGCAGCAGCGGCCTTGAGCAGAGAGGCATGAAATGTGGGTGAGATTTTATAACTAGATGGCAGTTCTAAACGATATGAAACAGGTGATATTTGTCGAATGATCTTAAAAGGACCCACGTACCTCGGGCTAAGTTTCCGGCAGGGAAGGCGTAGACGCAGGTCCCAGGTGGAAAGCCAGACCCACTGTCCTGGCTCGTACTCGGGGTGGGGTCGTCGTCGTCGGTCTGCCTGTTCGGTCATCCTTCTTACGGCCTGTCGGAGCTGGATGTGTGCGGGGTCCCAGGCTTGTTCACTTCTTCGAAGCCAATGATCCACGGCGGGTAGGTCGGAGGGTTCTCCGGTCCAGGGGAATAGTGGAGGCTGGTAGCCCAGGACACATTGGAAGGGGGTCATTTTCGTGGATTGTTTCCGTAATGAATTTTGGGTGTACTCAGTCCAGATGAGAAACTGACTCCAGTCTTCTTGATTGTCATGGCAGTAAGTTCTAAGAAATTTAATGAGTTCTTGATTGAGTCTCTCAGCTTGTCCATTAGACTCCGGGTGATACCCGGAGGTTAGACTGACGTTTACGTTTAGTTGACGGCAGAAGGCTTTCCATACCCGGGAGGTAAACTGGGGCCCACGGTCGGACACGATGTCTTCGGGAATGCCATAATATCGGAAGACGTGTTCTAATATGGCTTGAGCTGTCTCCCAGGCCGAAGGGATCTTGGGCAGAGGGATCAATCGGCAGGCCTTGGAGAACCGATCTACCACCGTGAGGATGGTTGTGAAATGGTTCGAGGGTGGTAGATCGGTAACAAAGTCCACGGCTATATGCGACCAGGGTCTCTGCGGAATAGGGAGTCGTTGCAGGAGACCGACAGGGCGTTGTCGGGATGATTTAGCAATCTGGCAAGGGGCACAGCGTGTGAGGAAATCGCGGATGTCTGCGGAGAGAGTGGGCCACCAGAACTTGTTACATACCAACTCGGTGGTTGCTAGTATTCCTGGGTGCCCGGCGCTAGGGCTATCATGAACTAGATGAAGAACCCTGTCACGTAGAGCGGCGGGCACGAAGGTCTTGTCTGGTGGACAGTCTTGAGGGGTTGGTTCTGTGGACTGGGCGTCTTGGATGTCCTGCATAATGTCCCACTGGATGGGCGCGAGGATGAGATGAGACGGGATGATCGTACCGGGCTCTCCTGCTTGAGTGGGTGGATGGGTATTGAAATCGTGTAAAAAACAGACTCCAACGGGCCTGGCGGGCATTGAGTCTTTTGGCAGACCGAAGGTACTCTAAGTTGCGGTGATCGGTGTACACCAAAAACGGCTCACTGGCTCCCTCTAGCCAATGCCTCCACTCCTCTAGAGCCGCCTTCATGGACAGTAACTCGCGGTCTCCCACATCATAGTTGCACTCAGCTGGTGTTAACTTGCGGGAGTAGTAGGCACAAGGAAAGAGTTTTTCTGGGACCCCTTGCCGTTGGGAGAGCACAGCCCCGATACCTGTACTGGAGGCGTCAACTTCTACAATGAATTGCCTGGCCGGGTCTGGATGATGGAGTATGGGGGCGGTGGTGAAGCAATCCTTTAAGTTCTCGAAGGCGGCCATACTCTCTTTGGTCCAGGTTAATCTTGTAGTGGTTCGCTTCGTCATGGCTGTGAGAGGAGCGGCCACCAGGCTGAATCCACATATGAACCGCCGGTAGAAATTTGCGAAGCCCAGAAATCGTTGGAGTTCCTTCAGAGTCTGGGGTCTGGGCCAATCCACCACTGCCTTGACTTTAGTTTCATCCATTGCCACTCCCTCCTAGCTGATGATGTAGCCTAGGAAGGCCACCTGAGTCTGGTGAAATTCACACTTGCTTAACTTGACGTATAAGTGATTTTCAATGAGTCTTTTGAGGACGGTTCTCACGTGCTGGACATGGCTATCAAGTGTCTCGGAGTAGATCAAGATGTCGTCAATATAGATGATGACAAAACGATGTAACATATCCCTGAATATCTCATTAACTAAGGCCTGGAACACCGAGGGACTGTTCGAGAGACCAAAGGGCATGACTAAATACTCATAGTGACCCGTGGTTGTAGAGAAGGCGGTCTTCCACTCGTCTCCCTTTCTGATACGTACGAGATTGTAGGCGCTGCATAAATCAAGCTTGGTATAGTAGCGTGCCTTCCTCAGTTGTTCCAGAGCGGAGGGTACCAGTGGTAGGGGGTAGCGGTATTTAATAGTAATGTCGTTTAAGGCACGGTAGTCTATGCAGGGCCTCAGTCCTCCATCTTTCTTCTTGACAAAGAAGAAGCCGGCTGATGACGGTGACGTGGATGGTAGCAAACCTGGCATCAATAAAGTTCCCCGCTGCCCCAGAGTCTATGAAGGCTTGTGTAACAACATGCTTTTCCCCAATGTAAAGTTCTACCTCTATTTTCATAGCCGTATCGAGGGAAATGGCACTCACCCGGTAGGTTGTCGATCTGGGGGGACGAGCTGGACAGGTAGCGCGGAGATGTCCCGACTTGCCACAATATAGGCACAGACCGTTAGCCATACGGCGCTCTCTTTCCTCCAATGACAAGCGAGTGGCTCCTAGCTGCATTGGTTCCGCTGGTGGTAGGGCTGAGGTGCTTGCAGTAGTCGAGGTGCTGGTGATAGCGGGCAGAAAGCGACGTCCTCGGCGAGAAGACATCAGTTGATCGGTTCGGATGGCGAGCTCCATGTAGCGGTGGAGTGTGAGGTCCTCGCCTCGGCAGGCCAGCTCTGTTTGTAGATCCTCCCTAAGTGCACGTTGGTAGATGGCCATAAGGGGGTCGCTGTCCCAACCTGTCTGTGCGGCGAGCGTGCGGAACCGCATCGTGAATTCAGCCGCGGAAGATGAGCCCTGTTTGATCGAAAGCAGTTCCTCTCGGGCACTCCGACCGTCAGCGGTGTGCTCAAAAACCTCCCGGAACTCCCTTATGAAATGGCGGAAGGAAGGAAAGGCCATCTGGTTGCCATCCCACAAAGCAGTAGCCCAGTCCAAGGCCTCATCAGTCAGTAAAGAGGTGATAAGGGTGATCTTAGAATGATCATCATCATAACTGGCAGCACGAGACTTCATATACAGATCGCACTGGAGTAAAAAACCTTTGCACTTGCCTGGAGCGCCGCCAAACTTTTCTGGAAGTGCGACGCGCGCTGGGTCGGGGGCTGGAGTGCTGATCAGAGCCGGGGGAGCTGTAGCGGCTGGTGGATCGGCCGGTCGACTTGCGGCCGCGGCTGCGGTGGTGAGAGCACGGACGGAGTTCGCCAACTCGGTGGTGATAGCGAGGAGCTGATCCAACTGTTGGCGATGGGTCTGTAGCTCCGTGCCTTGGCGCGTCACTTCCTCAATCACCTGGCGCATGGCTGCTGGATCCTGAGGCGGCGAAGTTTCCTGTAAGGAATCACGCTGGACGTTAGGATCCATTTGCAGGATTTAGTAGGCGTAGTCGTACAGGCAATGGTCGTTAACAGGCAGTCAGATATGTCACAGAGCAGGCAGAGGATAAACAAAGACAGGCAAAGAGTTCAGGACAGGCGGCAATCAATCAGAAGTCAAACAACAGAGCAAGGGATCAAACACAAGGAAAAACCAGACTAGGAAAACACTCAGAGACGATAGCAGACGGCAAATCGAAACTTCGCGTCTTCTAGCGGCAACAGTCACTCCTTAAATAGTCCGTGGGAAAGGCGGAAGCGCGCGAAACCCGCCGAGGTACGTGGTTGAAAAGGGTCCGTGTGGAAACTAGTATTCCGGCGAAGGTTCCCGTTGCTGCCCGTTGGAGAGGGCCACAGAGGTGCGTTCCATAACAGTGGCTCTCTCCGGAAAGATGCAGCGGGAACCTTCGCCGGCATACTAACTTTCTTACCCGGACTCCATTCGCCCATGTACCTTGGCTGATTCGTGCCCAGGTGTCTCACATTATCCACCCTTTATAAACCCTCGCTGACTTGTCTTGATTGTCCCCGGTATCATTACTAAGCGTTTATTTCTTACTGTTATTCTTGTGTTCTGATATGGATGTTTATTGACCATCGATTCATGCTGCCTGCCCTGAACTGTTTGCCTGGTTAACCTACTCCGATTCTGCCTTGCCTTTGCCATTCCTGTTTGCTTCGGTACCGAATTTGCCTGTCCCTGACTTAAAAGCTGCAAAATGGATCCTAATGTCTCCTCCGAATCATTACAGATGCATGCTTGTATACTAAAAGTGTGCAGCTCTTAATGTCACAGCAGACAATCTCAATCCTATTTTATACCCCTTCACCTACCCCTACATCTCTCTTGAAACAGGGCATCAATGGGTAAGGGTGAAAATATTCCTCTAAAAAACGGGAAACCAGTACTATACCATTACACATCACATTTCGTCTATCTCCTAAAATACACACACCATGGTCTGAGTGAATACTGGTGTGCTGTTTAATTACCATTCTATATTAATGCACTGTTTATATTGACACACACGAGAGTGTGTGTGTGTGTGTGTGTGTGTGTGTGTGTGCATGTTTATGTGGTTTATGAGGATTTGACATGGGTCAAATTTGTATAATGACATGGGTATGACATAGGCATTACAATATGAAGGTGCTTTATGAGGACATTTCAGTGTTCCCGTCATCCCATAATTCAAAAGTCTTAAAAATCATATTAAATGGTGTTTTATTGAAAATCTAAAATTACACATAGTTTCCTGTAGGGGGTAGGTTTAGGTGTAGGGTCAGTGTAGGACAATACCACATACAGTCTGTACAGTATAAACACCCTTACACCTATGGAGAGTCCCTATAAACCATAAAAAACAACATGTGTGTGTATATATATATATATACTTATTTATAATATGTATCAGAGATCACACATGACTCATTTTACTGTATTAAATTATAATAGCTTTTAGTTTCAAACTTCCCCAACATGTTTACAGGCTATAGGTTGCATCATAAATTATTATGGCAGCTTAATATATTGAGTTGTTAGTATGTTTGGCCGCTTGCTGATGATTTAATGGTCTGTTACTGATAAACTACCTCTAGAGTGTGTATAGCTGTGTGTGTTCTTTTTGTGGTATTTGGATGTCATTCATGATGATATTTTTAATTAAAGTGTGACTCTCTCATTTAAGGTTAGTGTTGACCTTTTTGCTCATCTAACACTCTTATGGAAACATTTTAAACAGGCTTCTTGCATAAATAGAATACATTGACTAGCTTTATATAGACTAGATTAAAGGGTATTCACTGGGAACTGAACTCAGAACCTTGACATTGTTATCACAAGTAGATATATATATAGGTTAAAAAGGAATATAATTAATGTCATGCCAACCAGTTTAATTTTAAATGTGTGTACATTTCTAACAACTACATGATTATTAGCATGCCTATTATTACCATATTAGTTGTTCATTAGTACTTACAGTATAAAGCACATATTGTGCTTGACCATATTCTTTACCCAATACTTTAAATTAACAATTACCTTAGTAACCATTAATAAGCAGCAAATTAATAGTTTACAGAAGCAAGTTAATGGTTAATTGAAATGGTAATACATATATATACAGTCGATGTCGATTACTTGTCCACATAATACATGCGTGTGTACTGTGTATATTTATTATGTTTATATAAGCACATATAAATGCAATGCACACATACAGTATATATTTTGAAAATATTTACATGTATTTATATAATCATATAATTTATATTATATATAAATGTTTAGAATTAAAGCATAACACCTTTTTTTTTAAAGTGCCCCTATAATAAATTTTGGAAAATTACCTTTCATGCAGTGTGTAACAGTTACAATCATTGTAAGGAGTTGTTTGATGAGTCCCAAGCTGATTCATGTTGATGTCAAAATGAAACATTAACATATTGCCTGCCCACTTTTTGATCTTGTAGCGTTAGTCTGAATGAAAATGCAAATTCATTCTTTGCCGGAGAGAGCCACAGAGATTGTGACAGCATCCATTTTTCACAACACGTTACATTTACTTTAGACATAACCAACTGCGTTTATGTAAACCTTGTGTGTTATTAATAATATTAGTGCAATCAGAAAACGCGCTTCAGGTATACGTGCTCAGAAAAAGCTTGTGTTAGAATGAAGTGTAAAACTGGATTTGAAGCACATATTTGATGCAAATAATGTACATTTGTGATTATGTATATACTGTAAACAGCACCTCACAGAGGTACAATACAGTTTGTATATGTAAACACAGCAGGGTGATTTTAGCTATCTGAAAGAAAATAAAAAAGCGGCATGTAATGTTTAAATCGAGTTCATGGCTTTGCCTCTAGCTTAGAGCCATAACCTATTTAGCTATTTTAGTCAGACTGGAAAACCCTGTAGTTCCTATCGATAAAATAACCCTGGGGTATCTGTAATGAGGGCAGCAGCACATGCCTCCAGCTCTGCCAGAGTACATATGCAGCCCTCTTTCAGGGGCTGAGGTTGACCCTGCAGACTTCTGCGGCATAATCATGAGCGCTGCCAACATTTCTCCACAAGTCAGCGGCCCACTTATCTGTCACTTGGTCTGGGTGGGCTAAGATGATCAGAGAAATCTGCCACTTTTCACGCTTGTCTGCTGGAGACCATCAAGGCCTTTATTTCTCTTTTGAAAGGGTGTGAAATGGAGGGTATGAGTTTTGAAGTACCAGGTAAGCACCTGAGTTAGATGGTGAGTTTTATCACTGAGAGGGATGAAATGATGGAATGAAGAGAGAGGCGGAGGGAGAAAGAGAGGGAGGAACAAAGTAGTGGAAAGGTGAGTGCTCGAGACGGGTAAGGACAAAGGAGAAAGCGATGTGGAGAATGTAAATGAGCATGTGCAAGTGTTAGGAGAAGCTGAGGGGAGGTGAGACCGGAAGGGAATAGTATGGGAGGAGTGTATATGGAGGACAGCGGGAGGGGTGAAGAATGAATTGGAGTAAAAAGCAGTGTAAGCACGTTTTCGCTTCACTGGAAAGTACATAAATCTGAAAGGAGTTTTCTCCAAGAGGGAATTCCTAGTGAAACTGGCTTTCTTTCGGTGCAGTGCTGTTCACAACTACTTTATGTCTACTCTGAGTCTTATGTAAAGCTACAGTTCACCCAAAAATGAAAGTCGTGTCATTGTTTACTCATCTTCATGACATTTTTAAAGAATATCCTGGAAACAAATCAGTATAATGAAAGTGAATGAGGACTGGGGCTTTCAAGCTTCAAAATGACACAAAAAAGACTCGTGCTATATTCAAAGTCTTTTGAAGCCATACAATAGCTTTGTGTGACAAAAAGACCAAATTAAGTTTAAAAAGTAGCGATGTCTGATTCATGAACTAATTGTTCTTTTGAATTTGATCTTTTCAATGAATCAAGCTCACAAAACAAATCTAAATTATTTATTCACAAATCAGACAGGCAGATCAGATAAATGTAAACTTAAATGTCCTGTAATTCAGTATGTCCCTCACATCTTATGACTAGTAGGTCTTGCAATATAAAGCATGAGTCATTTTGACCACTTTTATTGCTCTTGCATTGGGCTTTTGCAATCTTTCTGAAGCTTGAAAGCTCCAGTGCCTAATTTATTGTAAAGGTTTCATATGAGAGGCAGCAAACAATAATGAGACTTTCATTGTTGGATGAATTATCCTTTTGAAACATGAACAAAGGAAAACAGGCTTGTTTTTTGAATTTCCAAATATTCACAAGGTCATCTTACTTTCTTTTAATTGGATAAAAATCTAATATAGAACAGTCTGCAGGCATTTCTTTAACTAGAGACTTTCACCGGAAGGTAAATTCTCAGCGTTTCAATAAGGACACAAACATCAAGCTCCATTATTAGGCTATAGGGAATGCTAAGTGTTAATTAGCATTGTCTCGAGAGGATGTAAAGTGACTGTTTTTCTTCAAGAGGACAGCGTCTTTAAGGGACTCCACGTGATATGAATGGTTGTGGCAGTTATTATCTACAGAGATGAAAGGCACACTATAACTCTAATCCAACACAAATATTCTAAAACCATGCTTAGTCAAACTAACAAGTGCAGTTTAATACCTTAGCAAGCAAAAGCCATTGCGCATCGTAATCCACACCTGTGTTGCTGATGCTGTCAAAATTTGAGGAAATGTTACATTTTATATTAGCACTGGTTTTTAGTGGTTTAAAGTTACCACTTTACAGGTTTGTTGACTCTGTAATAAAAATGCGGTTCCTTGGAGCCCATGGTGTCCTCAGGAGACGTAGCACAGATCTGCAGCTCCGTTGGAAACAGAACTTTTTCACTGACTAATCTAAAGAGTTTACTCAAGCCTCCCGGGAATACATTGTTATTTCCTTAACTCATTTCTCAGCAACAGAAGATGCTGAATAAATGAATGCAATTGTATTTATGCTGATTTAAGTGGAATTTAACTAATTTACTTTGTAATATTAAGTTAGCAACGTTAAGATGATTTAATGTTAGTAATATTTTCTATATTTCTGTCTGTTTTCAGAATTACATATTTATAAATACCATATACACTGGTAAGAAAAAATAAACACATCTTGCATTACATCCTGCATCTTTAGGAACATAATTAATCTATTGAATCTCCTTAGATTCTGAATCTCTTAGATCTGCATAAAGCAATGACTCAATACAACATAGAACACAGATCTTTGCAATGTGTGAACAAGCATCATTTAACATTATATCATGCAGAGTGCATGTACAATGTTGGTGTTTTTTGTGGACTTTGTATTTGGGGAATAAAGAAATGGCAAAGACTTTTAATAAAGAAACAAAAACTAAATAAATAAATAAATATGCAGTTTGTATTATAACCAAATAAATGGATAAATACTCAATTGCATTTATTGGAACAATTAATGTATAATAAGTGTAAGGTATTTTTAAATGGCTGTCAATAGATGCTTTTTACCTCAGACCTGGACTCCCCGTGGCGTATTTTCTGCGGGCCGCTCCCCTGTGGTCGTGTCATGGCTAAATGCCATATTCATTTAATGCTGCTCCATGCCATCCCCCTGGACATGAACGTTCCAGAGCTTGCATAAGTCTGCCTTGGCCTGTTTTATCATTCATTCAACAGGGCTTTATTTATATATTCTCTTTCTCAGATGATAAATGGCACAAGGAATTTAATTAGAGCTATGGGAGGAGAAGGGGCCTGATGAATCTGATACTTTGTGGCTCTCACACACAAATCAAAGGTGAAAGTGTGCATGTGCAGGATAGCGGAGCAGGGAGATGTCATTTCCACAAATGGTGTGACGTGCCTGTCAGGCGTGGTGAAATTAACTCACTCATTCTGATCTCAACAGCTGAGGAAGCCACTCTGCTCGGGGAAATCACTAATCTGTATGCAGGTCATTTGTGGACATGACAGGAACCGGAGCAGAAAATGATTCCTTACTCACAAGAGCCTAGGCCAGACAATTTACTGTAATGAGTGATATTCCTACTAGTCCTTCAAGAAATTACATATGAAAATATTTCCACTCTGAAATACTTCCAGAGAATATTTTGGAATGAAGCTTCAAGGAGATGGGTACACAGGTGCAACGAATGTCTCTTGAGGTTAACTCTTTATTGAATAAAAATAGATTCTTATTTGTGTTATGTGTTATTTAAGAACTGACAGCTAGGGTGGTTATGCATTTTGGGTAACTGCTAACAATACTGATGTAAACTGTGGTCATTTCTGCTAAAAAAAACCTTATGGGAGTACACAAAATTGAAGAAGCTATTCTGAAGAAGAGTTAACACCAAAATGAAAGTTCTGCTATTATTTTCTCACCCTCATGTCATTCCAAAGCTTGTATGCTGGTATTTGTTCTGTGAAGAATTGTTATGCAGTTCTTGCCATACAAAAAAAAACACACAATAAAAGTACCCCTGTGGTCACTATATGTTATTTCGTTTTTTGGCAAAAATAGGTGTCTACTGTTGTTCCCTGGAAAAATACCTTCATACTTACATTGTTGAAAATCAATCAGAATATTGGTGAATTATTCCTGGAAAAGTTCATACATTTTGCATTGACATTTAACTCAAATAATAAGAGCGCACAGCAATAGATATATAGCAATAGTACTCGTTCTTACTGAAATGCAATTGTACACAGTGGTTCTTATCCTTTGAATCAAGCCCTACAACAAAGCCTGCAGCTAATGAATGTGTTGGCATACAACCACTGACATAAATGTGTCTGTCAGGACCTCTAAGGAAAGGGAAAATTAGTTGTTTCATTTCTTATTCATTAAATAAGTCTTCCCATTGCAGTGTACCACAAAGCAGGAGCCTTGATTTTATATGCATTACCATTACCTGTCCCGGCGGATTATCCAGACAAAAACAAGTCTGGTCAAATCAAACTATGGCAGACTGTTAATAACAAAATTATTTCAATGGAAACCCACAAACTGCCAAGCCTGCAGAGTAAATTTGCAACCTAGTAAGGTACGTGAGGGCTTACTTTGCGATAAAGACATCCAGTGGGAGACAAACAAACCTGTTGCTATGTTCCACAATCCATTTTGCAGTGGCATACACCGCTTATATATAACATAGTACTATTCTATTGTGTGTATCGTGTTTACTAATGTTTTGGCCATGTAATTCCTTGTTTATCACACCAGTAAAGCTTCTTCAGTGAATCTCTCCCGCATCGGCATCAGCTTTGTGATTTAGAGAGCACACTCAATACTGTAAAACATTCGTTCTTTTTTTCAGCGTTTGATGCTTGCCCGCAGCTTTGAAGCAGCACTCCAAAACCTAATTAATATAACAGATTGTCTAGCAGCACACAGACTGTGACAGTCTGGAACTCTCAACAACAAGAAAATGTTTGCACTCATTTCGTTATACAGGATCATTCATAATCTTTCTTTTCAAAACAGCAAAGTTAATGCTTGATTTTCTACTTTGTGGCTCATAAACTGGCAACAGTTTGTCTTTAGGTGTCTTTGAACCAGCAGATTCTCCCTCTATTGTTTACCATCTGTGCATAGTTTTTGTCCAGATGTAATGGAATCACCTCACATTAGTTCTGTTTATTCTGACACTCAACACATTTTCACTTGGACGGCGATTAGACCTGAAGTGATGTTCTTTTCCGCCTACCTCTGAACTCCCTTTTGCTTCTAGAACAAAAGGTCACAATTATGGCCTGACGGCTCTCATGCCCACTGACTTGTGATAAATGAGACTGGTATTATAATGAAGAGACCCACCTTTGGGGAGAGATATCAAAAGGTCAAATGACTGTCAGGCTGGAGCAGGTATGTGGGGTTGGAGGGTGACAAGTGCCATTAATTATAAAGTGTGACAATCAGTTTAACTTGGAGGAGTTTTTAAAACCCCATTCATAAAATATAATGGAAACTAGGGCTGAACGATATTCTGTTTTGACATTGACATCGCGATGCACGCGTGAGTGATAGTCACATCGCCGGAACATACGATGTGAAGGGTAGAAGCCCGTGGTGTATTAAGAGAACGGTAGCACATAGTAAACACAAGTTTGTTGTATGGCTTGTTGCTGGGATGACATGCACGTTCCGTGTGCTTGCACAGTGACTGGTTCGCTGTGCCGCTGCTCACCGCTCAAAGCCAACATTCACTGCTAAAAATGCACGACAAAGAGGATTCGTCCACAAAAAAAAATATTTTGTACCAAAAAGAAAGTCGAAATCATCCATTTGGTACTATTTCGTCTTCAAAAAGGAGGATGTTGACCAAAAAGAGGTACTTTGCATGAAGTGTCAAAATCACGCTGATAATGAATCCGAATTTGCACAGCTCATCAGTGCACAATGACTCTGCCTGCGGCTCAGTGTAAGATCACGCACCTGATGGAATTTACTGCTTACAGAACTGACTTTACTGACAAGATGCGCAATACATATCGCGCAATGATTATCGTGCAGCCCTTATTTTGGATACAAAAAGTATGATGCTGATGAACATAAATAAATTTGTACTTATCGCAATATATATCGCAGGAAAAAAATATATGGCAATGTAATTTTTTCCCAATATCGTGCAGCCCTAATGGAAACAATTGAAAATAGGGAGAAATTCTTGTGATGAAATAAATGTTTTCTCCAATACTTGTTGACCACAATTATTGGCACCCCTAGAATATTTTATGAGTAAAATATCTCTCAAGTGTATTCCCATTCATATTTACAATTATGATTATGGACATGAAATTATCCAGCCATGGTTTCTTGTTTCACAGAAATATATATATGAGGGAAAACAAAGCCCAAATTCCCATAATCATCAACGCAATGAGAAAAAACAAATAATATATTTCACCAATTAGTGAAGTGGCTTTAAGAAAAGAGCTAGACCAGTGAAATTGAACAGTGAAATCTCTAGCATGTTCAGTTGTCAGACAGGACTGGAACTACAAATGGGACTGGCTTCTATGATCAGATATCATAGATCATCTATATAAGTCATTTGCACAATCTGACATGTGCTTAAAATTGAACTAGAGGAGCTATGTGACGCACACATATTCAATAAACTAGACCTCAGAAGTGCCTACAACTTAATTCGAATCCGAAAGAGCAATGAATGGAAGATGGCGTTTGTCACCCCCAACGGCCACTATGAGTATAGGGTCATGTATTCCTAAACTTTATGAATGAAATATTCTGAGGCGGTTCATCATCATCTACATTGACGATATACTTACAGTATATATTCAAACAATCTGTCTGCTTAACGCCACCACATCACTCAAGTTCTGCAACGCTCACGTGAGCACAAGCTGAATTCCGTCAGTCCACAATCCAGTTTTTAGGATACATCATCTTGCCCACAGGCATTTCCATGGACCCCAAAAAGACCATAACCTGGACACCCGAGGCTGAGACTGTACCTTGCATTTGTTACTAAAGACTGCCTCTGCTGTTCTCTGTTTTGTGGAAGACCTTTACGTTGTGATTAAATCCGCCTCATTTCATGAACTGTGTCTGGACCTTAATCAGAGTGTGACAGAGAAACAAGTATAGAAAAGTACAAATACAAACTCTTCTTACAAACAAAAGTATGTACAATGCATGTACTGCAAATAAAAAAATGTCGGTAACACTTTAGAATAGGTAACACTTGGCAACTAACTAACTATGACTTTTCCCTCAATAAATTCTTAATTTGCTGCTTATTAATAGTTAAGGTAGTTGTTTAGTTTAGGTATTGGGTAGGATTAGGGATGTAGAATAAGGCATTAATATGTGCTTAATTAGCACTAATAAATGGCTAATATTCTAGTAATATACATGCTAATAAGCAACTGATAGGTGTAACCGTAAATGTTATCGAAATCTTAATAGAATAGAATAATAATCTTATGACTCCTTTAAAAAAGCAGAATGAAAAATATGTTTGTTTATTATTTTTTAAAATTATTTATTTATTGCATTTTTATTTACCATCTTTTGGCTCCCTGGGGGTCTGCTGAGCCCAGTTTAAAAGCATTAAGGAATTCAGAGCTCTTTTTGAATGTATTTAGTCAAAATATAAAGCCATCACATTGAGTTTGGTATACAATGTGATGACATTTTTTGTGTCTGTCATATTTTCTGTGTCTCACATTTACCTTGCTCATGGATCATTTACTGTGTTGACGCAGGTCACATTGATCAGCTCTGTGTGGAAGTTTGTGCAGACTTTAGTGGGGTCAGTACATTTAAAGGCTGGCCGGTTGAAACGGCTGGAGTAAATTAGCTCGACGTTTATAGGGCTAGATTCAGACATCAAAGCTGGAATAGATAATGAGGCCATTAGTCTTCCTACCTCAAATCACTCCAAAGAAGGTATTTTGCACATACACATGCTGATGCATTGGCACATATTTTGATTGGACTGCTCCCAGAGAATAGTTCTAATCGTGGCAAATGTTTGAAATGGAAATTGATTCTGAGTTATTTATGCACCATTTCAGATGCTGTGACACCTCAGAAACCCTGTCAAACTTCTGCATTCAAGTTTTGATAGAAATTCTGTGTTACGGTTATACAAATATATAACCCAGGAAACATTTACACCTAAATAACATTCAGTGAGACTGCATATTAAATGCATTTCCTCCATTAGGTGAACCCCATTATCAGAATTCATAAAAACCAAAAAAATTACCTCCAGGGATTTTTTTTTTTAAGCATAAGATTTAATGTACTGTAATTAATATATTAATGGTATGATCTGATTTCAAAATTACCCCTTTTTAGAGGCTAATTCAAACTGTAATAGCAAAGAGCATTTATGAAGCAGCTTTCAACAAACTCTGGCCTCACTCGCTTTTTGTTGTTGCTGTGTTAAAAGTATCCATCCTATAAATGTCTCCTGCACAGTAAATCTAGACCTCCTGCTCCCAAAACACACTGCAG
>JAUMHI010000041.1:12305692-12317917 GCA_032359435.1 Enteromius unitaeniatus | reverse complement strand
GTGATTTCCGGATTTTTCTTTTTAGATTCTGTCTCTCACAGTGGAAATGCACCTATGCTGAAAATTGTAGACCTCTCTATGATTTCTAAGTAAGGAAACTTGCAAAATCATCAGGGGTGATCAAATACTTATTGACCCCACTGTATATATATTTTGAATTTATATTTATATAAGTATGCTAACTACAGGCAAACTAGTTCAAAAAAATAAGTTGGTCGTGAGAGGAGAGAATAACATTTCTGTCATCCTTATTCATGCTATATGGTTAATAAGCATGCAGTCATCACAGCTGTGGTTCATTATACTCTTCCTGTGGGAGATAATAATTAAAACTTTAAATCTTACACTAATGTATGAAACAGACGCTTCACACCTCAGTGACTTCACCTGAGCGTCACACACTGGGCTGTCACACAGAACCGAAAAGAGAATTAAAACCTTATTCAGAGTAGACATCTGTCAAACAAGTTTCATCGACTTGCAAATTTCTCATCCTGAAAATTAAAAGTTAAATAAGCTGAAAACATTATTTATCAGCCCTTGTAAGGGCAACAGCTGATCATAAAATATCAAGAATCAACATGCAATTATCCAGCATAAGTAACATAAAATAGTACTGTATACCGTAAAACAGGGGCAAAGACAAATGCATTATATTGTAGAGAAATTTCTACTGCATCGTAGCTAAATGTTGCCTTTTCTGTTCATAGATTGACCATTAATGCAGAATGCCAGCTTCAACTGCATAACTTTCCTATGGATGAACACTCCTGCCCCCTCATCTTCTCCAGCTGTGAGTATCTCCCCTCTTTAAGCTCAACCTATTCACATCTTTATATTTCCATTTCCTTTAAAGGCCCTTTTTTTTCTTCTTTGGTTGTGAATGTTTTGGTTGTCATTTGTTCTGTTGTACAAGACAAGCTCAAGCATTCATGTACGGCAGCATCAACATGCATTATGAAATGCTTCATTTGAAGGATATCAGCACAGTATAGCATAAGCAACTTCCATCTTTTTGAATGGTCAAAGTATTTTTTGCTCAGTCGCATTTTGTGCTCTAAATGTTCGGTTTAGATGAACAATATATTCTAGAATGAAATGTATACATATCTTCGGGAACAAGTGGAAAATGATCTGGAAATCCACTTTAGCCATTGATTTCAGTGGATGTTTTATTATTCTTATTCTTATTATTATTCTTATTATTATTATTATTATTATTATTATTATACCACTTCTTTTTTATATAACAACAACAAAAACACCAATACTTTTCTTTTCAAATAATAGCAGTAAACAAAACTTGCCACAAAAGCAATTCAAGCCATGACAATATTTCACATGTGAAAGAAGCCTTTACACAGCAGCAAAAAGTAGTCTGTGAAATTGAAAAACCAAATTATAAATGTTTTGCACAAAAAAAGACATTATATTTAGACATCAGGGGGAAAAATAAATGACCCCTTTAACAGAGAAAGACAATAATAAGTGATATTTAGCCTGTAAAAATGGATTTTATGGATAATACTACTACTGCACTGTTCTGATGGCAAACATGGCTTTGCTGTAGGGAATGTGTCACCGCTAATTAGGATGTCATGCTTTATGATGTAATATCTCATTTTTGCTCTCCATATATTCTCTTATATTGAAAGTAGGCAATGGATTTCATTGTATATATACACCAAGGGCACGGATAGGCTGGTAATTACACTCCATGTCCGACGGGCTTTTGAAAGCTGGCTTCATTAGCAGGGTGTCATGAATGACATTACTCAAGGGTGATGGGTAATAGGTGATGCATCTGTGGTGTTAAAAGTCCAGGCAAAGAGGGACATAGGTAAACTGGAAAAGTTTGTGTCCTTGTTTAATGTGTTTTCTCACTTCTTTTTCTCACCCGGCCTCTGCTTCTACCCCCTAACACACACATCAGGGCTCTCTGCTCTTCTCAAAATATTTACATGTAAACATAATCATTTGTGGACCCATGCTCAGAAAGTCAACACCTATTTACAGAAAGCTATGTTTTACATCGTGCCCATTTTCAACAGCAATCTTATTAGAGTTTTTGTGGCAAGCACTACCTAAAGGTGTTCTTCTTAAAATCAATGTTTTATTGAGAGAGAGCTGTAATAATAAATGTTTATTGTTGTTTACTTAGTGGTGGCATTTTAGAAAATACATAAATTATATTTAAATGACTAGATAATTATTGATTGTCGCCTTTGTACTGCATGGCATGGAAACATTTGTTTATGTGTATTTACTTATACTGTCGATTTTGATATTTGATTTTGTAAGCTTTCTAATGCTTGGCCGTTATTGTATTAAGGCTTGAAGCACCGAAAAAAGTCCTACCTCTAGAAGTATTTTGGGATGCTCTTTCATTGCCATGTAAACTTTTCATCTCAGGCTTGGTTGGGTTCTTTTGGAAAATAGTATGTGACACTGTTGACATCTTTTCCTCCCCAAGAGGTACTAAAGCAGATTCCAGGGGCACTTGGAAAAACTTTGATTTTGCTGTGTTAAATATATAAAGCAGAATATGACTCTGCAAGAGCCTTTTTTACTTGTCTCACTCAAAGTGAATCATTTTAATAATGGTCATTGTCATGCTAATGATGAAGCTAAGTAGTATCCAATATAATTTGAGTTCAATGAAACAGATTTCTGCTTTGGTGTCAGTGAAGAGTACTTGATTCTTACTGATGGTGCTGTGAGGAATACGGAAGTGGTTGCGAGACACTGCTCTTGAGGGGAAAAAAAACATCTGAATAGCAGGAGACTAAAGATAAAGCCTATTTTGGTCTCTATTTAACAGTATTGACTTAAATTAAAATTAATTACGTGCCAAATATTAATTTATGTGTGTTATTGCTGCTTTCCTTGAACCTTGAAAGTTTTTATATGCACTGTTAATTTATCTCATAAATAGTAAATTGATGACCATGCATCTCAGAAGGTCTGTGTCTTTAAGTTACTAATTACATAAACTCTTACAGTTTTGTTTTAGATTTAATTAAATCTGAAATTTAGTTTTTACCATTTTTGGAGCAGAACAAATTTAGTTTTGTCTTTGACAAGAGCATTTGTTTTTAGTGAAAAAAAAAATGTTATTTTCCTTTTCAGTATATTTGTTTTGTTTTCCCAGTACAAACATTATTGAATCAATAGACATTTACTTTAGAAGCAATATGGCAAAGGCCTACATTTTTTGAGCCTTTTTTCTAAATTGACTTTGTGCTTAAAATAAGAAAAAAACAATATCTGTCATTTTGCTTCTTAAGTAATTTATCTTGATTTATGAATGTTTAGATGTGTATTATAAAACACAACAAAAATACTGAGTAAGAAAATCTGTTTTTACAGTGTAATAATCTGCAGATTTGGGATGTTTTAACATAGTTTCGGGAAGAGCACGCTGAGTATCAGCACAGCCGGTACCCAATGACGCTCATCAGTATTTTCGCCCACTAGCCTATTAATTATTCCTAATTCCATTCATCCGCCTCACCTTAAATACCATCGTCTCCCTCCTTTCAGTATCTAGTTACGCATGATCCCTCCTTCTTCCCCTTCTCCGCCTGTTCTTTCGCACCTTCAAGGGGGGCAATCGGGACACTCCTTGTGGAGTGGGCTAACAGACCTAGAGTGCATGGCTCTCCCTGGTATAAATAAGACAGGGAGATGGTATCAACCACCCAATGGGCCAACCTCTGTTTGGAGCATTCCTTTTCTGCTGACCTCCATAGCAGATGAAGAGTGCGGTCAACGTAGAGGCGCAGTGCGCGTAATGGACACAGCAAACCTAAGACAGGGTCTGCCTTCTCCTGGAGCAGAGCTAGCAGGTTCACTACCTGATCTTGGAAGGGAGTGGTAGGAACCTTGGGCACATAGCCGGACAGGGGTCTCAGGATAATGTGAGAACCAGCCGGGCCGAACTCTAGGAACTCTTCGTCGACAGAGAAAGCTTGCAGGTCCCCTACCTTTTTGATGGAGACCAAAGCGATCAGGAGTGCTTTCTTTAGTGAGAGGTATTTTATCTCGACTGATGCTAGGAGCTCGAAAGGAGCTTGCCGCAGGCCGGTTAGGGTGACAGCAAGGTCCCAAGAGGGCACAGAGGGCGGTCTCGGGGGATTAACCCGACGCACACCTCTGAGAAACCTTACGATGAGTTGGTGTTTCCTTAGGGACGTACCCTCCACTGCATCGTGCCGATATGGCAGCAAGATACACTTTGAGAGTCGAAGGGGACAGTCTGCGCTCCAACTTCTCCTGCAGAAAGGAAAGCACCACTGCTATTGGGCATCTTTAAGGGTCCTCTCCACGAGAGGAGCACCTGTCGACGAACTGACCCCATCTCAGAGCATAGGCCTGCCTTGTCGAGGGGGCTCTAGACTGAGATATGGTGTTAATCATGACTGCTGGCAAGTCAGAGAGGTCTGCCGCGTCCCGTCCAGGAGCCAGATGTGCAGGTTCCAAAGTTCGGGTCACGGGGTTCATCCCCTGAGAGAGAAGGTCTCTCCTCAAGGGGATTTTCCAAGGAGAGGCTGCCGCGAGGTGCACTAGGTTGGCAAACCAGGTCTGGGAGGGTTAGGTTACCTCCAATCCATAGCCGAGGAGCATAGCCGAGAGCTCGGTATCCGCCAGCCCACAGGGATTGCCAGCAGCTGGAGTGACTGGCCATCATCAGTATGAACTCGAGCAGGAACTCTTTTGCTGATTTTCTCCGGTTTTCTTTCCTCCGTCACTCGAACAAAGCATAAACTGCAGCAAGGCTCCGAAAGCAAAAAGCATTATATCCGTTCCCACTGTGATGAGGTTCACCTGGCTATAATTAAATGCATGCCAACATTCATTGACTTTTTCTCATTACTCGAAGTTGACTGGTCTGATCTAAGTTCCCATATGTAACGTCAGATTGACTTGACTGAAGGGGAACTATTAACTAGTTGCTAAATAGCATGCCTATTATTAACATTAAGCACATATTCTGCCTGACCATACTCTACATCTCTGATCCTACCCTAAGCTTACACTTAACAACTTCAGGAAAAATCAGGAGTTTATCATGGCAAAAGTCACTGTTGTCACGTGAGTGACTGTTCAGAAACTCGCCATTGTCAGCTATCTTTAAAGATTCCACAGGGAATGTTTAATTTCAGATAGACCTCATTCGATACAACATGAAATATTACTCAATAGTTTGAAGATGTTTCCCCTCTGAATGGCTTCATTAGTGGTAGTACGATAGGAAACCTCTGCATTTAACCTTATCACACACTGCCTCGTCATGCAACTCCAGATTGCTGCGGGAATTGTTTCAGTGAAGGTATGAATTTAGATCACTGAGGGAATCACCTGCCTGGTGCTGTGAATCACAATCTGTGAGTTTGAATTGGAGCAAAACTGCAGATGTAGAGATGCAAGAACGGTATTGTAAGTAGCTCATAAGAGATGTTGTAGATCCCCTCTCTCCCCCTGCCGTGCAGGGATGCATCTTGACATAGATGACATCCTTTATGCTGTAGAAACCATCTGTCTTCTCTGTCCTGTCTCTGTGCACTTGTCCCTAACATGAAGGCACACAGCAGATGTTGTGGTCATCCAGTGCTGGACAATGTTCTTAAACAAATTGTCAAATTTTTCTCATTTATAAAATTTCACATCTAATGTATGGATATATAATGTTTTGTACTACCTTGTCTGATAGCATTAACGTACCTGTGTGCACCTGTGAGATATGAATTGCGTACCATATGAAGTACATATCACTGCAGTTTCTAAAAGAAATAAACACTAGAGGCAGTAAAACTCTGACACCTCTTATTCCTTTTCACACTAATTTACAGAGTTTTGATTAATGAAGCATAATTTTAGCACTATTACTCGAAGAAGATCAGGTTAACAATATTAATATGCTGGAAGATTTGAAAACTGATGCTATTGATGGCTTTTCATAGACATTATGTTTGTTTCGTAGCTCATGAGTACAGGTATGTACTTGAGAAGCAAGGAACTCCAGTTTGAATCCTGTTTGACAAAACTATTCAAATCTGCATAAAAGGAAGTTGAAATGGTATGGTTTCTTCTATAAATGCCTTTTCATGTCACGTTTGTATTTGTTAACACTATTGAGCAGGTTTAGAGTTGAATTTGGTGTAGGGCATATTTCCAACATGATAGAGCATTAGCTTTTAGCAACAGTCTCCAGATATTTAAATTCTGAACCGTCGCAATACGTACAAAACAAACAGCAATGCGTACCTATATCAACATAATAAAAATGTGCCAGGGTTCACACATTGAACCTGTATTTTAGCTCCACTCAGAGAATATTTCTCTTTGAATCTTTGTCGAAACAAAGGTCCAAATTTTCACTGTTGAGGAAAGGAGAATGAGCCATAATAAGCAATCCCTCAAGCTTCTGGACACCCTCAGTCCTTTTCTTCATCTCTAAGCTACTTTCTTCCATTTCCCTGTAGCATTCGCCATTTGTTTTTGAAAAACCAGCTCTGGGTTCCAAGCCCTGCATTTTCAATTCAATTGATATGCAAATTAAGGTTAATGCCCATCAGGCAGGACCTTGTGGACCTTCTCATGTTAGCGGCCACACAGGAGCAAGCGTCCTCGGACTGAAATGCCTGCCCCTGTATCAGTCACAAAGAAAATGGTCCCCCATCTACACCCGAGAGGAGCAATTTGCTAGAAAGATTATTTTAATATTTCACACCTCACTGCCCAGCACAGCAGCTTCTCCTCTAAAGCATATTTAACAGACTCAAACATACAGTGCTACAGTCCTTGTGTGCATAAACAAACAGACAAATGAAACACTCCCTAGCTAGTGTGTCTGTACCTGCCCTGAAGGGAATGAGGTGCTTTCAGGTGTTTAGCAGATCTGACACCAGGAATCAGGTTTGTCTGCTCTGATCCGGCTGAAGTATACTGAAGAGAGCAGTGGGCACCATTCTACCTGTATTTATCAAAGATGTCACCTGCCTCAAGGCTTTAAGCTTTCACTCTATATCTAGTGACATTAAAGTGGCATATTTTTTACTTATTCATGAACATTTCTGGCTTCTATTTCATTGGAAAGAAAGAAAAGGCTAGACTCTAAACTTTCAAATATGACACTTTTTAAAAAGATATTTCACCCAAAAATGAACTTTCTATTATCATTTACTCGCCATTGTGTTGTATGACTTTCTTCTGCAGGATACCAACGAATGTTAGGAACCAAACTACTTTCATTGCATATGGCAACATAGGCTCATTGAAAATGCTAAATACATTCCTGCAAAACTGAAAGAACATACCTATGCATACGAATTGCTGCAGTTTTCAGTTGAAATAAACACTGAAAGGCAGTAAAACTCAAGACACCTTTTGTTCATTTTCATATAATGTATAGGTTTGCTGTGACATTTAAAAACTGCTACTTTTGAACATTATATATATATATACTGTATGAAGCAGGATATTTGATGCTAATGTTCAAAAGTAGCAGTTATATATGGGTTTTTATATTCTATATTTAGATTTGCTCAGTAGCTCAGGTTTCATTCCCTTGGAACTACTATATGGTTCCACAAAACGGTTAAAACCTGCATATAAGGAAGTACAAATGGCCAGTTTGTGCCAACTGTTTTTATAGAAGTTTTGCATTTATTAATACTATTGGGTAGATTTAGAATGGGTTTGGTGTAGAGGATATTTCCAACACAATAGAGAATTAACTTTTAGTGCCACTCCACAGATATCTGAATTATGAACTACTACAATTATGTACCTGAAGCAACGTAATAAAGACAAAGCGATACATGCCTATATCAAAGTCGGGGTCACATTTCAAACCTACTTACTCTGTGTTTCACTTTGAAACTGCCTCGAAACATACTGTGTGGTACGTAATAACATTGTTCGTGACATGTATTTTCAATGAGCCTGGGTTGGTATATGGGCAAAAACACTGAATCACTTCAGATATACTTTACATATTGTTTGTCGTTATGCTACACAGAAGAAAGAAATTCAAACAGGTTTGGGATGATGTGAGAGTAAATTATTACAGACATTATTATGATTTATACTTAAAAATGCATTAATTTTATTGTATCGATAGTGACATTTGCAAAAAATGCCAGATCACGATCATATGTGATTTACATTGTATTGGAAGAATAAACAAAATGGAGAAAAGTAGAATTCAAATAGATTTACAAATATTTGCACACTTGCCATGCTATAATATAGACTATCAAAGCACATTATTCAGATATTGACAAACCTTTTTGTACACATGCAACATGCATCAAAATCATCAAACTATCTGGACCTAAATACCGTTGAGACCTCATGAAAAGTCATCGGTCATCAAACTCTATACAGTCTGTAATGAAGATAGATGAAATGTTCACACTCATTTAAAAGGTGGAAAAGTATTGCGTGTGCTTGCAATGCCTGCAAAAACTATCTTTTATGGCCCTAAACGATGGGAGTTTCTTTTCCTGCTGCACAGAATCACCTTAGTGCCATTAACTCATCGAATTGCTTTGACTCCCCTTCATGGATTCGCTTGGAGGGGAAGGCATTACCATTTCCATCAAAGCCTTTTTACTCTGCATAGAGGCAGTTATGAATGCTCTCATGCTCTGATGACACTTCGGCTCAGACACGCCGGAACATTTATTGGTCATTTTCAAAAGATGGTCAAAAACAGATCTAGACGGATGTTGGGGTTATTAACTGAGAAGCTTCCTGAGAATAATTTGCTCACATTAACATTAGCAATAATGTGTAAGACAAGTGACACAAAACCAGAAAGAGATTTGGAAATTAGTAAGTGACTAAGCAAGATGCAAAAATGCAATTCACAAGATCCTCAAAGTGCGTCAACTTTAAATATTTAAAAAAAAATTTAATTGATTGGCAGTTTATTTAGTGGGTTTTGCTTCTGCTGTGCTGCACATAAATCATAATAAACCTGTCTTTCTTTTTTGTGTCAGTATTAGAAAATTCTCTGCTTGTTCTTATTCTTCTTTTAATTAGTTTTGTTCAGTCTCTTCACTCTTTTATCGTCTGCACACACTTGTGGTTATATCTCTATATTTTTAATGTTTAAAATGTTTTCAACTTCTCGTTCTGTTTGATGATCTCCCAAGCAATTTACAGTATCAGTTCACTGGCATAATCCAAACTTAAAATTGTTGTGAAATTGGAGTACCTGCCCATTATCTTCATTCAGTTATAGCATCATCAAAGACTTGCAAATGAAAAAAAGAAATGTGACAAAAAGTTTTTTCAGCTGAAAGTTTTAAATGAAAATGGTATATAATATGGAATATAAGGCTAAAAATAAATGAACACTGTCCTGTTTCCAAGCTTTGATTAAAATGGCAATCAGTAATATTGTTAGCTGAACAAAGGGAGGCTGTAATGTTTAAAATTGAGCAAAACACTCAGATACCAATTATAATGCTGATCTAGGACGGAATCAGTTCATTAAATAAAGTGGGAATTTTTAAATGATGATAGGGACTGCTATGATTACCTTTTGATCATGCACCTCTTCTGTCTGCAACAGCTCTTTCTTTCAGCAGCCACTAAAAGAGCATATGCTGATCTCTTAATACCTCAATGTCAGAGGAGTTGGTGAGGATTAATGATTAAGTATTGCCATGAAGTAAAAAAATGTCCTCAAGCAGAACTAAGAAGATCATGCTAACAGGTAGAAAGGTATGTTACAAACAACAAAACCCTCAATAAAAGCACATCCCAATAGTCAGGTTGCCCAGTATTGGTTTAAAATTGTAGTTCACCCAACAATGCCTTCCCAAACTTACATGATTTTCTCATATGGCGTTGTGCCTAATCATGCCCCACCCCCAATTTCCATTAAACATTTTAAAACAAGGTAATGCCTTTTGTATGTTTCTTTTTTTTTCACAATGAATCAATAGCTGCACTGATGTGCTGTCATAAAGGAAGATCTAGCTCCTCTGATCTAGGTCAGGAGATCCTGATCATGGTACTTACAGAAACATGAATGGTAAATAGCTTGGGAAATAGCATAGGACATTTAAAATCTTTCAAAAGTTATGAACCACCACTGAGATTTTAATCACTAATTAAACTCATGTAATGAGAACCTTGGCACAAATTCAGTTCTTATGCAAGCCAGAGTCTGGCAGCAGACCTACATAGTCAGGATTCACAAGTCTAGTGCGGCATGACAAAGTGCTGAAGGAAAGTGCTGTACCATTAACTGAAATCCCAGAGAGAAATTCCCAGTGCTTAAAGAGGTGTTGGATGTGATGAAGTCTCCAAGAGTTATTTAATCCATCCAAAGCAAATGGTGCAGTTCAGTGGTTTAGTACCAAAGAGGGATGGAAGCATTCAGTGTTGCATAGATATCCACTGGGTTGCAGTTCATGGGTCCTGGCTGGTTTTCAGAGCCCTTGGGCAAATCATTGAATCTGTACTTTTTACCCCAGTTCAATATATCAGCTTTTCTGAGCCAAGACTACACAAATAATAGTGCTGACAGTCAATTGAGAGGATTAGATTTAAACAGGTCAGTGTTTTATAATCTGATTATAACCTTACTCTTAGTTTTAGCCGTTGGAAATGGAATGTAATAGTATGCCACGTACCAACATACTTTTTCCGAGAACCGAGAGCAGAAAGTCATTTGAAATGATTATTTAATGCAGATAAACATTTGCAATAAATTCCACAATCAACAAAAAGTGAACAAAACGTTTTTGACAATACATATTACCATAGAAATAATAGCTTCCTTTAGCAATGTACACATTTGCAAATATTCACCTCAGCTTACCATCTCAATAAGCAGGGAAATTTCTCAGCATTTACTTCACAACTAATTGCCTTCCTGTGCAATGTACTGTTAAACTCAAACTTTAGTCAGTCTCATTATTCCAAACAACCAGTCCTATTGTGAGTGTGATATTGCTTTTTCACAAGGTAAATAAACACAAATATTAAGTAACTTACATTTTAGACCCTTTGACATTTTTGAACGGTATAGTTGACTTTGAGCAACACACAGGCAGAGTTTTATTCCTTTTATTTTGCTTTTATTTTGATAGGACAGTTAATGGTGAAATGAAGAGAAGTGGAAACTTGAACTCATATTCTGTCCACATGGCTATCAAAACTGAAATAATTTTTTTAGAAAAAGTAATTTGAGTAAATGAATTAATGACTCACTCATGAAGTGTGTTGGTGAATTCAGAACCACATGCTTAGTACTCTAACTCTTTTGGCAGGAATACTCAGAGTAGTATGTTAGATTCAGAATTCTGCAAGTCAAAAGAATGAACAATTCAGTGATTCACTTATTAAGACTTTTCACTTGTCACCACCTACTGGTATAACAACCAGGGATTAAATCCGGCACATAGACCAGGGCTCGACATTAATTCATTCATTTCTGCCCGACAAGTAACATGATTAAAACGATATTACCAAAAAACACAAAATTAGCTCTCTGATTTGATTGAATTAAGAGGAAGTGGGAAATAGTGGATATAGTAGATAATACATGTACTGACAGTATAAGGTTGTGCTGTTGATGCTCACACAGCCTCTCAAGGAGAAATCAAAATGCGCAACACTAAGAAACTTAGCATACTGAGGTAAAAATTCAAAATGGAATGTTTTTATGTCTTATATACAGTTAGTTAAGCAAAGGTACTCAATCATCTTACTATTATAATAGTTTAATATCATAACATAAATACTAGTAATAACATCTCACATCATGAATTATTCAGTGTTTTGAACTAATCAGTGTAGCTAAAGTTTCATTAGGCCATTCATAAAAATCTAATGAATCTGCGTATAACAGATAATTTTAATGAATCTAAACTCAATGATTCACTTATTAAACACTCACTACTGGCACCTACTGGTGTTTTATTTTCACTCAAAGGTATAATTTCTACTATATATTTTTTTTATTAAGAATCTTATAATATAATTTAATGCAGTTGTATTTTCAGTGTAAATTATTTAATTTGATAACGTACGCTATATAATCACATTATAATTACTGAATTTATAGATCAAATGTAAGAATTTTAAATGAAAGCATTAATAATATTAGAAATAAGAAAATGACTGTAACATCCGTGGCTTATTCTATGTTTCATGTCATGTCATGTTTTGTTTATACTCCCCATGTGCTCTGTGTTTCCA
>JAUMHI010000041.1:12294035-12305592 GCA_032359435.1 Enteromius unitaeniatus | reverse complement strand
ATATTAAAAGTCTTTTATTTTATGTTATACGTTTTGACTCCTGCGTCCTCCTTACCGTTACACGGAGTAACGTTACAATGACCACTATAAAGATAAAAAATATGCTATTGCACTAAAGATAAAAGCATGTAGATTTATGTCACAGCTGCTAAAAAATACACCCCCCCCCCCAACACAACTAGCAGAAAGAGGATGAATGTACATAACCTTATATATTTGCACTAGTTCCTGCAGCCAAGATGATATTAAGATATCTTTTTTTGCATCATTTTGGTTTTTGTAGAGGTTTGAACTGACTGTCTGAGTGGGTTGTGATCAGTTGTCTTTTGCCTCAAAGCTTTCAACCTTTCCCTTTTTTAATATTTACTCTTTTTACAGTTTTTTTCATTGCTGGAGAATTTAGTTTATTTTAGAACTCTGCTCTTCTCATGTCTTCTGAATGGCCCACAGCTACACTGAAACCCATCTGAGACACCCAATTTTTAGCAGGTCTAAAACACTCCCATTCATCCTCAGTCACCATCATATTCAGTTTCTTCTTTAGAACTTCAGGCTAAATCCGTCACACCAACCCTCACTAAAGACATTGTTTTACCCATGTCTCAGCTGGTTTAAATGTGACTTTGTGTCTGTGCATATTCATGCTAATGTTGTGTAGCTGTCCTGATTATTGAGTGAGGAGGAGAGGATTTTGCAGTTGTCTTTAAAATGTGTGACTAAAGAATTTACTCGCTCTGCTTTTGTCTGTGAAATATAAAGCCCCACTCTGCTAGATGATTCCCCACATCTCTGTATCAATGGTGTCACTCAAGATTATTTTCATTGCTGCACACACACTCCGCACACACACTTCCTCATCAAATAATGAACTTTTTTTTTTAATTGCTTTTCATAAAGACAACATATTTAGTTGAATATTATTAATATCTCAAATACTGACACAATGAGGGTATGACTTATATAAATGTGTTGTTTATGTGAATCTCTTATATTCATGTGTGTAGGACTACTAGGCATGTTCATCTTTTACTGATAAAATACTGTAAGCCAAAAAAGGATGTTTAAATCCATATAAGAAATATTTAAAACTAATGAAATACAGAAATTGAAAAGTTAAGACATATCTGTTGGACAGCAAAATCTCATTGGGACACTGGGTTCAGAAAAAACAACACGATCTCACAGCATTTCATACATATTTTACAAGTATGATTTTGTACGAATTACTTAAACCAAACCCCGCCCCTAAATCTACCCACCACAGGGTTTTAGTGCAGTGTGTCTGGTTAAAGACTTTGTTTGGGTACATTTACATTTACGTTTATTCATTTAGCAGACGCTTTTATCCAAAGCGACTTACAGGTGAGCAGATGGGGGAATGGTGCCTTGCTCAAGGGTCTCACCTCAGTCGTGGTATTGAAGGTGGAGAGAGCACTGATTATTCACTAACCCCACCCACAATCTCTGCCGGACCTGGGACTCAAACCCACAACCTTTGGGTTACAAGTCCAACTCCGAATAGCATGCTGAAGTCTTGTGAAATACATTGAGACTATGTTTTATATGCTTTATGGACAGATAAGTTAAGAGTGAATCTAGCAGGATGTTTTGGGAGAATTGAACTGTTTTTTTGTTTTAGTTTTAGTTTTTTACTGTGATCAAATAAATCAAGTCTTGGTGAGAATAAACGACTGCTTTCAAAAACATCCCAAAACTTTTGAATGGTAGTGTATATATTTATGTAAGTTATTTCTGAAACTCTCCATTATTTTGAAAAGAAGCAGTTTACATCTGACAGTATCCATTCAGGGTCTGACTGTCTCTGTATCCTGTCTGGTTTTAGCCAGTCTCACAGGCACGAAAGCCAACCAGCCAGCTCTTCATTGAAGGTATTAGTATTGTCCTCTAGTCCTGCACTGATAAAAACTCGATAAAGCACCTCATATGTGGACAGGATTCACAAGGTCTAAAATGTCTTTTTTTATACATATAATGGCCAGTTACTAAACACAAAATCCTGCTAGAGAAGGCTGTGAGGTGAAAGTACATTAAGTTTGTGTGAATGTGTGTAAAATCATTGAATTTTAAAGAAAGATCAATCTGTTTATTCTTATTTAATTTCTGCGGGTCATAAGATGAGCCATAAATCTTTTTTTGCCCACCTAACAATGACATTCTCATCCGACGTGGCGGACAGAGGCAGGATGTATAAACTGAAATGTATGGCTTGCATTTAGTCCTTCACAAATCAATAGTAACCTCTTTTGTTGATGAATGATGAAATTACAAAGTTATTTGTTGTGCTACCAAGGCTTTTTCCACACAACCTATTAGGTTTAAATCACATAGTCTTCCTCCTTCTGCCGATCTTTCCACCATCACGGGAAGCTCTTGCATGCTGTGATTCATCAGCGCCCCTTTCTTCACCCACTGAGGCCAGTGGATAGTGTTCTGGTTCCCATGGCGATGGCTATTTTTTCCTCTGATTAAGTGAAATTTGCTTGTACCTTTTAGCTCAACATGACCATAGGGTTATACAATAATGAACCAAGGACAATGCAAATGGGAGAGACAGAGACAGAGGGTGGTAGGGTGATGAAATGGAGCAGGAGAGTATCTTTGAGACTGCCCATGGATAATTATCAAAAGAAACATCAAGAGATCTCTTCTTTCACCCAATGAACTGAATATGATGTAAAGAGAAGAGAAGTGTGGCATCAAACTGGACACAGCAGGTTATTTTTATAATGTCTGAGGAACAGGAAGTGCAACAATATGATTATGAAAGGCAAGTGGTTTCACTGGCAAGGCATTTAGAATTCGACAGAGGCCATGCATATACTGGATATGCATATATTTCCATCTGGCACTCTAAAGCAGATTTGAACTTTTCCACAGTTTAATTAGGTTCACTCATATTATTTTCATCAGGGTCACACTGTTATTGCCATTTAAACCATTCTTTAATTCATTTAGCATTTCACGAGTTCCCACTTCCTTAAGAAATAAGGTAATAGGGAGATAGGCAGCAGCTGGTTAATTAATCGTACGTGCTTCTCCCGAAATTTGTTAGTCAAACATCGTTTCGTTTTTCAGGAAGTCCATCTAAATTATTATTAATTAAATTGCCAAAGCCAATTTTTATTTAGAATTTGTTATTTCGTAAGTATCCATTTGGACCTATATACTACTAAAATTTTCATTCATTAGATTTTAGTTATATCGTTAGCAATTCTACCAAACAATAATTCAAAATATTTGATTAAGAAACCATTCCATTTGATACGTTCAGACAATCAATGATAACCCAATTTCAGCTCTGGTCCCCTGGTACCTCTAAAATACATCTATGGAGGCTGCATCTATTTTATTTTTATGTACGCAGAATTTAAATTGAAACTATTTTGCTGATCCTTTGCAACCTCTTTATGGCTGATTGAAGTTGTAAACTTTATACAATACACTACTAATTATTTCTCACAGTTCACAGGGATGGCACAACGGGATTTACCCAGGGTAAGGATAAGCATTTTTCAGCTTATTTTGTGCCAATTAATAAAGTGCTTTTTCCATTTCCTTTAACCCTATACATCTCTACTGGATATAGTTCTTTTTATAGTGTCAATTGATAGGATTGTCAATTTAATGGATGTCCAACAGGTGTTTATGAAACTCAGAAAAACACAGTAATAGTATTGCACATATAATCTTCCACCCTTTCTGTTTGTGTTTTTGGCAGCATTGAGTCACTGTATATCGCCTTTCCATCTCAGTCTTGTTTTGCTCCATACTATGAATATAAATAGGTCAAGTGTTGCTTGAACTCCAGCCACTATCCCTGTAATCCACTACCCATTAAATGTTTAAGAAATATCAAACAGGTGAAAAAAGCTCAAAAATGCCTTGATTCTATTATTCGCTGGTATAAAATATCAACTGTTTGTGGTCAAGTACCAACTTTATTGGTACTTGAATGCCCTCTCCGTAGACCAAGGAGAATTTTGATTAAATTCAATTATTCAAAAAGCATCTTTTATCTTTTTCCACATTTAGTGTGCTTAATCTGGTAAAAGAATGGCAATTACCTCAGATGGCTATTAGGCTTGATTACCATTTAACAGCACAGGTCATTTTGTGTTCAATGGAATTAGTATGTATTTGTGTGGCAATCTAATTGTGCTGTTTTATTAATCACGGTGTCTGGATGAAATGCATCCACTCACTTATCAAAAAATACTCTTTAAGAAAAATGAGAAACTCTTGGACCTTTCTAGGACATCCTAGAACGTAAGCAGCTTCAACATCAGCACTCTTTCTGCTTAAAGGGACAATTCACAGAAAAATGAAAACATTATCACCTTTATGTATTTCTGAACCTGTGATTTTTTTATTTTGTTTCATTTTTTACTAATTTTGAAGAGTTATTTTGCTCACACTGAAACAAGGCCCTGGTGATTTGACTGAAAATAATAATCTGTTCACAAATCCAGCATCAAATCAAGATTTAAATGTAAAAAATATATAACATATATTGTATGGCTGTACTTTTTTTTAAAAAACTTCTCTTTTTCTGAAAGAACATCATACAGTTTTGCAATGAAATGAGGGTGGGTAAATATTAATTTCTGGGTAAACTAGCCCTTTAAGACTATCCCGCCTAAAAAAGAATCTGAAATACCATCCACTTAGCAGTACTTATAAGACATGGATAATCAATGGAAGAGCAGCATCAGCGATCATTTCTAAGATTAAAGTTCCAAAGGCTCAAGAGACCGCTGTTTCAAATCTCTTTTCTGGACCACAGGTTGTACGCGAGAGACATACATCTCAAGGTTGGGTGTCAGCATCAAGATGGATGCGGTGTATAATCGAACCAAACTTCTCATTTACTTGTTCTCTCTCTATGCCTTTGTCTTCCTTGTGCCTGTGATGTGCGTTTTATTAGCATGCTCTGGGCTAGAGACAAATGCTGCAGTTCGATGCCTGACACTGGGCTGCTCTCCGGCATCCATCATAAGTGAAGGGGGCGCTAGGGGTCACTGGCTTATGCTCTGTGTAATTACAGATGGATACCCACGAGATGAAATGATTTACAAGTGGAGAAAGAATTCGGTGCAGGCGGCGGATCAGAAATCATGGAGACTTTACCAGTTTGATTTCATGGGTCTGAGAAACACCACAGACATAATCAAGACAACAGCAGGTAATTGTTTTTTTTTTGTTTTTTTTTCAAAGGTCTCTTATGATCAATGGCTGCATTTTTTATATTTAAATGACAGTAACATAATAATACTGTGACAAAAATATTTGTATTTAAATATGTTTAAAAGTGTTATTTATCCTTGCTATGGCAAAGTTGAATCATCAGTTCTTTTCAATGTCATTTTTAAATGTTGATTTGGTTTTCAAGAAACATTTCTTAATATTAATATTATTAAAAGAGTTGAAATTGTGAACAACCTGAAATGAACAGTATTTATTTTAAATATAAATATTTTGTAATGGTATATTTTCTCATACTTTTGATTAGTTTAATTCTCAGTAAAAAGTATAAATAAAAAGAAAAGAAAATACCATACATATTTCATTTATTTTAGTTTTAGGTCCAGAAGTTTTAAGTCCAAACTTTTCTAACCCAGCCACACTCATCTAACCTAGCATGAATAAAACTGCTCATGATAATATTTTTCTTAAATGTACATGATTAAATTATGCTAAACTAGCATTGACCTATTTTCTCAAGCAACTACCTTTCTACCTTTCTTAATGTTCTGGAATTATTGCACCATTGTATTTTGTGGCTGAAGGATATTTGCATTTGTTTAATGATAGTTTTACACTCAATATCAATGAATCAATCAATCACTTTCATTTATATAGCGCTTTTAACAATACAGATTGTAGCAAAGCACTGAACATTATCAAGTTGGAGAACAGAGTGATGGTAATGTATAATGACAAGAATTAAACTATTTATTTATCAAATACAGAGATGTTCTGTGTAGTCAAGACGACGATAGTTACTAGAAATCAGGTGTCCCCAACTAAGCAAGCCAGAGGCGACAGCGGCAAGGAACCAAAATCCTATCCATGAGAGAATGGAGAAAAAAAACCTTGGGAGAACCAAGCTTAGTTGGGGCCAGTTCTCCTCTGGCCGGACACACAGCACCTAATTTCCAGTTCAATTTTAAACACATGTTAGATTGTTTAAAGGACTTATAGTGTGTGTGTGTGTGTGTGTGTGTGTGTGCATCTGGATCCGCCGATCTGTCCACGGAGCTCATTTAGGTGTTCTTGTCTCCAATGAAGATCATCATTTGTGCTGGTACACCATCTGATCTGGATATGGACTGAGGAACAGAATAAGAAAGAGACAGACTTATATTAGCGTAGATGTTATTCTTTTACAACATGTGTTAAGGGGAGTGTTCCTGGTTCGGCTGATCTAATTAATGCAGCATAACAATCGTTTAACGGATTTGATTAATAAATGTGTATTAGTGTGTTAAGTGTAAGCCAGAGTAAAGCGACGTGTCTTTAATTTACGTGTCTTGTCAGTTTTGCATTTTCAACCAACTGTAGTCTATTTATCAAGTGTGCAAAACAACCACCCAATAAAGCATTACAATAATCTAACCTCGAGGTCATAAACGCATGAATGAACATTTCTGCATTTGAGGTGAGAGCATAGGACACAATTTAGATATGTTCTTGAGATGAAAAAACAGATGCTAAAAACATGGCTTTCAAATAAAAGATTGCTATCAAACAGCACAGCTAGGTTCCTAACTGATGAAGAAGAATTGACAGAGCAGCCATCAAGTGTTTCCTGCATGTTTCCTGATAATATCTCACAAGGGTAACATGAAAAAGTAAAAAGTAACAGCCCTAGTACTGAGCCTTGAAGTACTCCATATTGCACTTGGGATCAATATGTTACATCCTCATTAGAAGTGACCAGATCAGCTGAAGATGATATAGGAGGTTGTTTTTTTTTGACAGTATATTAATATATAATATATACAGTATATATAAATGTACAATATATATATATATATATATATATATATATATATATATTAATGAATCCCCATTAAGATTGAAAACGCTGGGTCAGAGGATTGTAAGCAGAGAAATGTCACTTCAGTTAAAGCACTACTGTACATGCACAATTGGATGACATTTTCTCAGGGCTTAGTTACTGTTAGTGTGAACATGGTCAATGGACTGAACTGGAAATTGTATCCTCATATTCAAATACCAAATCTGTTATACTAGGATGGTAGGGAATGACATTTTTGGTGCAAATCAATGTTATATTGGCTGTGTATTGAATAAAAGTTATAGTGTAATGTTTCATATTTTCAGAGAGAGATATTTGCATTGAGAAATTTCAGACATGTCAAGGATTGTGACATGTCTGAAAAATAAACAATGCATCAAGCTACGAAAAAGATAACAGATTACATAAACAAATCAATGTTAGAATGTTGTAACAATAGCATTTTTTTTTTAATTAGCAATACAAGAGGTCTGTGAGACCTGCAGCACTGCGTGGAGAAATTATTTGCAATATGTGGGAAAATATAAAAAAAAGACAGTATGGTTTAATTTTTGTTTTGTTCTATCTATCGTTTTTACACAGTGTTTATTCTCAGCCTGTGAAAATGGATAGTGACCTGTTTATCACTGTATAAAAAAAACTTCTGTAGGCTACAATGAAAAATGTAAAAGTTTAGTTTAGGCCTCCAGACAAAACAATAATGATGACTGAAAGACAAAGTTCAAAGTATCTGTGTTACAGGAAAATTTCAAAGCATGTGCTTGTACAAGGCTAACCATACTATTTGTTATCATCGCTAATAGCATAGCTATAGAACCTATAGATAACTGAGAGATTTTGCATTTTGCATTTTTTTATACTTTTTAGATATGTCCTTATATGAACACTTAAAAATAGCCTTGATATCTGGATATTGTGTCAGTAAAGAAGAGTGAAAAATGCTAAAGCATTGCTATTAAATCAGAGTGAGTGCCAGGATATTTTCAAGGTCATGGCCAGCCTCATACAAAAAAATATAAAAATGAAAACAGACAGGAGGGCTTTTTGAAAGAAAATATAAAGGTAATATGACCTTCACATTTCAGAAGTATTACATGTATTGAATACTTAGTCATTTTAAACCATATATTTGAGACAACATTATTTTTTTGTTTGTTTGTTTGTTTTTAGAGAAAAAATACTCATGCACACATCTTTTCTCCTCTTTCCAGGTGACTATGTGGTGATGACTGTATATTTTGACCTAAGCAGAAGAATGGGATACTTCACAATTCAGACTTACATCCCCTGCATACTTACTGTGGTTCTCTCATGGGTCTCCTTTTGGATCAAAAAAGATGCAACTCCAGCCAGAACAGCACTAGGTACATTTAAATTCAGATACCTGATCCTCGTGACTCATTCATGTGCAAACCTTAATGGTTGGGTTCTTTGTTTTTAAATAGGCAGTATTAGTTACACTGTTTTTGCAAAGAAAATTATGATATTTTAAAAAAAAAAGTTAAAGATTTTTTTTTTAAATGTACCCTTATGTCATCTAAGATGCAGATACGTTTTTTCTTAATTGGAAATAGATTTGGAGAAATTAGGATTACTTAGTTATCAGTTACCATCTTGTGAAAAGCTAAAATCAGCTGTTTGAACTCTCATTCCTACGGCACCCATTTATTGCAGAGGATCCATTGCTGAGCATGTGACATAATATTAAATTTCTTCAAATCATTTCTGAAGAAGAAACAAACTCATTTATATCTTGGATGGCCTGAGGGTGAGCAAATTAGCATTTTTGGGTGAACTATTCATTTAATAAATGTTTTGTTTTATTCATTAACTAAGTTCACATGTCATAAGAATGAAAGGCAGTTAAAGTAAAGTATTTGTCTTTATATTTTATAACATATGCAATTTTATAAAAGGAAAATCAGTGTTTCCTTTTTAGTGTGTGTATTTGTTCACTTTCTTTCATGTTTCATGAAAGCACTTCATCTGCTTTTTTGTTGGCTTTACTCATTTCTTTTTAGTTTCCTGCTTTGATTAAGTCCATGTCCTGTCCTGGTAAATGTCCCTTTTGTCAAGGTAATTTTTCTTTTTTCATCTTTCATCTTTTTTTTAATATATCAACTAACTTTACTTATGTCAGTAGTTTGATTTTAGTGGCTTTGTTTAGACCATGTTATTTCTTTTTATTTATCCTTATATTGTTCAATGAGAGACTGGCATGTAAAGTATCATGCAACAGGCTTTTAATCTGTCTCATGATGTAGCTTGATTAGCTTGCCACTCTTAGTCTGTCTTGTTTGATTACCTCTGAACACACCACCGATCAGTGTTGTCTGAGATTGTGTTTTCACTGAGTATTCTCAAGCTAACAAGAGGGATCAGTGACGGTCCAAAAAAACCCTAGGAGCCTAGATTGACATAAATTGGCTCTTACACCGCTCCTATAGCTAAATGGTAAGAAAACTGCAAGAAAAAAGGCCAGAGCCCTGCACAATCTATGTTTGGAAGAAAATAAATAAACTGGCAACATACTCTGAGAAGAAAAAGAAGGATGAATGCAATTAATCTGTCTGACAAAAGAAGTCATTATACCTTCAGTGGAAAGAAAGGGAGAAGGAGAAAAAGTAGAGATTTGCTTTACAGGCGTCCAGTTGATCGATGAAGTCCAGAGAGAAAGGCAGCTGAGATAAAATGTGGGAGAGAGAGAGAGAGGGCTTGGGCTCACAGCTGTGGAAATGTCAGGTTGGAAAAGGATGTGACCAAGATAGAACCCAGAAGAATAGTGAAGGTTCAAATATACAGTAGGGTGGTCATTCTGTCTTTTTGAGCAACTTTTTGCTGCCAAACCTGAAAATTTCTTTTGATTACTATAATGTACTATAAATGAACTGCTTTTGTTCATAGTCAATGTATGGCCAAAAGTATAAGTATGACTATGGGTTTTTAGGTTCTTTCTGGAACCACTGATGCCAATAAAGAACATTTATTGTGTGTGTGTAACAACTTCCTCTCTGCTGGGAAGACTTTCCAATATGGCTGCCGGAATCTGCTCCCATTTAGACATGAGAGCATCAGTAAGGTCAGGGACTGATGTTGGGCACAATCATTGTTCAGATTTTTTTTGACAGAGTGTCACAGTGGTGTTCAGGTTTAGGCAGTCAATTTGTATCCCCTGCCTTGTGCAGGTTTAAAGGAAGTCTGTTTAAAACAAAAATCTGTTTATGCAGTACCTGTTAATAGGTTTCACTAAAATAGTGAGACCTGTTAATTAGAAGAAAGCATCTATGTAGTTTATATGCAGGGTTTGTTCAATCTATTTGAATAAATTTAGTGATAGAAATGAATGTAGTTTTATAGGGCAGTCTGCATGGATTTTTTCTGAATCCCCGTTCCACTACACGCAGCGACAAAGCAACGTGTTCCCGTTCATTTCAATGGGCTGGCGATGAGCTGGCGATTTCCGGCGACAAGAGCAACAGCGGCCATGTGCGGTGACTGGATGGGGGGTGTCCAGCGATGCGACAAAGTTCAGAATCTCAACTTTATGCAAATGAAGACGATAGTGCTCATGTGCTCATTCTCCTTTCAGCTCCAGCAGTGATGACGGCGTTTGCGTTCTTGCCATAGATAAACGCACACAATGGAAAAAAGTACTCTCTTTTTCTCATTCAGTTTTGTTTGTATGTATAGACTCGGTGTATATTTATATTATATTCAGTCATTTGCCTCCAAAATGTTTGTATTTAGTGGCAAGAAGCCTTAACAATGACGTTACTAAGAAACCAGTAATGAGAACGCCCACTAGCGACCTCATCGCCAGCCTCTAGGCACCATGCAGCGACAGAAGTCTGCTGCAAGTGTGAACAGGGCGTGAGACAGATCAATATTTGCCACATAGACACCTGGCTACTGTTCAGAAGTCTGGGGTCATGAAGATATCTAATGCATTTAATCAGCAAAGATACATTTCCTTGACCAGAACTGACAGTTAATATGGAATGTTATAGTTTTCTATATTAATACATTTAAAATGTAATATGTTCCTTAGACTGAAGCTTTATTGTTGTGAACTTTTTCAGCATTACTCATTATGCCATGTGTCAAACTTTCTAATATGCTGATTTGGTGCTTAGTCAAATTTCCTATGATCAATGTTGAAAATAATATTTTACATTCAACTTACACTACACTTTTTTAAATTATTCTTTCAATGAATATTATTTAGATAAACATATACTGTACTATATAATAATGCATTTCTATAGTTTTTTAAAAATGCCAATAGTTAGAAAATCTATAATGTTATTCTGTTGTATTTATTTCACAATATTACTGTTTTGCTATTTTTAATAAAAATAAACATGACTCAACTTTTAAACAGTAATGTTATGTTGATAAGAATAAAATTACAGATCCTTTTTAAAAAATTAGCATATTGTGATAAAGTTCATTATTTTCTGTAATGTACTGATAAACATTAGACTTTCATATATT
>JAUMHI010000041.1:12257729-12270955 GCA_032359435.1 Enteromius unitaeniatus | reverse complement strand
TATTTGATAATGTTCAGTGCTTTGCTACAATCTGTATTGTTAAAAGCGCTATATAAATAAAAGTGACTTGACTTGATCGATGTGACTCGAAGTGACCGACTGGGAACGTCCAGTTGCATATGTAACCCTTGTTCCCTGAAGAAGGGAACAGAGACGTGATGTCCCTTCACCATGGGTCTGTATCGCCGCTAAGGGGCCGTGTCACCGGCTTGGCTCCTCAGCGAATAACTAATGAGTGCTTCATCTGTTGCCTATTTATACTCGTGTTGCGATCAGCTGCAGCTGGATGTACATGTCATACATGCAGAGTAGATTGGTTATATCAAAGCGAGAAACCTATTCGTAGGTCACAGACGTGACCTCTCCATTCCCTTCTTCAGGGAACGAGTTACATATGTAACCGAGACGTTACTTTTTCAAAACCCCATGTTGAGAGAAATCAGAAATACACAGCATTGTGTGCGGTGTGTGAATACAGTGTTGTTCTAGACTAAATGTGAATGTGCATTAATTCATCTCACTCTCAAACAGATTTAGTATTAATCAAAATTAATTATAAACTCAGAATATGAACCTGCAAAACTTTAATTTCCCATTTATTCCCATTTTCTATTCCCATTTTATTAATCAATGTCTTTGCTGCTGACCTTTGATGATCAGTTCAACCAAACTTATAAGCAAAAATGACTTCAAAAATCAACTATTGTGTTTAATTTTTTTTTTTTTTTATTGCTGAAGAGTATTGAACTTTCTTCTCCTGTATTCTACTTTACAAATCTAAATTTACAATTTACTTTTTCTTCAGCCTGAGGTTTATTCATTACACTTTTTTGGTGTGAAAAAGCTTTTACATTTGCTATAAATAGAACTTCTTATATTAAAAACAAACACTCAAGCTCTGCCCATATTTAAAAAATGAACATGAAAGTAACGCAAAAGTAACATATGCATTACTTTCCATAAAAACTAACTTAGAAACGTAATTATATACTTATTATATATTTATATTATAATAATTATATAATTATATACTTATAAGGAGAAACTCAATATTGTAATGCGTTGACTTTTAAAAGTAACTTTCCCCAACAGTGTTGGTAAATACCACATATGTCAAGTGAAAATGTCAGAAATAAAGAGCATTTTGATGTGCATTTAAATACATTGTCAATACCATTTTAACAGCATGCATGAGTTCCTTGGTTTAGAAATCTGTAGAGACCTTTAGAAGTGTGCTTAGAAGGTAAAACAAATGTACAAGCTTTTTAAGATTAAAAACAGTAGATTAAGATATAATTTCCCTGAAGATATAGATGTCTGTGTCTGCGGCATTGGAAACTAAATTAAATTGAGGACACAAAGCTGTTTGGATAAGTATGTATGATATCCTATTATGATAGATGAGAGATGACTGTTGAGATTCACTCACTCCTCTACAAACAAGAGAGATATAATTTGTCTTCTCGACCACAAGCCATCCCTTTAAGCCATCCATATGAGAGACAAAAGATCACTTTGCATTGCCTACATATTTTTAGGCTAACCTGATAAGATTTGAAATGCAGTAAACAACTCATAGAAAAGTTTTAGAGAGATGTTTAGCAATGAGATAAACCTCTTGTGCACGTAGAATACAAATTAGGAAGTCTACAAATAAGAGATTTATTAACATTAGCCTTTATTTTGCCCCAGTTATTGTCCTTTTTGGTCACAGATGAAAGCCCACACCAAGTATTATAGGCAAGTACTGTGTGTTACAACAAACTGTGCCATTAATGTCACAAATGTTAGTAATTTTACTTTCATATTATTAAAGGTGAATCTTACAGTGTGGACACATGTTGAATTGTGAGACCTTTGAAGAAACTGCTCACAGCTGCCTGCAAATGTTTAGATGACAGACTGAAAGGAGTAGAGTTTGTTACATTTACTTCTTTTCAAATTAACCTTTAAGTGAAAGGATGACATTTCAATCCTAGTGGGCCTGCATCTGATTATCATTGATCAAAGATTTTGGTGATGAGCTGTACTGTTCTGGAGTCTATATTAAATTTCCATATCACAACACATACCCTGCTGAAATCATGGTTACTATAAGTTCGTTAACATAGGATTGTTATTAGAGATAATCAAATTCTTACTAATAAAATCCACTAAAATAATCCACTTTTTCTCAGAAGTAAGCCTATGGACGATGCTTCCAGTTCACTTGATGCACCCTGGGCTGTTGCCGTTTGCACTTTTATACCAAGAAAATGATTCTCCAAATTGGAGACAGGAACTAACAATAAGAATTTGTAGCGATCCAACTTGGGTTAACACCTTTTGGGAAAGAAGGTAATTTGCATGAAATGCACTGGGAAATTACTTTCTACAGCATTCAACTTACAGTATCTCTAAACTCTGGATCTGTATTAACTTCTAATCTTGATGGCTGTCTGTCCTATTGTTAAGAGAATGAGACCTTTTAGCACATGCACTGAGAACTTTCAAACAACATGGACAATTGCATTGTTACAAACTCTGATTACGAAAAGTGCTTTTGGTGATAACATGGAAATGAGAGGAAAGAGGGGGAAAGTGTATTAAGGAAGCGGACATGGAGAATCATACATAAGATGTGTTGTCTTGAATGAGGCTTCTGAGACAGATTCTCGTAAGAGATCTTTGTTTTTTTAGACTGTGGCCCTCCATCAGTCCAGACAAATAACATCAGCCTTCCAGATGTAATGGTCATCACCAATCATTTAAGTCTAAGGTTTAAACAGAACACTCAGACAACATAATAATGTTTTATACTTTCCAAAGCTCTACAATTCACATATAGCTTTATAACAGCTATATACGTAGTAAAGACTAGCAGCAGTTCACACAGGCAGGCTGTGACCCAGTATGAAGGTCATTCTGTCCATGTGTGATATCCTGAAACTCTGCTTCTCATGGGAACACACACAAAATGAAGACTCAGTGCATCAGAGACACTTTCACAAGGCCATTCTTGCTAAAGAGACCTATCGATGTGACAGATGGTGTGTTGCTGACGGAGCAGAAAAGATGTTCTTCGCTGTTAAGATGTGTCACTGATAGGATGAGCGGACATTGGGTCACCTCCTCTTGCTGAGGTTGTGGCTAACAATGCAAAAGTTGACGTGTCAAAAAAGGACAGACTGACTTCTGTATTTTGTGATATGCTATGGTAGACCTAAACAAAGCACATATCCATTTTGAATTGTACAAGAAGGGGCAAACAGAACGATTATTAAGGCACATTCAGTTCAGTATGTTAATTTAGCTTTTTTTAATGAATTATAGTAAGTACTGAATAAAAAGGAAAACTGTTATTAAGTTAGGATGCATTTAAGTGACAATAAAGTTTTACTGTATAATTCAGAGAATCATAAAATGCTCATAACTGTACAACACACCTGTTCAGCATTACTTAATCTTTGTTTGTGTTAACTTATAGGCTACTGATGTGTTAGAATACATTACCATTGTTTTGTTAATGTTAACTTACATATTTACTAATGCATCTCTCTTCATTATACAAACACCTTTTTGCAATTTTACACCAAATAATCTGCAATGGTCAAATTACACAAAACTAAAAAGAATGTCAATATAACACACTGTCATATTTTTGAGTTACGGACTGCAGCTTTAACTAGTTTTAACTAATGCATTAACTGGCATGAATTAATACAGCCTTATTGTAAAGTGTTATCATGTATTCCATATTTGTTTTCTGTCATATTTGTTAAATACACAGTTAAACGGTAGCTATAAAGCTAACTACAAATATATTTGCATCCATACCAGCAAATAATATCGTTTGTCTATTAAAAAAAAAGTACACTTATGCGTCTGATTCTGATTGGCTGTGAATCAGTGGTGTAGTCCTACCTCATACGAAAAACAACAAAAAAAACGAAATTGTTTTTATGATTTATAAGTTCTATAGTTAATTGAGGTTATTTGGTGGAGGTATTTGACTTCTCAAAGATATTTTCAAGGACATTTTTTTCTACCTTAGCAATGGCATTTTTTCCCCAGTTTAAAGCATGTCATCTTTTATGTAAAATTAAAAGTTATTTTCAAAAGCTTTTCCAAAATGTCTAATTAAAACAATAACGTTAGAATAAGACTGGGCCCAGACATGTTTTCTAATTATTATTTCACGTTTTATGAAATGAAATTCAATGGAGACTTAAAAGTTATTCACAATTATGCTTTATAACATTACTATTTTTTACTAGTTCTTTGGTAAGATTGACCATAGACATCTATATATAGTAAACCGTGTGTAACATACATTCTATTGCTATTATGCCATCATGTTTTGGAACACGGTTGTGTTTTTGGAATCTTTAGTCTGTTACCATGGTAAATGTAAGTCAAGGTAAGTTAAGTAAACAAAAAATGTGTTTTCTTTTTTGTATAGGCCTATACCATAAAATCAATATCTGATACTGATCTTCTGTGTTTCTATGCTTGAAACACATTTCTTTCTATACTGTATCTAATTTACATGGCACACTGAGTCTTTACCGTGGTAAATGATTAGGTGAAAACATCCATTTAACAAGGCATGTTCTGTAACCTAAATGGTTATTACAAAATAAAATAAAAAAATAAAAAGTTCATTTACAGCATACAGTCAATGTATTTCTTATACTGGTCTTCTGTGTTTCTTTCTGAGCTTTCTGAGTATGCTACTGTTTGAGCCTTTACCGTGGTAAATGTGGGTGACAACTTTAAATTAAGAACCTACTGTATGTTAAGTAAGCTAAATATTTATTATAATAGAAAATCAATACTTTTTTCATATACACCATAAAATCTACATCTTTTTACTGGTCTTCTCTCTTTTTAATTCTCTTTTTTTATAAAAAATATTTTTATTTATTTATTATGGGATAGGTGACAACATAAAATTAACATTTATAACAGTAGGTTAAGTAAACTAAACATTTATTACAAAATAAAATCTGTATTTTGTCATATACACCATAAAAATCTATCTGTCTATCATAATCATTTGCTTTGTACAATTTTAGAGTTCTTTGGTATAGTTAACCATATACATTTGTATAAATTATATTTATTATATGTGCATCAGTTGAAAACTTGAAATATACTGTATACTGTACAGCCACTCATCTAAGTGCTACACAGTACAAGAGTTACAGAAATCTGTGGATTCTCCATTTTATAACAGCTGAAACAGAACTGTGGAAGTATATCTTTTTTGTTCCTTTGGGAGGGACAGAAGGCAAGAATAGCAGGATAGTTAGACTAAAGGAAAGTGAAAAGACGACACAGTAGAGACTCATCCTGTGATCATTAAAGGAAGAAGATTCTGTGAGAATTACGCAGATCTTCTAAGAAGGAAAGATTAGTCACTACATCTCTCATAACCTAAATGTAATTTCTTGATTTAGCCAAATTCAGGTCAGCGAACCTGAGAATGAGGTCAGCATTTACTCTAAGCAAAGACAATTGTTACAGTCACAGAGGACTTGAACATTTGTGTCTGTCTTTCACTTTGTAGAGTAAAAACACCCAAATCCCCAAAGCCTCATTCTCATCAGCTCTAAAACACATCTGGGTTCAAACGTTTAATGTGATACTAATGTGATCCCTTTATTCATGAGATTTAAATTTTCTGACTGAGGCCTACTATTTTAGGTCTACCTCCAAATACAGTATTAGATAAGATAAAGATAAAATATTTAAACATTTAGAGTTTAGGTTTTTCACTGTGTACACTCAAAGCTATCAAAGCTGAAATAACACCTATCAGAGAAAATCCCTGTGTTTTCTGTGTGCCCAACAGAGCTGAGTGCTGTTAGAGTACAGCAATCACTGATCTCATATTTATTATCCTTTAAAAATAAATGCATCCACAACTCAGCATCTCTGCAAGTTTCCCTGACATATCACAGTACTTAATTTCAAGTCACTTCGAACTTGGGCACACAGATTATTCCTTCAGGTGTCTTGTGCACTCTAAACATGAAGGCTGTTCCAAAAAGTCCTCTTAGACAATGCTACTCATACAGCGGAGAAGAAATTTTCCCTGAAAAAATAAATCCAATATGGCAGGTGTAAGGATTCAATGAAAAATGTGTAATTAAGCATTGATTTTATACATTCTGTATGAAATGTTAGTCCCACCTCATATTAGGTGGCCTTACTGTACGTACTTACATCAAAAATAAACACAATTTACTCATTGTGTTCATATTGGATTGGAAAACATATTTGCTGCTATTGAGGTGGGATACAGGGTCAGGTTTAGCGGTAGGTCGGGAGACTGGTCAACAGTGTATTTATGAATGTAATTGCATGCAGGTCATTTTGTAACATAAAAGTAGAATGTGCAAGTGCACTAAATGATTAATTTTAAATGTAAGCACATAGTTAAGGCCACTGGAATGTTTTATATACTGTAAATGAAATTTGCACTTATCATCCACGTACAGTACATACGAGAACATATGACACTAACACCACAAAAATAAAAATATGAATGTTAACCCAGGTTTAGGAATGAACAGTGTGAAATTTCAGCTTACGAGTACCCTCATATGTCAGCATTAAGATGCATTTAAAAGTTAATAACCTAGCATATACTTATTAAAGTTTTTTCACAATTTTGTTGCAGACTGTTGTTACATATTATCAATAATACATATAAACTGTAAATGTCTTTTTTCTAAATATTAATCTAAATTACAGAAATAGAAACAATGTACAGTATTAAGCAAACACGCTACCATGCTAACACTTACTCTTTGTGTTTATGGTTATTCAACATACTAAAATCTGAGACAAACTAATTATAATTTTAAATAACTTTTAGTTTATAGTGTGTGTGTGTGTGTGTACATATATATATATAAATATATATATATAGTATGCGAATTGGGCTGCAGCACAAAATCCCATTTACCTGGGGGTTTAGAATGACCTAGTATTAACTATTTCACATGTGAAAAGACCTTTTATTAGTTAATCTCTGGGGACTAGAGCCCTCAGCACAACCTTAAGGTATAATCATCTCCTTGCACAGTGTCGTTCATGACTTGACTATGCTCATTGTCTTATTTTGGGAATTATCTACACATACATATGCAAAATAGGAGCCTGATTACATGTTTAGTTAGTTAGAAACTTGCTTTGATGTTTATACATTTGATGTTGCTCTGTAATTGTGTCACACTCTGCTTGGCATTTATGTAAGTCCAGGCTTAGCAAGAATGTATTCCTTGTTGTAGCTGTTCTTGCCTTTTTAACATACAACACCGAACATAAGCATAGTTCAATATCATGCATGCCGCAGCAATGTTTATGAACTATGAAAAGAGGGGCTAACCTTGAAAACAAGATGCTGAGAACCCAGCCAGTAAATAAATAAATAAAAGTATCTGTTTGACAGTGGCAAATCTTTTGGCAACCCCTGACCGCCCCTGTGTAGCTGAAGGGAAGACTAATGAGAGCGTCATCAATATGGATGTCACAATGACTAGACTGCTTTCACTGCCCCTGACATGACTTGTGCTCCTGTGTCTGTGTAGCTGGCTTTTTCCTAAAGCCTCAAAAAACACCCTCTCACAACAACAGGAAAACATACCACATGCCATTGCTGTAGCCATGGATACAAGAAGAGCCTCTACATTAGCCTCAGGAATTTGGAGAAAACTCTTTCGAAACTGTCAATCAACAACTTGTGAAGTCGCATGCAGCTTGTTATGAGTCGAAGAGTTTAATATAGAGTCTTGGACATTGAAGTTATATATATATATATAAGTGATATACAATTAAAGTGCCCCTATTATTTGTTATGAAAGATAAAAGGTTCATATTTTGGTTTTGGGAGTCCCCAACAACAGTTTGACATTCATGCAAGGTCAAAAACACTTTCATTTTCTTATAATGTGCATTTATTTTTATCCTTTTTGTTCAACGACTCCCAAATGATTCGCTAACGAATTTAAACCCCTCTTTTGCATGGTGCTGCTCTGATTGGTCGATTTTATTTAACGTAGTGTTTGTGAGCTTTTAAAGGCAGAGTAAGTGATTTCTGAAAACCAATGTTGATATTTGAAATCACCAAAACAAACATGCCCCAAACAAAAGGGTCTTTGCCCTGTTTTGCTAGCTCCTCCCCACACATATGGAGCCTAAGTAACCAAGGAAACGATTATCTCTGTGAAACAAAGCAGAACCAATGTTAAACCGTCTACACTGGAAGTGAGTGGAGCAACAAATCTACGACAGAAACGACTTTAACGCTGTAAAAGCGTTATGCAGAAATGCATAATAGTGGTAATTTAATAACCAAGTGCTTGTGCATTGACACATTATATATAATAATAAACTGTCTTAGCTATTCCATCTTGTCAATCAGGGTCTGTTTTGCGATTATTTGGTTCAAAATGAGCCAGAATCATATGCTGTTTTTGGAATGAATTTTAAAGGTCATCCTTGGAAACACACAGATGTTGCTGACAGGACCAACACTGATCTCATCTTGTGTCTTATTACTTTGCGCTTCTACAGGCCAAGGTTCGATTATTCAGAAACCTTCCACTGAATCTCCCCTAAGCTCTAAACCCAACTTCTTAATTACAGTCGACATAACCCATTTAATCCCATTCTAATTAATACGGGACTCAGCATGCAGTAGTATTGGGGGGAGAAGGGCAATGAAAATTAGACACAGACTACAATCAGGGAGAGAGCAAACTCGGTCAGAGAGCTGAAAGGACAATTACAGTATCTGTCTTGGTAGAACAAAAGAGTAACAGTTTAATTCACATTGTAAAACCGCCATGTCAGGTGAATCCTCCTACACAGCTTACTGGGTATTTTTCCTATTCAACATCATGCATAATGGTGCCAAAATAAAGGAGACTACAGATTAGTCAAATGCTAGATTCATATGCAAATGATCATACTTTATGTTTAGGAATGCTTCTATATGCTCCCAAAGAGCATCGTTCATTATCCAGCACGCTCCCTCGACTCTCTGTGATTTGGCAATGCATAAATACAGACCGGGATTGATTTGGTTCAGAAATTACTTCACAATGCATTTATTATCTAGTTCTGTTTTTTTCCCAAAGTAAGCAAACTTATTGTAACAATCTAACTTTTGGCAAGCAACAGTATCCATTACTATTCAAAGTTTGTATTCTGTAAGATTTTTGTTTTTGAAAAGAAAAAGATGCACTCATTTGATTAAAAATACAGTAAAAGCAGGAAGATTCTAAAAATGTAATGTCAATTTTTAAAAGCAGCCATTACGATAATGTTCAGAAATCATCTGAATATATTCCAGAGGTGTCCTGGATAGCCACAATCCAGCTAATAAAGGTCAAAGGGTTACTGGAAAGTTACAGGCAGGTGAGTATTTTATCAAGGTTAGAGCAAAACTCTGCAGGATTGACGCTTGCCACCCTTAATGCCAGAGGTCAAAGGAAAATGTTCGAGGTGAACTCAAATAACCATTCACTACAACTGAGGTATACTATACTGGCTATAGTATAGGCTATAGTAGCAAAAGACCACAACATGTGCCACTCCTGTTACCTAAGAACAAGAAAATTGGGTCTACAATTCAAAGTGGCTCACCAAAATTGCATAAAAGAAGATGGAAAAAAATCTGATGAGTCTCAATTTCTGCTGCGACATTCAGATGCAAGGGTTAGAATTTGGCATAAACAACACAAAAGCACGCATCCAACCTGCCTTGTATCAAAGGTTCAGGCTAGGGATGGTGGTATAATGGTGTGGGGGATATTTTCTTGCCCATCTTTGAGCCACTCACTACCAACTGAGCATAGTTTACATGCCACAGGCTACCTGAGTACTGTTGCTGACCATGTCCATTCTTTTATGACCATCTTGTGATGTATACTTTCAGCAGGATGATATGTGCCAAAATTAATTTCACCACAAGAGAATTTTTTGAACATGATAATGAGTTCACTAGACTTAAGTGGCCTCCAGTCACCAGATACTAATCTAATAGAGCATCTTCAGGATGTGATGTAATGGGACATTGCCATCATGGAGATGCAAACGACAAATCTGCAGCAACAGACCAAAATCTCCAACAGATTGTTGAATATGTGCCTTTAAATTAAAGCAGTTCTAATAAAGTGGCCAGTGAGTGTATATGTCTCAAGATGTGCACTTTTAAGCACCCCTGGACTAGCCACAATAAGCCTCCCTATATAACACCTGGCACTCATGTAAGTGGAATATCTATATAGCTGGTGTCAATGGGTTTAGGAGCTTCAGCACTGAATGACATTTGACGAGCTCAAGCAAGACTTCACTTCTATGCTCTCACACAAGACTTTAGAGTGATTTAGAGACTAGATCTAAAACTCCAGGAATATGAGTTTGGAAAAGAGCCAAACGCTTGCCTCCCTTAGGGATCAGCCCTCAAACAAGCGTAAAGCACATAGATTAGATAGTGGGTGATGTAGCACCAAAATAATGACTCATTCAGTACTAACTAACGTTAATCAATGCTGGCAGCTGGGGTGCAGATCCAGCTCTTTAAATGGCATTTACATTGCATATTAAGCCTTGAAAGGCTAACCTGGAAGAAAGATACTGAGAGGGGCACACTGAAATGAAGGACAAAATTGCATCAGTTTAGCTATAATGAAATTGTATCTTCACGTGCTTTGTTGCCACCACCCAAAAGCCTGTTTAAGCTTTCGATAATGTAATTTCCTGCCAACCTCACTGCCTCAGAGAGATGTGATTTTCACTTGAAACAAGAAAGAAACAGAAACAATGTAATTTTTCAGTGAAATAAAACTGAAAACACGACGCTTTAAGGACACTGCACCAATTGTGAGATTCCCAATGGACTGACATGGCAACACCACAAAACAATTCGAGCCTTTGCCAGCTTTATTCTGAATCAAAGAACTGGAAAAACAAAAGATCCCTTTTTGTTTTTCATACTGATGAAAACATTTGTGACAAAGAGACACATCTGTTTGTCAAACGTCTGGGTGAAAGGAAAAATTAAGGCGGGGGTTTAAAAAATTAAATAAAAATATGAACAAGTATACTGTTTTGCAGTATAATATGCATATAAATCTATACCACATTTTTTTGATACCATCAGAACTAATTTATGCCATTTGTTTGACTTCCACAGTATTCAATGGACTTGAAATCAGACTTGGGTAGGAACTGAAATCTGTAATCCTGCAATTGGAGAAAAATTACATCTACATGAAAGGATTTACACATAGTCCCAAGTCCTTTATTAAGTGACAATACTGAGCTGTGACGTGAATGAAAGACATGAAAAATGTGCCTGACCATTTCATGCTTTTAAGAGCCCTTCAAAAAAAAAAAAGAAGCAGCTTGCAGTGTTAGAACATCTACTACACTTTGCGTTCCTTCAATCACACAATAATTGTAATAACAAGAATGATCCGCCATTGTAGCTTACTTTTGTCTTATCTGACAGCCAAAAGAACCTAGAGCTTTTACAGGACAGATGTGATCACTAAGTAAAACTGAACTGGTTGAAAGGAAGTGCATTCTCATTACATTTTGAAAACATAGCTTAACAGTCTGAATACACTTTCTAAAGGTTAAATTAGAAAAGGACATGCTAATTGTAACTTTGTAACTTTTTATATAAAATAAGGGTAAAAAAGGCACAAAAATAGTTAAACAGCATCTGTACAGCTGAAAAGGTAAATCTGGTTGTGTCAGAAAAACCTATTTTCATCAAATTCTGCAATACACCATTTAATACGTATTTCTAACCAGAGTGTGTAGACCTGGGGACATTTCAGAAATGTAATGCCTCAAGTTAAAGGCTATTCTCTGCAACCATTACCCTATAAATCTGTGCATTGCCTTTGATAGAATGTCAGGGGAACAATAACCTGAAAACTAATGGAACCAGCTGACAAATGTTGCCGACAGAGATTCAAGCAATCAAGAAATTAAATGCAAAAAAACGTAGCATTGAAGTAAAAGGAAACTGCTTAACATTTCAAAAACATTATTTATAGGTTTGATGGAAAATGTTTTGTATGGACAGTTCTATTTTAAGTCTTATTTTGTCAGAGTGATACGGCAAGGAAATAACTCAGTATGCTAATGCTCTACAAGACTGAAACATGCAGTGGACTCTGCGAATGCTCAACAGATGTTGCCACGGCAGAGTTTTATCATGCCATATGTGCAACTGTCTAGCCTAACATGCCTCATTCTGAGACTGTCTCAAAGGGGAACTGACTTACCTTTAACATCCTCACTTTGCAGCCAGTTCCCACAGCTAAACACACACAAACACACAACACACAAGAAACCACAGCCATAAACATAAATATAAACCGCTACACCGTAAAACTGCACTATACGCTCAAGACCACAGCTGTATCTTCCCAAGACTCAATGAATATTTATTTGTAAGTCACTAATCTGCCACTGTGGGTGGTATAGCACAATATAGGAATAAAATTAAAATTAGTATTATTATCCCAATTAGTGTTTTATTTTTGGTAAACAATGTCCCGGATTTATCCGTCACCGATCCAGATTGCTCAAGCTTTTAGATATTAGATGGTTAAAGGTTCATTATTAATGAATCAATCAATCAATCAATCACTTTTATTTATATAGCGCTTTTAACAATACAGATTGTTGCACTGAACATTATCAAATAGGAGGATAGAGTGATGGTAATACATAATGACAAGATTAAACTATTTATTTCTTAAATGCAGAGACAGTCTCTGTAATCAAGATAATAATCACTAGAAATTAGGTGCCCCCAACTAAGCAAGCCAGAGGTGACAGTGGCAAGGAACCAAAACCCCATCCGTGGGAGAATGGAAAAAACCTTGGGAGAAACCAGGCTTAGTTGGGGCCAGTTCTCCTCTGGCCGGACGCCCAGCACCTAATTTCCAGTTCAATTTTAAGCACATGTCAGATTGTGCAAAGGATTGTGTGTGTGTGTGTGTGTGTGTGTGTGTGTGTTTGTGGATACGGACTGAGAAACAAAATAAGAAAAAGTCAGACTAATATTAGCATAGATGCCATTCTTTTTACGATGTAACGTGTATATTGTGTGTTAAGGAGAGTGTTCCTGGATCCGGCTGATCTAATTAATGCAGCCTAACAATCCTTTAACAGATTTGATTAATAAATGTGTATTAGTGTGTTAAGTG
>JAUMHI010000041.1:12208758-12247576 GCA_032359435.1 Enteromius unitaeniatus | reverse complement strand
TACCAGTTTTTGTGTATTCTGTGGTGCACAATAAACATACTGCAAATGGATCCTGACTCACCAGAGGCCTCATTACAAATATTCAAGACAGAACAAACATTACTTGTGCCTATGATACAACTTGCACCTGTATTTCTGATTTGTACTGTTAAAGTAATACATATCCATTGCAAATACGTTTCATTGAATGTAGACAATTCCTAAAATACAATCATATGAAATTATTACCCTTTTACTGCTGAATGAAGCTATATCAAGATTATGTTCCGCAAAAAAGTCATTACAAGTGTTTTCTAGGCAATGAAATGCAGCTCCTGTAATCACAGTTCATTGTAGCATTTGTGGTCTTTTTATAAAGTATTTTTTGCATTTGCACTAAAAACTGACCACAGTGATGTGAAACAGAAATGAAAAGTTATTGTGCTGTGTACGCTATTTGAGCTCCATTTCCCACGACTATAAGAGTGGTAGCTGAATAGAGGCTCATTAGAAATGATAGGAGATGAGAAAAATTGAATGGAGCTCTTTCAAATCCCATCTTTAAAAATGTAAGAACTTCTGGAAATCTTTAAAGGGAGACTAGCTGAGGGCTATAACTGAGCTGTCTACTCCAGAGAGTGTAAAACTGAGGTGAAAGAGCAATGAGCAATTCCACTCACTACAAAAAAAAAAGAAGCAGCAGAACTATGATTCACATTAGCCCTTTAGACTACATGGTCTCTCAAGGGATGTAAGTGGAACTGTGTGAAAAACAACAAACAAATGGGGAAGGGGGGGTTACATTGAAAACACTATAAGCTTTCTGGATCAACACATCACAGTGCTTTAGCTAATTGAAATAATTGGCTAATTCAAATCTAGGATATGAAAAACATGAGTAGCATGTTGATACTAAAATAACAAAAAAGAAACATTATTTTTACCTAATTTTTGTTAGGACCAAGTAGGCAGACAAAGAAGTAGCTGGTCTGAAGCAGTGAATCGTCAAATGCACTCAAAATGCCCATCTTGGTTGGATATTGATGTAAGCAATCAGGACAAAAAGTCGGATTTGTCAAAATATCTGATATCTGGCAAAAGGCCTTGAGTCGCAAATGCCACTGAATTATGCCAAAATATTAATCCACTATTAATCAATACTGACAAGCTGGGTTTTGTTTGTTGGTTCTTTACAACTCATTGTTTAATTGAATACTTTCTTGAACAGTTTGAACCAATATTTCAAAACGATATGCCTATACTGTATTTTAGGTAGTCAATAGCATATTACTTAGTCCTTTAGTCTCAGGTTAAAATGACAAAGAAGCTGAGCAACAATTAAATGAGATTAAATGTTTGATGCACTTCTCTTTAAAATCACATTACAGTGCAAACTAATATAATTTTCTCTTTCTCTCTCTCAAAGACTCTTTGAGAGATCTTGTCTTCTGTAAACCTGTATACCCAGGTGTGCCACTTAAACTCCCTCCCTTAATTTCAGAAGCCTGACAGCATCAATCATGCTCCCAATGTGACGCTACAGCAGCAGCTATAAATAGCATTAATCTAGATCCTCCCTATCTGCAATAATAGGCCCCTAATCATTTGCCAAGTCTTGTCCTAAAACACACGCACACAAAATCCCATAAAACGTGAAGTAGACAGCTTTTAGAAGTGCAGCACCTTAACAGACCAATGACTGAAACATCAAAATCAGGATAAACTTTTAAAAGCTTTTTCTCTTTGTTCCTAAATGAATGTTAAAGAGGAAATCCATTAGCATGTAGTCCGATCCCTAACAAGCATTCCTTCGTGGCCGAAACTCTCACAGCGCTTCAAACAAATGGGAGAGTGATATAATTTGACATGGAGAGGGAGTCTTATTGCAGCTTGGTAATAGCATGAAACTTTGATCATAAAAGGTCTGAATGGCCAACAATCATGATTACGTCTAAAAGCTATTGCATAAAGGTTAAAAAAAGTGGTTATAGTGCGAGTTACTCTGAGAAAGAATCATTTAAGTGGCTCAGTTCTCAACAATTACAGACCAATTGTACAATAATAATCTCTAAGCACAGCATGGGCCTTAAAACAGTTGAACGAGTTCGATAATTTCTGTACTCTTAGTGAAATTGAATCTTTCAATAAAATGAAAGCAGTCACACAGTCACAAGTGGCCAACTGCATTCTTTCAGCATGAAGAACATCTTGAGATATGACCATAGACAGTATCTTTGATCATTTGCAATGCACTACTTAGCATTGTCCATTTCACCATACAGGTAAAAGAAAGAATGAAAGAAACAATGTGAACTGACTACAAATCTATTGTGAATTGTGATTTTACGACTTAAGGACCCAGTGCAATCCCATGATATCAGTCCAACTAAAATAGAAAAACAAATTGAGCTAACTTACGTTCATGAACTATGATTTGTGACAGTATGGAGTCACAGTCTCATTCTAGAGAGCGTCTGAGTGGGGTAAAATCTGTGTAGCACACCATGAGCCATATATATTGAGACTATTTTTCTGGAAGACAAAGATTATACATTTTTTTAATGCGTGTATCTGCTAAATGATTTTTGTTAGTGTTAGGCAAACACAAACACATTTCTTATTAAATCTTTTCTAAAAAGACTTAAATAATTCTGCATGCATAAACCATGCTTTCATTTTGAGTTTGTGGTTCCAATAAAATCCAAATCTCCCAAGTTGCAAAGAACACGTTGTGGATTTAGTGGCAAACTAAAGCAAAACTAGCTAACTTTTTTTTTTCCCTTCTCTCTCATTTACCATATATATATTTGTTTAACTTCTGTGAGCACTAAATCTATTCATCCAATCTGTAAAGAGTAGAAGTCAGGTCCATATTTAAATGTGTCTGCTCTCTGTTCCAAGTTCTTTCTTTCCATGTCCCAACTTGCCCTACACTAGAGCTGGAAAGTTTACCTTACATAACAAACTCTACAACAATGAAATAAACTGTTGTATTGTTATAAAATACACTCAATATTGTTTTAAAGCCAGAAGGTGGCTGACTGAGGCAGTGAAAGAGATCTGCTCTATTATTTTCTCTTTAGGTGTTCAGTTGTGTACAGCTATTACATCTTGAAGAGAGGATGTCTGTGGTGGTCTATGCAGAATGGGACTCATTGTTCTTGATTTACCATACAGGGTAAGTAATTGATTCAGTGCCAAATGCAGATTACACACCTGCAGTCTCCAAGCACAGGTTTGGTATTGTCTGTGCTACAGGGGTATCGAGACACAGCGGCTGTAAATGGGAATGCTAATTACATCACATGACGTGGGAGATCCGCAGAAGAGGAAAGCGTGGCTTCGTCTATTGGAAACAACAGAATGAGGCCCTTTCCACATAAATCAGCCAGCATTGTCTCTGTTGTTTTTAGTTACATCGACTGTTTATGTGCCCTGAAGCAAGTCGATGGTATTCATGGATTCTTTGCTGGAAGTGTTTTGCAGTACACTTTAATTAATTCAGCATTAATGAAAATGCTGATGCATTTGTATGCAAATGCATACATCTATATTTATACGTACCTTAAACTAAACCACACACACACACACACATTCAAATGCAAATATCTTATATAAAACACTCACATTACCGGCACTCAGTTTTCATTTCATAAAATAGTACTATTTCAGTACTGTGTTTAAATAATTGGCAGAGCTGGGAAGTAACTAGTAACGGTGGTACAGTACATATATTAATTACAAACTGTAATCTATTATTAACTGAGAAGAAAGTGTTAGTACTTTACAGCTGCGGTGTGGAATCTTATAGCAGCAGAACTGCCAAACATTTTATTTTATTTTATATGCTATGCCAAAGTGTAACATTGTGAAATTAAGTAATATTAAGTTTTTTACAAAGTAACTAGTTGCTTGTGCTCTAATCATGTTGGTTAGACTAATCTTTACACAAGAGCAGCTACAGCACTTACACATTACCCTTGTATTATCAAGGCAAACAAATTTACAAAATATACAATATGCAAGCAAACTGTTATAGTTCATTTGTCAATTTAGGTTCTTCCCTATAGCGTTGCCTCGGTTACACTTACAGTATATGTAAAGATGTCAAGAGTCAAAACTTGCCTACCAATAATGTGAGGTAACTGTGTATACCATGGATTTACAAGCACTGCATCATTAAAGTTTTACAGCTGGTCAGGCCACGTCGCCGTATGTCACTTCATTAATTCTGCAGTTCACTCGGAGGGCTTGGCAGAAGACAAAAAACCCTAGCAGAAGATGGATGTTGGAGAGAGAGAAAAAAACCAAGTGCTCAATATAGGCAACTTGCCTTGGTGTGGTAAACATGCTCCGTTTAAGAGCAGGTCCCTAAAGCCTTGGTCATTCAGACTAACCTCCTTATGCCAAAGACAGTCAGCTATGGTATTCGAAGAAAAAGTATCTATGGAGGTCAGAGGGGCAAGGCTGCAAGCCAAGGGAGTAATCACAAGCCAATATCGCCACTATTGGGATAGGCTATAGGGTGAGTGGAGAAGGGCAGGAGATTGACAGAAAAAGAGAGTGATGCACGGTTTAATAAAATCTGGATTCATCTGAACACCGATAGATGACTTCCTGTCACTTACAATTGGACAGATAAGACTTTTGGGGCAAACAGAAAGTTTAGATTAAATTCATTGTTAGAGAACAACACAATGTGGTGAGGATGCTTTTTAAAATGTCAATGAAAAGTACAGTAATGACATGCAATCCTTGTAAATATTCTAGGTATTTTTAACAGCCAGTCAGTGAGATGGCTGAACTATGTATTTGAGTTTTTAAATTATAAAAATAAATGCATCTGTATGTATGCAGCAGACCAAAAAAGAACAAGCAAAAAATGATGCAGCCTTTTAATAAGGTAACAAACAATTTTGCTCATAAAAGTAACACAATGTCTGTGAATATTTTGATGGGAACTTCATGGAGGGAGTTTCCCACTGTGTCAGTCAGCCCCAAAACTACAGCTAAAACAAAAATAGGCATAGGTATCAGTTCTCACCAGGGCTCTCAACTGGTTCAAGGATCAAAAACGAAAATCAGAAACAAATTACTTTTAACTGGAATGAAAAAGGAGACAAAATCAATTTTAATCGTTCTGAACAGAAACTTTAATTTGAAATTGCAATTAACCGGTTAATAACGTTATTTTATTGTTCTCTTGTTATATTAATTTGGTAGACAAAAAAATCCATGAATTTGAATTGTGTGTGCAAATGCGATGTTGACTCTTCCAATGTGAAATGCCTGGGAAGCAGACATCATAAACCAGAGCCATTTCTCCCAATGTGATGAGCTTGTTTAAAAAAAAAACTACTGAGAGCTGGGATGCATGAGGGATTTCTTTCGAGGGTAGGTGATGCACTTATCACAATCTTTTTGATTGGGAAATAATTTTTGCCTTCTCACAAAACTTGTTAAAAATCTATAGATATAAAACAGTTCAAGGCAAGCACATCACATGTTAGTTTATATGTTTAACCTAATCAGATGTGCGCTGTTAGATGCCTAACAGAGGCGCCAATGTGATCACTTGCATTTATTTCATCATTTCAATGGAAACTTAAATACGCCGTAACGTTTGCTCAAAAAGGTGAAAGTAATACATATTTTGGAACTGTAAAAGGATCTACCTTTATTTCTGTATTTACAATATCAACAAAATGTTGAGCTTAAACTAAATAACAAGGAACAGAGGATACTGTCTGGGTCTCGAACTGGAGAGCTTCATAAACTGAAACTCACAGAATTGACTCACAGATATAAAAAATATATTTAAAAAAAATTAGGGCTGGGACTCGATTAAAAAAAAAATTTCTAATTGGTGCTCCAGTATAATCGGTCCACCGAAACTCATCCAGTGAGAAACGTTCCGTGGTGCAAAAATAAGTGCGATTAAAATGCGTAAAAAAAATGTATGTGTTATTTTTGTGTAATTAATGAATCTAAATTAACCCGTCAAAGTCCCGGCCCTACAGAAATACGGACACATGGGCCTATAATTTACTGCTGAAATATTTGCGGGCAAATCTCAGGTCAGTCTGAGTGCTCGAGGTATACCTGATTATCGATTGTTTTCAATCCTTTTCATCAATATTTGTACTATTACAAATCGTCTGTTAAATCCCTCTGTAAAAGTGAAGAATGCGGGGCAAAAATGGCCGGGAATCATGATGGTAACCTGCAGAGGCACATTTAGCGTAAACATCCAATACATTGATCCAATGAGCAATAAAAGATCAGCATTTACAGCAGATGGACAAATGACTCTCGATGCGGTCGTAGTGGAAAAGCAAAGACAACACTGTACGAAGGTTGCAACACAGTCTCACAACCAATTCATACGCACTGGTATGAACTCACTTGTACGATTTGTCTAAAGCCCTGTGATGGGTAGGTTTAGGGGTGAGGTTAGGTTTAGGTCATTCGTACAAATTCATACAAATTGGCAACTCGGAAAATACGTACGATTTTGAAGAAATGAGTGAGGTTGTATGAATTTGTACAAAATGGGCACCTCGTAAAATATGTACAAATTGCCATTAGATCAGGTTGCTGTACATTATTCCTCTCACTTTAATTTAGAAACACTTAAATCTGGGCACCCACCTGTTTTCACTAATAACATATTTATTAAATTTGCATGCTAAGATATTGGGAGTTTATTGAGATATATATATATATATATATATTTATATATTTATATTAATTGAATAGTTAATAGTTCCTGATAATTGGTCCACAAACTAAAGTGTGACCGAATCATTCATTCAGCAGTGCACATGAGTAGTTGATTGTTGAGTCTCTGCATCATCTGACCCACACAGTACTACAAAAAAGTATGGCTTATATTGGGAATATAATAAATGAGTCCGCTGCTCAGGTGATTATTGTGATCTTGTTATTTTACAAATCAGAATAGGAACTGTGCTGTACAACGTCGGCTGCTTTGTGAAGCCCTCATGGTGAAGCTTAGCGGTGCTTCATCACCAGTTTCTAACCAGAGCTCCAGACAAAGTCTCAGTCCACCCCCCTTTATCCCCATAGCAACTGACCAATCAGCCAATTACAGGCTGAGCTGAGGACTTACCCATTCATCACAAAGTTCTAACCATCACAGGGCATACAAATGTACAAAAAAGCAAATACGCAGAAGTTGAGAATTTCATCGCAATTTATCTACTTCTGGGACTCTACCTGAAGAGGTATAGAAGTGGTTCAGATGACATGCAGAGGTTGATATGGTTGACTTGAATTCTCTGAGAGTATCAGGCATGAGGGAGGTTAATGATGAATGAGCAATTACTCAAACATCTGCTGCCACCCTGTTTGTTTTCCTAGCACTGCCAAAAAAAATAAGATCCCACAGGCGATTTATTCCTCCCCCACCCACCCCGCTGCCACCAGCCCATTCCCATTTGGCTCAGCCCGGAGTTGCCCAGCTGCTCTACCTGCCTCTGGACAGTCCTACGAGCCCCAGAATGAGGAAGGAGGGAATCCAAGAATACGTCTCAAGAGTGCACACAGCGATCAGGTCTTTGGCTTAGCAGAGGTACTTCATTACTGAAACAGAATCGGAAGCATGTGGCAGCCGTTCAACTAAAAGTGAGAGTGGGGCAGAATCTGGGGTTCTTGCTAATGTTAGGACGGCTTGAATTCACTGCTAAGATTAGCCTGAATTGATCTGCCTTATCTCCCTGTCTGATGTGCCGTTTAGACTGAGCTCCTGTTCCTTCCCTGTGCTGAGCCGAGGGCCTTGGGCTCTGTCTAATGCCATTGATTTCTCCTGTTTCAGGGTTTAAAAAGTGCCATGGCCACTTAGACAGACAAGCGAAGGAACTACAAAATGGTAAGTGATTGCTTGTCAATGAAGATCGATTGTAAAAAAAAATCTAACTGTTTATAATATTTATAAATAAAACTGTATATATTATATACAGTATTATATAAATATAATCAATATTTTAATTTTATTATATTTATTTATTTATATTTTATATTATTTTAAGATTATTGTTTTATTTATATTACTATTTTTTGTAATACTTTATAATAAAGTTACCTTACATTAAATGTACATTAAATGTAATTAGGGTATCATGAACAAACAGAACAATTATTTTATATAATATATTAATTCATGCTTGTTTATAACAATTTACAAAAGTGCAAATGCTGTAAAGACATTGATAAATGGAAGTTCATCGAATTGATACATGTTGAACTTTACTGAACCAAGTGTTTCATATAATTTTGTTAATTAAACAGCATATTGTGATTTTAATCTGAATAAACAACATTAAACAACATTAATGCTGACCAAGGTGCTTCACAGTAACACAATACGATAATAAACAATTTTTTCTAAATAAAATCAACAGCAACCTATAAACCGAAAAAAAAAAATGAGGAATAACAATTTAACTATGAGAATTAACTGCAATTAATTGCATAGAAAGACCCTAAAATATATATATGTAAATTACCATATATTACTATGTATATAGGAAATTGTAAATAAATGGAGAATTAGTCATTTTTTAGCAGTATTAGCAGTATTTAAGTAAATCCAAAGACACAAATCCCTAAGGTAAAAGTGAAAGTGTGAAGTGCTTTCATGTCTGGCTCTGTGCTAGGCATGTGTGAACTTCCTTTTCGGATTCTATATACTGCGATTGAAAGACCCCACTGTCTCCCACCGGGATCATTTCACAGTCCAATCAGATGTGCATTCAACCTCCTCTTTTTCACCATTGACCACCAACACCCCACCAACTGGGAGAAAGCCAGATATCTGCATGCATCTGTATTTGCATGGAAAGCACTTCCATCGAGCAGGTGGTAACAAGCAGGGAGAACCGAATCAAAAGAGACGGTGAATATCTCCGCAAGCCTCTCACCAAGAGGTAATCAGCGAGCAGCTCCTTTTCCACATTCAGATGTATTTGTTGATACGCTAGAGAGTGCTTGAAATCAAGCTGTCTTAAGAGTCTCTCTAAAACTAGGTCTGTCATTTCTTAAAAAGAGAGACACACTTAAGGATATTTTTGGAACATGATGAACGTGATCAGTTTACATTGATTTTGCATGGAGCATGCAAGACAAATGTGTTTATTACAAAACATCTTACATAAATGCAGAGGATATGCATACAGGACATTATAAGACATTAACGGTTACCAATATTAAGCGAGCTTGATTTGAGTGGCATTTTGATTGTAACTGCTAGTTATGCTGTTCTCTTTTTGATTGCAATATTGACCGGTAGCAGCAGATTGCAGGAGCTGCTGGTGAAAAGTGGGCCCTGAAACAGACCCTATTTAAGCTACCACTGGTCAACAGATCTGGCTGGAATCATCACAGCTATCCCTGAAGATTGAGAGAACATGAAGCTATAAACATCTGGACATAAAGCTAGGGGACTGACTCTTGCACCAGGGTGGAATTTTGCTGTTAGCATTACTAGATTTGACGAAGAGGGAAAAAAATCCCCCTGAAAGAGTGCTCAGTGGAGCTTATTTTTCCCACTTAAGAAGAGATCATATAACCAATAGGTCCCTTTAGTTAAAGTAATGTTAAAAGATACAAAATTTGATTTTAATAATTTATTATTAGTAATGTTAACTAAGACTAAATATGTTTTTAAATTATTCTTTCACTGCTTGTTCATGTTAACTAATGCAGCTAATGTTAATGGAACCTTATTGTACCGTTACCAAAAAAACTGAGATCTTTCGTACAACAGTTGGTCACAGAAGAGTCTCTATTTCCTATCCAAATTTGTGCAAGAATATATTTGTGCTCAACACAAATACCTGAAGAACTCCATGAAGGAAAATCCATAGCCATGTTGTTCAGCAATCCCAGCACACACCACATTTGCAGATGCTCCAATCAGTGTTCCATTTCCTTTGGGAATAGAAAGAGAAGAGAATCTTGGATAACTTTGATAGCTTGAATAAACATAGACATTCCTTTATTTAAAAAAAAAAAAAAAGAAATGTTTGCTTAGTGAATTCTTCCATATATATATATGTACTCTAACCAATCACTTGAGTCTGCCTAGAGAGAGAAAGGATCTGAGAATTTGTAAATGTTTAAATAGCACTATATGTTCTCTACAGCACTGTACAAACACAGATCTTTATAAATGAATATTAGAATTGATTTGGTGCCAATGTACACAGCAGATTTTGTTATGCTGATTGCAATTTAAAGTTCTTCACTGTGCAATCACTTTTGTTAGAATACCAGCAATGAATTGACCTTCAGTGCTAAATTGCAGAGGTGATTTAGCAAGGTTTTTTTTCACCTGCTTTGGTAATGCATGGCACGAAGAGGGGCTTCTGTCCCAACTCAAATCACAGGCATGATAGCTTTCTGATGAAGGACAGAGGGCATCACTTCATCAATAGCATGTCTAGAAAAATTTACTCTGGAGCATCTAGATGTGTTCTTCAATTTATTGCAGCACCTCTGATCCAAGTGGCTTCATCAGTTGTAGGATTTAATCTCACTCCACACCTCAATCTCATTAGACTTCCAAAACTGGAATAAAACCAGTGTAATGTGTCTTTAGCACATTTTTAACCATTTAAATCTCTAAAAGCAACCGGCACCCGTCAATTTGCCATATCGTAAAAGACATACAGTATGTCTTAAAGCATGTTTTTTGGCCTTGTAGAAGAATGGTCTTCATATGAAAGGTTCACATCTTGAAAGGTATCAGATTGACAACAAAACCAGAAGTCTGCTTTAGCATTTCATAGATCGATAATACAGCTAACACATCTCCTTTGATTAAGCGGTAGGACTGCCACATCTCTCTCCGTGTCCTTAGAGCCAAACAGGCAATGAGGCATTTTCAGATGGCCTTGTAAGCACACTACATTCCTAAAACATTCCTAAAGAGCGATGTATTGTGCACTGTTGTGCTTTCAAAAACCAGTAAGGAAGAAGTTTGTGGCATTGAAAACCCACAGTATATTAAAGTTTACACAATGTAATAAAAAGAGACTAGTATGTACTTTTTTTAATCACTAGTATGAATTGCTGATTATATCACAGATACATTTAGATGAAGTAATTACTTCTCACTACTATTGCAAAAGAAACGCAACAAGTTAACGCTTTTAAAAGCCTAGTATTCATTGCAGTTTATCAATACACTTGAATCAATGGTTGCTGTAATGACATTTTTGTTTAAAAAACACTTATATAATATATAATATATGATATATAAGAGATAACGCAACTGACCTCCAAGGCAAGCTCCCATAGCCAATGCAAAAATTAGTGGTTTGATTGGTAGGTTGACATCGGCATCTTGACTAAGATTTATAAGCACTGGAATCTGTAAAAGAAATAAAAATACATCAGATAAATATACTGGTAACACTTTAACTAAAGCCTTGTTTATACAGTATATGCATTAAAAAGGGTTATAATTAATCATAATGTGTGTTGTAATAAATTACAGTATATTGTGTTGTAAATTATAACCAATTGAAACATTTATAGTGTAACAATGGATTGATAAGAGTTAAAATGTATTTATTGTGGTTATAATTATTCACGAGATTCTGATCTATAATAGAGAATATATATATATAGAGAGAGAGAGATCAGTGATAACAAGGCATTATTAATAGATTTATGTTTATAATACATTACTCATAAAGGCTTATTAAAGTAATAGAAAGATAAATAATTCTCATAAAAAAAATAAAATATAAAAAAAGCAATCCCTATTATAAACAACCATCTGTGAAGAACTGAACATTGTGGATGTCAGGGTCAAAAAGAGTGTTATATTCAATAATTCTGACAGCCATCCAACCTATTAGCAGATTGAGTCATATTGTTTGCTCCACAAGTCAAGAACAAGAAAATCAATAGCTGACATTAGCTTTCCTTCTCCATATTTCTCTCTTTTTGCACAGATACAGAGCTTGAATAAACAGCAAATGAAAATCTCATGAAACACCATGTTTGATTCAAGCATCACCGCTTCGGCCCAGGCATGAAATCTACATGGATAAAAATGAGACAAAAACACTCCACAATGGCTATTGGCTTCACTACTTAGCATGAGCATGGTGAGAAGCAGAGAATGCATCCCTGTGGTGAAAACAACAAATATGCATGCATCCATTTCTCACGGCGCACAAGCATTCGATCTTCCCACCAGTATAGCGTAATTTAAAGATTGCATATTTGCAGAAAATGTCTTCTGCCTCGCGGATTTCTGTGTGTAGCCACTTGTCCTGCTACACGCTGGCCTCCCAGCTAACATCGGCTTCAGCTGCAATCGACTTGAATAAATTACACAGCACAACTGTGATTACATTTTCTACTACATTTGCCACCCGGTTCATTCAGCTGTGGCATCGCCAGCGAGGATGGGAGGGCACCGGGAGCCAAAGCAACCGTACACTTGTGCTGACAAGAAAATAGCAGTTTTATGTTTGCACTGGAGCGCAAATAGCACATTTTTAATTTGTGTAGAAGATCCTATCTTGACACAGGGGGCATGGAAACATTTTTACAGCAATCACACATGCTGTCTGTAATCATAACTCAACGCAATAATACATATTAGTATATTTATTACAAATAAAATTACTTTGATAATAAATGAGCATGAACAAGTCTTTTTTGAAGGATCAGGAGACACTGAATACTGGGGTAAATTTAGCTTTGACATCACAGGAATAAATGACATTCTAAAATATTGTAATAGAAAAAAACGGTCAATAACAATTATGCTGAATGATCACCTTCATTAAATCCCACAAGCACCTTGATCTAGTTTACTTGTTGCAATTACAGAACAGTCCTTGGCAAGTCACCCATCAAATGGCCAGGGACACAGAAGAGATTTACAAACATGGTGAGGGAGAGCAGGGACATGTCTGCAGCCATGTATATATATATATATGTCATATATAATCACGCGCAGATGAGACCAGGGACAGATGTAAACAGCTTCTGTATTGATCTTGAGATCACATGTTTAATGCTCCATGTGGATGTCAGTGATTGTGTCAACTTTGAAAATGTACAGAAACTCAAATTGAACAGGCTGAGCCTGATACATGAACCTAAACACGCTCTGCACATTTCAAAATTGCTTTATGCATGGTGTGATATGAAGTCAATACTTCTACAATTCAAATGTCTAACCACATAAACTTGCTGCTTAATGTTTTGGTTAGTTAAATAGTCTTTCTAATGTAGCTTATATAAGGCTTTAGGGTTAAGTTAGTTACAAGGTCTGATGAGGACACCGGCAGAACTTAAATCCCTTTTCAAGGAGGTGGTTAAAAAATAACTAAACACATGCTGATTTCCGTTGTTAGTGGACTAAAACACGGGCACATTCTGTGCTCTATAGAAATGAAATGTGTGTTTAACTGCTTGTTTTTTTTTATTCCAGCTTCAGATTGTGCAAGGGCACTGCTGAGAAGTCTTTTCTGTATTTATACAGTGATGGGGCCTGCAAAATCAATGCGATTCCATTACCACCACAGGTGTATGCTGAGCTCAAGTACATTTCATTCTGTTTAGCTTTCATTTTTCGACAGAGCGAGTGAAAGACAGCAAGCAAGAGTAAAACTAAATAGCACAGAATTGCAGGTCCAAGTGGCTAACTAGTCATCCACCAATCGACTCGCCCAAAGAAATAATCTGGATTAGTATTCAGATGTTCACATCACTAATCGCCTCACCTAGCAGCTAATGTAGTTCTGTCCACCCCTACTACACACAAGGTGAGAAAGGAAGCCAAAGTAAGTAAGAAAAGAGGTCAAAATAGACAGATCAAATGAAACGTGTGGAAAACGCTGGAGAAGGGGGAAATGAAAAGGCTTTTGAAATGCTAAGTGATTTCTGGAGTGACTTGTCTCTTCATCTGCCCTGCATTCTTCCCTTCTGCTCATTTGGCAGTGAGCGATCGGCAGCACAGCTCTGTCTATTTGGTGCCATGTTCATCATATCAGCTCACAGCACGTGTTCCTTCATGATGCACATGATTCATGCACTGCTCTGATAGCACATCATCACTCACTACTGTTTCTCACACGTTCAGCTGACTATAGAGGGCGAGATGCGCTGTTTTCACCTATTTGTCAATAGAAAGTGGGCAGCTGACACAGGACATGGCACGCAGTGACGGCAGTGTGACAGGCCATACTGAAAGTATTTAAATAAGCATATTTCTAAATAATTTATGATCTACTTTGGATACATAATGCTAAAAGAGTACTGGGACATTTCATGTTTTACTTTGTTCACAGCAGTTAAATGGAAAGAACTCCAATATCTGGCCCTGCCCTTCAGGGGCCCTACTGTAGGTAAGATATGACAATTCCTCAAGTTAAGTAACGGACTCTAGTTGTTATCATTACATAAATCGTTTCAGATTCATTCAAGGCTCTCCTGGTTCACATTAGAGGCCTGATCACCTGTCTTAATTTGTGATATAAGATAAGGTGATTGATATTATGTCTTACATAACGTCTTATTAACAGAACTATTTTATAAAAGACTTGTTTAGGCCTAGAGCAGGTACAGCTTCTAATAATACATACTCTATACTAAACTATATTTATTTTTATAAAAACAACTTCATTTAAATTAATAATGTTATTCATTATCATTTTAATTGCAATAATTAAAAAATAAATCTCGGTACCCACATCAATATTAATCAGCACAGCAAGCTTTAAAATTGATAAAAAGAAATCTCTCTTAGGCACCAAATCAGCAAATTACATAAAAAATCTTATGTATCAAGCATATCAGAATGATTTCTGAAGGATCATGTGACACTGAAAACTGGAGTAATGACAGATGAAAATTCAGCTTTGCTTTACACTATACATATAATATAATTAATTATATTTTCAAGTACTAAAAGCTGTTATTTTAAATTGCAATAATATTTAATATACAGACATATATATATTACAAATAATTAAAGTAATAATAAAAAAGTTGTAATAACTTTAGACATAATCTTAGTAATATATATACATATATATATATATATATATATATATATGTATATATATTAGCATAAAAAACTAATTTTTAGTTTAGTTGTTTTTTTTACAACTTTGAACTTGTTTAAAATCTTAAAACAATATCATTGATTTCAAGTTTTTTTTTAAAGGCCAAGCACTAATAAAAGGTCTGTTTTTTGTACCATATCTTTGTGTTTGAGTGCAACTCTTGAAGAAGTGAATAATTTCCTTACCATAGTGGCAGTGAAGGGAATGTTGTCTATAAGAGAGGAGGCCAGTGCTGAGACCCACATGACTAAAATGATGGCGATAGCCAATCGCTCGTCCTCTGGCACTGCCTGGGAGAGAAGATAACAATAAAATGTCACAACCAAACACACACACACGCTCACAAACCCTCTCTCTCTGTCATTCTCATAAAGGCGCATAGATGCCAACACAAAGGTGGAAGGCTTCGCAGACAATGTGTTCATGACACAGTCACATTGGATTCATTATTTCACGCTCTGTTGCTTTCATAACCCGAAACACAACACAACACATGTACACAAACAGACATAAACACACACTCTCAGCATATGCCTCTTTTCAATCCAGCTATAATGTATGTGAAAATGCACCGTAGCTTTTTTTATTAGCATGTAGGAATGCTGTTTATTAGAATACTGTTTTATTTCAGTTGTTTCCGTCTCCTTGGTTCATCAATGTGGTCAGATTTTGGGGGTCCTGGTGCTGCAGATTGGATTGAATGCATCAGAGCTCCACAGCAGCACCTGTCATGAATAATTACTGTGATTGTAAAAGGCCCACACAACAAACACAACCTGACGGGTTTATCAGAGTGTGATCGCCAGCCAGGCAGAGCTGGACACTACCAGGTCTGTGGAAATCTCTGTATTTATGGCCCACATAGACCCACTATTGAATCAGAGGTGATAATAATTTCAGCCAGCCACACTATTTAATGAGGTTCATTTGGCTGGTTTACACTGTTTATTTTTATTTTGATTTATTAAGTGTGGAAATGCATGCTCTTAGAATTATGATCCATGTGGTAAAAAGATATGGAGTAAAACAGCACCTGTCCACCTTTTCAGTAGCCTTGGTTTTTCCTATAGAGATGTGTTCAAGAGTTACAACCTGACTAAATCAACCAACAACGAGGTCAATCTCAACACTGCACAATTTAATTTAAAGCAAAATGTATTTAAAAAATGTATTTCTTTTCCATGAAGCCAAGACTTCTGATTTTTATTTGTATAATCTCCCTTTACTCTGTGAGGCAGAAACAGACCTTCTCCTCAAAATCCGATCACGAGTGGTCACAGGAGACACATCTGAGACATGCTACATCACGATGTAAACAGCATGAGTCGCCTTTCCACTTCTGATGGTATCGCCCAAGATTTAACACCACTTTTTGGGATAGATTTAGTGCTGATTGCATAACACCTTTAGTGAGTCGAGCACCAAAGCAACACAGACAGCCCATGCAAATATAAATTCCTAGTGAAATCTCCCCAAAGACTGTATACTTCTGGAGCAAATACTCACTTTTATCAACTCTGCTGTCTGCTCCCCGATGTAGTCGATGAGCTGCAGCTGGGCTAGGGCCTTAAAAACACACCAAAGAGAAAATCACGCCATAGACCAGAAAGCAAAACAACAGACATTTAACCTGACAGCTCTGATTTTCCATCTTTTAAACAATGAAAGTGGAATATCAGTATTCATCTATTTTTGTCTCGCCGCTTGCGGTGCACACTGGTATGAGTGATTGTGAATGTTGGCTCTGCTATAGAGGGCAAACAGTTTATCTTGGAGCAGCGTTAAGCTCCCCACTGGGCCCAAGGGGTGGGCTTCCCTGTGTGAATACTCTCCTCCTAACAAAACAAAGGATTAAACCAACACAAACAGCAGACCTAGCATTTCTGCTGCTGACATGCTCACTTTCTCCTTACTTAGACTTCCAATCTCTAAGTCACCCTCTGTCTCCTTCTTTATTTATGAATGTGAAAGATAAAAATAAACATAACAATCCGCTATTATATACACTATTAATATTTTATCTTTCATGACATTGGACTTTAAATACTTTGTTTTCTATAACAATGCACTTTTTCATTTGGGTTTTTATATAACAAAAAGCACACTGAATATAAGGGGGAAAATGACAAAAAATATATAGAGATATATTATAAAAGTGTATTAAGCATATACATAATAATACACTATTACGTATCAGTGGACTTTAAATGTTTTGTCTTGTATAACAATGTATTTTTCATTTTCTTTTCGATTTAATACAAAAAGTAGAGTTTCTAACAATAATTGTGCAAATTAATGTAATCTAAATCTCTTTAATAATCACATCTAAAATAAAAGATTTGTTCAAATAGTATGTGTGTGTGTGCTGTGCATATTTATTATGTATATGTAGTATATTAAGTAACATAATATGTTACATTTATGTGTTATATACATTTACATAATATAAATTATATGAATATTGGTATATACATGTATATATGTAAATATTTACTGCATGTGTGTGTACTGATATATACACAAATATACACAGTACACACACATATATATATATATATATATATCAACATGTCCTCCAACTAACATGCTCGTTTCTACAATACCTGTGAAATATGACCCATTAGAGCATATACTAAAATTGCGCCCCTATCGGCAACAGAACGACAGTATAGAGATCATGGGTTTGAACCCAGAGAACACGTTTTCACAAAACCTTTTAAATCATGATTTTGCACAATATTTGTAACAGGTAGGTTTAGGAGTGGGTTTGTGTGGTCATTCGTACAAATTAAAAGTAGTGAAATATGTTTTAATCACCGTGAGATCAGTGTAACGACAGATGCAATATGACACTGTCATTATTTTTAAGCCCACTAAAGGGCGCTTACCTTTAAACCTTAAATATAGGTCGTAATAAGGTACTTGCAGAAATGACTTATAGAGTGGTTTTTGTTGGAGGACAGGCTGTTATTTTTATATATATATATATATATATATATTGTGAATAAAAACTCTTATTTTAGAATCGCGATTAATTGTTTGAAAGCACAAATTTTTACATTTCCTTTTCTTTTATTTCACTGCATTTTTTGGTTGCATTAAAACATAAATTTGAGTGGGAACATTTGAGTCAAGACAGGCTCTGAACCAGCATCCAAAACACAACATGGGCCGGTGACCAGCTAAACTGATTTTGGTAAACAATGACTAGCTTTCACTGTGATGCAATAGATGACAGAACATTCATACAGTATATGTGGGCGTTTGTTGAACATTAGCATACCTCCATAAGCACAAACAGTGCAGCGAAGAACAACAGGGTGGCCCATTCCACTCTGTGAAGTATGATCTCGAAGTCCTGAATGTCAGCCAGCACCAGTAACCACAGAGCCCCCAAGATAGCGATCCAACCTGAGGGACGAAACAGTACATCACTGGAGATCACTGGAAAACAACCAAGAACACTGTTCACTCAAACATTTTATTTCCTGTTGTTGCACATAAAGGTTTTAAGATAATGGAATCCTGGAAAACAGCAGACCGGTGGTTAATGCAATGCATCAATCATATGTTATGTCTCTATCTATCTTGCCTTCCCATGACCACAAACACTTTCTCATCAGCCGACCACAGCGGTCCTGAATCTGGCATTCCACTCACACAAAAAAAAATTCAGCGGGAGAGAGAACAAACAGCAGCATTCAATTAGATATACAATCCAGCCACCCCACAAACAGACTCATAATCGCTCTGCACATCGATACACTGACACCACAGGTAGTCCTGAACGCCACAGTGGACTAAAGAATAATAAGCCAGTTACTGGATAGTCTTCATTAAAGGCTTCTGTGATGTGTCCGACACTGATCTAAGAACCTCAGTCTAAATAAATGATGGGAATCAACAAGAGATAACAGAACATAAAAGTGCCAGTTTTAATTAATTCTTTATCCTTTTTTGTGTTTGAGAAGTCTCTTATGCTCACCAAGGCTTCATTTATTTAAGTAATAACAGTAGTATTGTGAAATATTATTGATGATTTTAAATAACTGTTATATAAATATAAATATACTTTTTTATGTTATTTATTCTTGTGATGGAAAAGCTGAATTTTCAGCAGGCATCTTGTCTTTAGTTTCTAGTGATCCTTATTAACATTTATTAACAATAATTAACAATGTTAAAAATAGTGCTTCTTACTATTTTTGTGGAAAAAGGGTAATACTTCTTTTTATTATTATTTGATGAAAACAAAATTCAAATGAACAGCATTTATTTGAGAAAGAAATGTTTGTTTAATGTATAATAACGCCTGGATCTTCAAATTTATGTGAACATTCTATTCATGTTGTATTTCTATGAATATTAGTAAAATAAAAGTCAACCTGTAGTTTATTTTAATCCACTTAGATGTTATTGTGATATCAATCTGAAATAACTCTGGAAAATAGTTGGTTAAATTAGCTTGTGTTAACATTGTGCATGCTGCCAAGAAATACTGCCAGACATTTTACTGCTGATTAGATGATGTAGTGTTTCCCAGAAGCCTCTGGGATTAAAAACATACACAGCATGTCAGGAACAAAATGTACGAGTCACTAAAGTGAGACGAGTAATACGGCATGAAGCGGACCGACCGGTGTTACACTGCTCCATCACATGTGGTGGTAAAAGTCCATCATAATGAGTGTGCCATTTAGACATCAAGACCGTGCACAGCTAATGCGTCACATCTCAGCCTTTGACCTTTACTATAATAGCCACAGAAAAACATGATTTATTGTGGACCTGCGTATCACATGCAACTGACGTTGACAATTTCAAAAAACAAAAAGCAAAAATGACTGCCTGCAAATGTTACAACAAATGAACAGAAGCCATTAGTCCACTTAATGTATGCTTATATACTGGAAGAAACATTTACAAGCAGTAAAATCAGTGTTAGAAATTAACATAAGTGCAGGTGGTGGATTTCCTTCTGTAGGTTGTGTTTTACTGGAAGACCATTAAGAGGACATTCATCATAACATCTAGATATAATGTTTTCTGAAAATAGTCCCTAATATTTCCTAATAATGTGTTTGGCATTGGCATAACACCTTTTCATTAAAAAGAAAAAAATAATTTCTTGTATTTTGTGTTTATTTGTTTTTGCAATATTTATCTTTCTATTCACTCTAAACCCGGTTCAGTTGAATTTACTTAAATAATTTAAGGAAACTGGTTGCCCTAAAAAACTTGAAGAAATCATTACTTAAATATAAGAGTCATTTTAACAACCAATTCAATTTTAAGTTGAATTTACTTAATGCTTTTATTTTGTCTAATTACTCCATTCCTCTAATTGCATTAAAAAAACACTAAGTAAAGTGAAATAGAAAGAGTATGTTGTACTGACAAATGCTTAGTTAGTATAGTTTATTTAAACAAGAGTTATAGTTACTAAAAAAGAACTCACTGACTCCTAGAGTGCATTGAGGGACAATAGATTTTATAATTGCTTTGTTTTACAGTTGTTTTGTTTTTATTTGCAAATTTAATTTGTTACCATTGTTGTGATTCACGTGCTGAATGATTAAGTCAGTATGTGACTTCAGCATATTACCACAATCATTAAAGTATTAAATAATCCAATTTAAATCTTCTCAAGAGGCTTATAAAAAACATTTCAATTGTACACAAAAAGAATACACTACTTTAAAAATAGTAAAAAATAACTATAATGAATTAATTAAAAGATAGGTCACCTGTTAAAAGCAACCTATTTAATACTTACTGTATCTTTCTTTGAAACCAAATAACTCCTGTTGCATCACTGCTTTAATAGGAAGAAAAGCATAACAATATAGACAAAGTTCTAAGTGTCCAACCAAAGGGAACGCTAATCACTGTAATGGTAAGTAAAAAAAAAGGAAAAAATAAAACATTTTAGGAAAATCTTACGTGGCATATGTGATGTTCAGTTGTATTAAAAATTCAACACTGAAGATGACTTTGTTAAACAAGTCAATTCAGTTAGTGAAATATAATAGACATGGGAAAAATGTTCTTCTTCCTCTGTTGTTGTGTTGTGCATTAGCAACTAATTAGTGCACTGCTGCCTCTCACTGCTTTATTAATGCCATTGGTTCTTTTGTGGCTACTTGAATATTTTAAGTAAGTGTCACTCAAAGCAAGTAAGTTGCTGTAACTTGGTGAAACCTAGTAAGTATAACAACTAAGTACATCTTACTAACTATATTTAAGTAAGGTGAACTATTCGATTTTACAGTGTTGAATATTAATCCTCAGTGTACTCAGAAAGCAAAAATGAGAGGGACAGGGAGAGTGGATGATCCTGGGTTGGTATACCATAGATATTGAGTTAAAACCAGTTCAGTTTGTGAAGCAGTATGTGTTGAGCATATGGTCACATACTGTATACCCAATACAATTAAAGTTTTGGGGTCGAAATTATATTTTATTTTTCATTAAAAAAACAGTGCTTTCCTCTAAAGTGCACAATCAGGAATTAGGGGTCAGACTAACAAAAAAGAATTATTAAGAAAAATGTTTTCTTAACTGCCATTTTCTTTCTTTTTTTTATTCTTTTTTCTTCTTCTTCTTAAAAATCATTGTAAATAAATTCCTAAAGTTAGAATAACACCAAACTTGTTTTAAGTCCCAAATAATATGATTAATTTAGCAAATTTATTGGGTTATTTAAAATTAATTGTTGTATTACAACAACACTAGGTACATATATTTCTATTAACAGGCGATGTGCACAAGTTTTCTGTTACAGATTTTTAAAAATTACATGTCACGACATCAACATGAAACATTAGCATATTGCCCGCACACTTGTTGGTTCGAATAAAAAAAATAATAAAATTCATTCTTTGCCACAAGGTGCAAAGGAGGGGCTTGGAAAAATGAATCGTTTAAGTTAAGTGAATCATTTGGGAGTTGTTGAGCATATGAAGCTTTCAGAACCCATAATAGGGGCACTTTAAAGATAAACAACTGTTTTGGATCACCAGCTTGATGTTAAAATATTTGCAGAAACTAGCACTTCAAAAGTGGGGTCTTTCATTAACATTTTGTCCCAGGGTTCTTTGAATTTAAGCCAGAAAGGACAATTGCAAGTGAGAACCTTTCTCCAACAATATAGAAAGATTTTTTCTCCCATCTCCATAATCTTCACATTCATGAAAGACTCAACATTCTCACTATTATTTTTACACCAGAAATAGTCACAAATGTCAAAAAATCCAAACAAGTTACTGAGCTATTTTCTAAAGACCCCACTTCCACCAGACTATTTCCTGTCAGCCATCAGAGGCGTTGGATTTCAGCCAGCAATGCCAGTGAGTAAATTGCCTCCGTTAAAATAAGCTGGACAGCAGTCAAACAGTTCCCTGTTGACACTTCACTTGTACTGCGTCTGCTAAGACGCTATGGGAAAAACAAAGCTTTTTTTAAACCAATCGCCTGGCCGCCGTGCTGCGGCAACCAATGGCTGGCTCCTGCCGAAGCTCGCCTGAGGGGGGCGGGGCCGCCTATATATAGCAGCTGAACTGCAACAGGACTTTAGATTTCTTCTCCTTCAGCGACGTGCATCTTTGCTGTCCCTGACTCCAGCCTTACGCCGTTAATACAAGCTTCCCAAATTTGGCACACACAAAAAAATATGCGTGTGCACATATTTTTGGGATTATAAACAATGCTGGTCTGTAAATACTGCAACAAACTAATACACTATAAATCATAGCAGAGGGGGCGACAATATGCTTCCAATTCTAGCAAGATTTGATTAAACAGGTGAGTGCTGAAGATTGCCCGTGGGACATCATTTATTAAGGAATGAGAAGGACGAACAGAAGAAGGACAGGAAGAGAAAGAACAGAAGTAGAAGGAATCAGAAGCAGTCACACAGAGGACAGAGATGTAGGCTACTGTAAATGTAAAAGAGAATAAATTATATATATATATTATAAATATATTACAAGGTAAAGTTTTTTTCGCAAATGGAAGTTAGAAGTTAAACTGAATTGTAAAAATGAGAGTGTATCTCATGAGTCATAAGTGATGTAGTTCAAATATCAGTTATGCCCCTCTCGTTTGGTTGATACCCTTAAGATGTATATGTAAAAATAATTACAAAAATTAGAAAGTAATACCCAAATTAAGCTCCTGTTTTCCCTTCAGAGTATTTGAATATCCTCAGATCTTATGAAAACCCAGGAGAAAGAAAATAACGAAGCTTTAATCGCTTTAAAATTGTAATTACAAAGTTGTTTTTTTTGCTTCTCATAAGATTAGAAGTCAAGAAGTATTAGTCTGATACTTAAAGTATAAGCATGTTTTTGAGATAATAAAGGGGCTTTAGGGTGCAACAAAACATTGCATATACAACAACATTTTATATATCAAAAGTTAAGCATATTTACTGATTTGTATATACAAAACTCTAGCACTGTAGGTAAAGCATGATGTGAAATAAATCCCAGATTTCTACCACACTGGCACCGGCATGGTTTTGTCACAACACTAGTCCAAAAAAGTAACTTTTGATTTGCTTTCTGCTTCAATGTTCCCCCACGGCATCCAACTGAAGACGGAGGAGGAATTGGGGGCCTTCAGCAGTGCGCAGCACAAACAGAGCAGAAAAATGAGAGAGACAGAGAGAGAAAGAATGCTCTGCAATTAAAAGAAGTTTGCTGAGAAGCCTGGAAGGCTCATTCATCATACCCAAAACAACACAGGCATTCTGGCCCGTTGAGTGAGACACAAACACCACCTCATCATGTTCTTCATTTTAAAGCAAATGTGTTTCCACAAGCACCTTATTTATAAAGAACTCTGTCTCTCTCAGGATGCTATGGGAAGAAATGAGCTGTTGTGTGTGTTCTGCTTTAATTAATCTTCCTCTGTTTCCTCATTCATTATTTGGTGCTACAGCTTTTGTGCTGCCCAGGAGATAAATTATGTCTGGATTTTAACTTATTTATTCGTTAAAAAATGACCATATCAAGAGATGAGCATATTTAATATGCATGTGGTCCAGATCTTAATTTCCTTGTTTAAAGAGTTTTAGCCCTACATAAATAAATGTTGCTTCAAAGTTGAAAAGACTGGTTTTGGTTAAAAATGAAAAAATCAACAGATATCAGATTTCTCATCTGCAGTAGTTAAAGACATTTTTTATGTTTCAAAGGCCAAAGTTGAATAGCACATCTTTAAAATAAAATGACTTAAAACACATTTACATGAGATAAAGACTCATGAATCATAAAGACATACACATATCCATAATAATAATAATAAAGCTAATTCACATGGAGCATTGCCTCATGGGGGTTGAAATGTTGAGATCATAAGACCAGTGCTTCTTGTTTTCTCTGGAAATTCCTGTCGCTTGTGGAATAAATTAAAACTAGTGTATTTTCATAATGCGCAATATACATTTTACATACAGAAATGACCTTTCTGAGCCTTTTTTTAATCTCTTAAAAGCTTTTAGTGAAAAAAAAAACAAGGAAACTGTCAGATGCACTGTTACTCTTCTCACAAAATTCACAGAAATGTGCTAATATTCCTCAGTGATTAACAGCAGAATCAAACTGTAATTACATAATTTTGTCAATGAAATGGATGGCCTTGGGGCTTAAGAATCACTTAATTGTCATGAATGTGCTTTCGTTGGAAAGACATGTGGAGCGCAGAGCATCCTGTATGCTTCACTGCCCACCAGCAGGCGCACTGTATCCTCGCCCATGATTAAATAATCAATATCAAAGGTCAAACGGAGTGGTGGTGTGTCAACCTAATGAAAGTCTAATGACAGTCATTTGCAGCCCATGCTGGTCAACCCTGGTTTTGATCAGAACGAGGCACCGAGTTGAATTTAAAAGCAGAACCACACTGTTTTTTGAATATGGTAATCCACAGTGATTATTTTTTTGCGATCGTAGCCAATTAATTAAGTACACAGCTGCGGAAGGCAACAACAAAAAAAACATAATTTTGTATGTATAAAGAGATGAGACATGATCATTTAGAGAATAATATTCATGTGTCATCTTTGAACAGGATCAAACTGTCCACAAATGAGAATTGATTATCAATATACAATCAGACCCAAACAATGCACCAACCTCAGCGAGCTGTGCCTGGCATTCTCTGATTGACCAACTCGCTCTCACTAATAGTGTTTGGTGAAGTTCTCGATCACATTCCCATCTGTAATTGACATCTCATTCACTGTTTAATAAACACATCCATAAACCAGTTCGACAAAGCTAGAGCAAAATGAAAGGCTGTGTGGCGGAGAGAAAAAAATTACTGAAAAAATAGACTAATTTTAGGTAGAGCAATACTAGCTGTCTTATTTAATCTCACGCTACTCAATTGTTATTGTTTTGCGTTTGTGTCTTTTTCTGCATTTAAAGCCCAGCTGCAAACAATTACGACATCAACACATTGACGGATTCATACACACACCAATTAGATCATGGGAGAAAGTGGTTAGCCTAATAACATTCCCTTCTCTAATTTGAATCTATGAATCCTAATAAAATGCATATGAAATGAAATGTTTGCGGCACGGTAGAGGAATTGGCACATTTTTTAGCATTTCAAAAATAGAGAGATATTCTTGTGATTCCATTTCCTCTGCTCAAACAGAGAGGAAACAAGCCCTCATAATTATACAGTGTGGCATGTAAACAGCAGGGCCAGTTCAGCAATAGAAACAGATGAATCCTGATTATTTGCGTCCTTGTTTGTCTCTAGCTTACCCAGATCCAGATGTATGGCAGGGACAAAGGAGTTCAGGAAGAACATAAAGATGACCACCCCAAGGACAGTCAGACACTTGACCAGGAGGATTTTGTCAGTTATTCTGTGCTGTAAAAGATCATGAAAGACACGTTTAGATACAGGAGAGAAAAAAGCATGTCAAATACCTCTGCTGAGTTGCAATCCACAGGTCTATTCCGTTAGGTTCACTTACTATACGTATATCAGATGGAAAAAATGCAGATATTAAAATGCTAATCATATACAGCTTTGCAGGTTAACAAATACAAGGGAGGAGAAACATATATTTTGTTATTGACATCAAAGGTGAATGACAACTCCAATAAATTGTATTTTATCAAAAACATAACCCAGAGTACATTCACCATGAATTTATTTGCAACAGATGATGTGTGCCAAGCTAAAATTGTTTTTTGGCTGCCAAGTGTTCATCATCAAATTTGAATTGACAATTAGAAAAAAAAGAAACTCTTTTACTTTAGATAAAAGCATCTGCTAAATGAATAAATGTAAATGCCTTTTCTATTAACAGGATCACAAAATTGACAATTATTATATACAGTGTCAGCTGAATAAGTAATATTGGTTACACTTTATTTTGACTTTAGACGTCCTTCTAACTCAACTACATGCCAACTAATTCTCATTCATTTTCCACTACATGTTTACTCTCAGACTGTTAGGGTAGGTTTAGGGTTAGTAAGATAAGTTGACAAATACATGCAAAGTTTCTCATAGTCAACATAGTGGTATACTGTGGACCCATTGAAATAAGAGGCAGACTAGAAGCAGACTAGTCTACTAATACTCTAATGACTGCTAGTTGACATTTAGTTGCAAAGTTACTTACTGTTAGTAAAATGTGGATTATCAAAATAAAGTGTTACCGCAATATTACTACATTTACATTTGATAATTAATGATTTTGTTTACATTTTAAGAATCAAAAAGTGTACAGTTGTAAATAATAATAATAATAATAATAATTAATAAAAGTACTTCAAGGGTCCTGGATGTTCAAAGAAATTGGTGAAGTGTCTCGTCATAAGATAACATCAAAAAGATAAGGCACTTAATTAACCAGAGCCATCTTAATGCTGCTTTTTTTTTACCTTTTTCTGTAGCTCTTGAATATTTTGCTCCCAGTTTTTGTCTTCCTGAGATATTTGCCTGCAAAAAAAAAAGAATAAAATAGAATGGAATAGAGTGTGTTAATACATCCTTTCCGCCAGCATGGACACCTGCAAATGAGTAGGAGTGATAATTCCATGTGGTCATCCCGAACCTTTTCTGCTCAGCATGTGAGGCTGTAAATGGCTTCTGTGATTATTCTATCTGTCATCAAAGCGAACCACAAGTCCCACAAAACCACAAGCATAACTAATCGAATTTCTTTAGTTAAAAGAAGCATTTATAATAATGACAAAAAAAATAAAAACAGGCTACTGTTGAGAACAAAATTATTCTGCATGATTAAAATTTCAGCTCTCAACGAGAGCTTTAGAGAGCCGACACAACTGAGAACAATTACCTAGTTTTCTACAGGTTAATCATTTCTCATTTATCATCCTGGGCTTCTAGGTATGTGCTATCGTCAGACACAACAGGTGTAAAGCTGTGGGAATGGATATTTTTTGGACCTAATGGCGTGTTTTCAAGTGACCTCATACCAAGAAAGACACTCATCTTAATACTATCAATATCAAATAGCAATATCAATAGCAATATCAAAATGATGAAAGATTCTAAGGATTGAGAATGCAACTTCCTCATGACATTTAGACAATACAATTAGAAAAAAAGTGCAACAAAAACATTTCTATTCCACATGCATCCATAACCGGCCTGCAAGGTGTAGACAGACTGCTAGCATTTTAACCAGGCAGACAAGGGAAGAATGGATTGAGTGTGGCACCTCTGAAAGGTCTTGAGCTTCTTGCGCAGGAGGTTTTCCAGATTGAGCACCTTTTGCATGAGAAGACACTTGACGGCAGTCTCCTCTCGGCTGGCAGGGTTAATGCGATGTGCTGTCTGCCTCCACACCAGAATCTCATGCTTCAGTTCTGCAGGGCGACACAAATCGGGACAAGATAAAAGATTCAGCTGTAGAACAGACAAATACAAATTAAGATAAGAATTCCAAAAAACAGGAAGAAACAGATAACGAGAACTATTAAAGATAGAGACTCACGGTCAAACCGAGTCAATCCAGCAAAATTGTAATATGGGAGGGAATATTGTGATACTTTTGTTTGCTCATTTATTCAGAATCTTTCAGCTTTGCAATTTGACTTCAAACATCTTTGAAATGTCTGAGCTGCCAATTCCTAGTTTTCAGTCACGTGACCGGTTCGAAGACCTGGAGAGCAAAACATCTATAGAACTGCAGCAGAAGTGTGTCAGTTTTTCAAGTTTTGGCAATTGCCAACAGCACTTAAAACGTTGTAGAAGCACTCCTCAAAGTGCCTCAAAGAAATAGTGAAAAATGAAAATTCTGTCATCATTTACTTACCCTCAAGTAATTCCAAACCTGTATGAACATCTTCCTATAAGAAATACCTTCCTTTGGGTTCTGCTAATATTTTAAAAGATATTTTGAAGAAAGTTGGTAACTAGGCTGTTTTAGGTCACCATTGACTTCCATAGTATTTTTTTTCTACTATTGAAGTCAATGTGAGCTGATTTCAAACTTTTTTTTGAATATCTTACTTTGTGTTTGGCAGAACAAAAAAAATTCCTACAGGTTTGGAACTATTTGATGGTGAGTAAAAGATACAGTTGGGGAACTCGGACTCAAATCTGGTCTCGAGTACAGTTTTTAAGAAAACTCGTGTTGCTTCCGAAATCGCTTACTTCTCTACTATATAGTACATGAAAAAACAGCATGCGAGGCGAATAGTATGTCCAAATTCATAGCATTCAGTAGGGGTATTCACCCGGATATTCCACGGCATAAAAGCCACTCTGTGTTAGTTGTTGTCACGGTTCGTTGTTAGTTGTTACGTTTCATTCGTGTTCCCTGTGTGGCAAACCACTATATTCCAAAAGCGCCTCCTGCTGGCAGGGAATCAATAATTGAATTTTAAAGTTTACCAAGTGATGCAAAATTTTGTGGGCTTAGCTTTTTCCCCACCGGGCGCCGCAGCAATGGCTGCGTGTTCACGGTATGTGTGTTCATGGTTGTTCACTTCTCACTGCTGTGTGTGTGCACTTGGATGTGTTAAACGCAGAGCACAAATTCTTAGTATGGGAAACCAAACCTGGCCACATGTCACGTCCTTTCCTCCTTAAAAAAAATGACATTTGGATGGATAAAGGAATGAAGGATGGTGAAAGTATGAAGCACAAGCAACAAGAATGGAAAAGGTAATAAAAAAGATAGAAGAGGCAAGGTTTTGCAGAAGTCCTTCAGCATGACTCCTCACCACGTGGTGGGGAGGCCTCTAGGAAAGCTTCCCAGAAGCTAATTGACACAGGAAAAACATGCTGATCACAATCGACACAGTAATGCATCATGCCGAGGGCCTGGAAAACTGTATCAGCCACACAGCAGGTTTGATTTTTTGAAAGTGAGGCTCTGTGGGGACTTAAGGCTTTACAGAATTAGAAATTGGACTGGCATTGAGTGGTCATCATCAGGCCTTGTGGAGCTCTTTCGTTCCAGACACAGAACGCACCCGGGAAAACGACAAGCCGATCATTTAAGTTCCTGTTCCTTATAGAGCACATTTCTAAGACTTTGCATCAGCTCAACACAGACTAGCACTCTCTCATTGTGTTATCCACCCGAAAGCCCAATAAACACCAAAGATTGGCATTCTGGATGGTGCTAGTCTCATGCTGATGATGTCTCAAAAGGAAGACAATCCTCACAGTGGGCAAAGGCCAATGGTGTGTGAGAACATATAAAGTGTGCCCTTCTGCCTTCTGAGAAAGAAATTCTTTCTATTTTATTTGCTTGTCTCTCATCTTGTTTTATCTTTAAAATGATACATGCATATATAATTAAGGCTCTATATGTGCAGTATCCATTCATGCAAGAGCAGGTTGTTTTCAAAACAACACAGTTCTTGTGTACAGGAGATGTTCTGTAAGCATGAACAACTAAAAATAAGTGTAAATTCAAGTTTTCAAATACTGGTCATGATACGTACCTTGATTTATTTTTACAGTAGGGAATATTATTACCACTAGTCTAAGATCAAAGAAAACTAGATAAAAAAAGTTTGTTTAGACAAACTTTAAGTTGGCTTGAGAAAGCCGGAGATAGAAGTTTGAAAAAGTTTGAAAAGTTCAAGAAGTTTACAAAAATATAGTTTAAGTTTAAGAATTTTTAAAAGTTTAAGTTTGATGTACTCCGTTTGAAAGAGTTAGAAAAGGTCAGATAGATAGAAAGATAGATAGATAGATAGATAGATAAAAATAGTCAGACAGATAGCATTTTGATAGCATGATTAGCAAGGTACTAGCATGTTGCTAGCATATTTCTAGCATGATTAACAAATTACTAGAATGTTGTTAGCATTACTAGCAGTTTAATAACATTTTGCTAGGATGATTAGCATGTTACTAGCATGTTGCTAGCCTGATTAGCAAGTTACTAGCATTTTTTTAGTATAACTAGCAAGGTACTAGCATGTTTTAGCATTATTAGCATGTTGCTAGCATGTTTCTAGCATGATTAACAAAGTTACTAGCATTTTTCTAGCATGATTAGATATTATTAGATAGATAGATAGATAGATAGATATTATAGATAGATAGATGAGTTTAAATGAGTTAAAATTGATTAGAAATAGTACATACAGTAGAAGGGAAGTCTGATTGAGTCGATAGATAGATAGATCTGATAGAGAGCTGGCAGAGTCTTGGCTCATCTGAACATTCCTTGAATGGGAGTCTATGGGATTTTTTCCAGTTTTAATAATAATTTTTAGGAAAACCGTAAGTCGGATCAGTCTAAAAAGATAACAATCCGAGTCAAACCAGTCTGAAGGTCTGGGCCGAGTTTGGAGTTTGTAGAGTTAAAAAGAATAATAAAAAGTAGTTTACATAGTAGATCAGTATCAGTAGACCAACTTAATTATGGACTTGGAAAATTACATTTTCAAAAGATACTCCTGCTCCCCTGGCTACAGTATTGGGGACAGCAATTCATTGGTATTATTTATTTGTTTATTTGTTTTAAGTACACAACTGTACTCTAGTTCAAAAAATGTACACAAAAGTTTCACAGATGTAACACAAATACCCTTAGTCTTAACATTTTGGTAGTCGACATGTCCTAAATGTTGCAAATAAACATGCCAGCACTCTTTAAAATTACCATTGTAAATTGTAAATATAATATAGAGTAGGAATTTATCAAAATAAAAATTGTTTTTATTATTGTCACTTAGAAATTGCTAGTAAATTTTTCAAAGAATTACGAAGAAGTGGCAAGTAACTTGTAGCAAGTGAAATTAGCATGAAATTTTGTGAGTAGTAAGAATTCTTTCTTTTGTTTTCTTTGCAAATCAAATTTTTTTCAAAAATATTTGTTAAAGTCTATTGAAGCAAAAATAGGGGGTAATTTATCTATATTACATATTAACAAGGTCAACCAGTGGTTGTCTGTGTAATCTAAAGTATTCAAAAGTTCCACTTAAATCCACAGAACTTCAGGATGTAAAGGTCTATTCAAGCAGTTTTGCACATTGAAAGAGAGTTAGACTGAACTCCCACTTGCATTGCTCTATGGAACTCATACATTTACAGTATATCTGCTACTTTCTAGCCCAGATCTGTAAGTTACTACTGTAAGGGCATTAAATTGTTGCGAGACATCAGATGAAATGATAGTTCATATTAACAAATGAAAGGATAGTATGGCAAAGAGCCTGAGCTTTCCTTGTCAATATGTGAATATTGTGATTATGAATGCTAAAGAATGAATGCCATATCAAATGCAGGTAATTACACTTTGTCGGTCAATCTCTCCCTCATAATACGCGACTCTATATGATATAACATTTAATACGGTAATACAATAAGCTTAAAATGAAGCAACTCAGCTTTCCTTCGTTACTAGTTCTATTGTGTTTTTGAATTGATAATGACAGCTTGGGCTCAGATGTTAAACTTATCTATTTGCAACATTTAGGACATGTCAACCACCAAAATGTTAAAACGAGGGATATTTGTGTTACATCTGTGAGTAGGAAGTAGTTCAATATAAAGCTCAAAAGCAAGTCTTTAAGAACAATCCGCTGTTGATTCTTATGTATTTACACAATTGTGCTGTCAAGCTGTTTTACAAACACAATATCACACTCATAACTGTGAGTTATGGCTGTACATTGGCATGCTGTGATCATACATCCGTATCTGACATAATATTACTCACACATAAATTATTCCTTCAAAATGCAATCTGAATTTGTGGATCCAGATGTTGTACTTACAACTTCTACCAGCAGGGGCTAATGCTAACCACTCAAACACTTACCGCTTAAACATGCCCTGTCTGAAAACTGCACATAAGTCTAGGTCTTGAGAGAGGTCATCTATGACAGGATTTATGTATTTAATACAGACGCGTTATGGCTTTCAGCACAGGCTCATCCGATAAGAATAATGGAAATATCAGCGAAAACAGCCCGAAGGGTACAGAGAGACTAAACGCATCAATGTGATCCTCAAAGGTGGGGGAAGAGGAGGAGCGGATGAAAAATTGATGTGTTGCTGAGGTTCTAATCACTCATGAAAGGTTAGGCTGTGCCTATCCCAGTCACTGGGGCTCAAAGGCCAAATGTAAGGAGCTTTGGATAGGATATGAGATTTGGTGTAAATAGCGTAGCACAGTGTATGACACTCATTCACATTCTCATATAGGAAGAACTGCTGTCAAAAAGGGAAGGTCAAGTGTGCCCTCAACCACTCTATGGTTTTTAAGAAATGATTTCTCATTGTAGGATCTAGGTCAATGGGATTATGAATGAATTTTTCATTGCATCCGTCAGAACAAAAGAGCTTGAAACAAAAATGAGGGAAAGCAGAGTGGCTCTGCATACACTTGAGGGTAATTTCGTGTGATTTTGGGAAACCTGGTGCATAGGAACAGAGCAGAATAAATGAATACTCACCCACGATTTCGCTGGATTCCTTGTTGTAAAGTTTCTTATTCCAGTACAGCATCCTCAAAAAAGGAAATGAGGTCAGCAGCACCAGACAGATTCCCAGGAACATGTAACCAGTAAAGGCCGCAAAGTCAATCCCCTAGAGGAAGAAGAGGGCGGGTTAATTTTTACCCTTTTAAAAATTGTGCAATTAATTTGCTGCGGTATTTCATGAAATCTATTCTAAGCACTAAGTAGAGAACAAATCCACTTTACTGGCTCTCCATATAATGTGGATGGAGGTCTTGATTACATTTCATCAACAGAATCATATTCAGCGTTTTAATGCTTGCATCTTGATGCATTTAAACACTTATATAAGATTTAAATGAGCACCTGCATGTGGCACAAATCCTCTTAAAATGCTCTTGACTAGTTATTAATTTTCATTCACATCAAGAGCAAACAGCCTTCTCGGCTGAACATCTAGCTTCAGATTATATTTTCTTGCCAGTGCAGCCCACCCCATCTTTCATCATAACCAGATGACATCACATTTTCAAATGGCACCACTGATAGAGATGTGTAAAATAGATCCGTGTGGCCTGAAATCTAATCCGACGACTTATCTTCCAATACGCTGGTGGTGTATAACCTATGAGGTAACTTGCTTCTTTACCTGGTGACATGTAAGTAGTACAAATACATTTTACAAAGAATTCTACATTAACAGATAATGCTTTTTTTTCTTAATTTTTTAGACGTGCTTAGTGAGAAGTCTATAACAGCCTATTAAATGGCAGGCTACCATTGTAACAACTTATAACCAATATAATTTTCACAAAAGATCAACAGGTGTTAAATTACTGCTTTTTTATCGTGGGCAATAATAACAGCAAAAAAAATGTTGTATTGTATCTGTACCTATACAGAAATGGACCCTGAGAAATGAAAAATGAGTTTAAAATGTGACAACTAGACCCAGTCTCTTCTATTTTGTAAAGGAACTGGCAAGATACGAGATAATTGCATCCCTGTTGTAGCTCAGCTCCCCGCATTGCTTAGGCTTGGCAAAAACCCAGGACTTAGAGGTACTTCTTAGAAACAGAAAAAAAAAACTGATGCTGGTTTTTGGCAGTATAGCCTCCCTAAAGCAGCTCAAGGTACTAAATCCTCCACCCATAAAACAAAACCACGATTGAAAGGATAAACATGGGCTTGTATTATTTGGGAAAATAAAACATTAAGATGTAAGTAAGCAAACAACAAACAAACAAAGAACACGTCCAATCTCGTGCGACATGCGACAAATGTGAAAGGAGACAAAGAGATGTGAAGACTGGTATACAGTGACCTCTACAGGAGATCAGGAAAAAAGAGTGAGTGAAAGAGAGAGAAATGGTTTTTAAGAGAACACGCATCCATTGGAGTACATCTACAAGTTAGATGTGTAATGGAGCTAGAACATGGAATTATTAGTAGTAGTATTAATTAGAATTATTAAAGAGAGCAATAGACTGAAAAGACAGAGAGGACAATTGAAAGGAGCACTGGAGACGGGGGAAACCCCTTGAATAAAGAAAAGGTTGACTCATTTCACCATCATTGCAAAAAGTGATGTCTGAACAAACCGAATCTGATATTTTCAAATAATCTGCTGATCCATAAAACAAATGTCCACAAATCAACCTGATCAGGTTCTTGAATTCAAATCACTGATTCAGTGGTTATGAACAACATAAGGTTGAGTGAATCATTTTTGGGTGAACTATCACTTTAAGATTCAAGTAAAGAATGATATATTGAATAAAATATTAATATTACTTTAAAATGAGCCATCCTTTCTTAACAGGCCCTATTCTATCACAAGTCCTTTACACAATCTAACGTGTTTAAAACTGAACTGGAAATTAGGTGCTGGGCGTCTGGCCCCAACTGAAGCCTGATTCTCCCAAGGTTTTTGTCTCCATTCTCTCACGGATGGGGTTTTGGTTCCTTGCCGCTGTCTTCTCTGGCTTGCTTAGTTGGGGACACCTGATTTGTAGTGATTATCGTCTCTGCATTTGATAAATAAATCGTTTAATCTGGTCATTATACATTACCATCACTCTGTTCTCCTACTTGATAATGTTCAGTGCTTTGCTACAATCTGTATTGTTAAAAGCGCTATATAAATAAAAGTGACTTGACAAGCTTTTTGGGATAATTTGATTTCAAAATCATTTAGGAATAGTGCAGTGCATCTAAAAGCTAAGACCATCAATATCTGAACCCACTGAAAATAAGAGATATCCCTTATACAGACTCACTGGGGTGGGCTGAGTTAGTGCGGATCTGTCGATAACATTTCATTAAAGTGGTCTTCTGCTTTATACCCCACGGCTTTCCTGCGCTGTTGAGCTGTATGCCTGATCATATAGAGTAGATGCATAAGTCCTCATTACTTTGTTAGTAATGCAGCTGCAGACAATTTGGGGATTTTCCTTTGTAGATTCTCTTGTTTTGTCCTGTCGGCAGGCTTGTTGTGATAATGACTTAGACAAAGGGCGTAAATAAGACCTCCCTTTACTCCATTTCTGTTGTCACTGTCCTACTTTTATCAGCCAAGAAAGTAACTTCAAAAAGCAGTGAGAAGGGGGAGTAAGAAATCACTATGCAAAAAGACCTTCACTGTTGGCGCTTGCTGATTAGTGAGCAGACAGGGGCCACGGTCAAACCACAGCACGCCAAAGTCTGTCTGCCTGGGGCCTGGAGAAGCACTGATTGGCAACTGAGATTTCTGGGAGTGTGACTGACGGCCCAGCAGATGCCAGAGAGAGGGAGACAGGGTATACGAGATGTCTCCTCAGCGACCCTGAAACACTCCTTCCACCCAGGCTCAAATGTCTAATCTACAGAGAGCTCCACAGATGGATGCTTGACTGACCAAATGGCAACATCCCTGCTGTAGTGATCCTGTCGAGACCGAAGGGGGGCCCATTTCAACTCACACAGCCCAAACAAACAGAGAAACACAAACAAATAAACAAAGAGGCCACAAGTACAAGATGTTCTGTCATGATTGACTGCTGCCGGAGAAATGTGGGATGGATAGGGGTTCACACAGTCATGGACAACCTGGAAACTCTTTTTCTAAGCCTGGATAAGCCAAATAATTTTATACCATCTACCGCACATTCTCTCTCTAACAATCATTTGATGAAACTATGAAAAAATAATTTAAAAAAAATAATGTATTTGGTCATTCAGATTGTGACTTTTAATGATAAGTGATAGCAAATATTTTTAGTGTTACAAATAAATATTGTTTACATTAAAAGAAAGACTGGAGTAGAATTTTGCTTGAATTATTCTGCATCTTATATACAGTAAAAATATATATTTAAATAGAAAACAATTATTTTAAATTGCAATAATATTTCACAATATATTTTTTTCTGTATTTAGAATCAAATAAATGCAGCCTTGGTGAGCATAAAAGACTTCCTTCAAAACCATCTTACAGATAACATTACTTGCTTTTTGTAAGTCAAGGTAGTGTATAAAATCTTTTGAAGTTGTGGATTAGTGTATGGTGCCATGTCATCCATCTATTTGTATGGCAGAGCTTCTATTCAGATCACAGAGGCTCTAAAGATCTTGAGGCTGATTGGAGCATGATATACGGATTAAATGACTGCTGGAGAAGGTGGTGGCTTCACTAGACTCAAATTAAATCCTAAGCTATATACAAGCAAACGGACATGAGTCACACAAAAATGCAAATACTTGTTCATTTGCATATAGAGCAGAAAACAACAGTGTTTCACACTGAAGTAATTGTTTTGGTGTTATAGAACCATAAATAGAAACAATATTTTTTAGAAAGATTGCATTACAAACTTTTAAGCTTATACAAAGGATAACTACATTGCACTACCTTATAATATACCTTATAATACCGTAAAAGCACCTGTTTCACCCAGCTTATAAATAGTTTTGGATCAGTCATTCACAGAGACCCCAGAGTTTCATTGACTCCTACCTTTATTGCATCAGAAACCCAAGTCCTCAGACACACATAGACATGTGTAAACCAGAAAAGTGTATCATAATACAGGCAATCTCTTATTAATGCTATAAAAGTGGTATTTTATGTCACTAACTTTAAGAACCAGATAAATGGGTACCAAATCAATGCACACAGCAATCAACAAATGAGCATTTATAGAACTGCATACGTGTGTGTGCATCATTTTTTGCACATGAAGTTGTATCTCCATTTATCATCTGCATGTTGTCAACACAAACAGAAGCCCTCTCAAATATAAACAAATCTGGCCCGTGTAACACAGAGATAACACAAACCACTGCATCCATGTCAATAATTACAGCAGATGCAATCTCTCCCTGCGGAACAGGATGGATGAATCTGTCCAGCACTTCACACACTCCTCTGTGTATCCACTACGGGAGCATATTTATCACTGAATGTCCTGGCGGAAAGCAAAAATTATGTTTATAAAGTAGTAAATTTAGAGCAGGGGGGCTTCAGTACATTTTGATGGGTTCCACCCTCCAGAGATTTAGGCTGTCAGAAATGCATGTTTATGGATATTGGGTTTTTCAGAAACTTCCCACTGTCAATTGTAGACCAGCAGGAAGTGACCTTGATGTGGAAAATATAACTTGAGCATGATTACCGCTGCGTCATCCTGTGCAACAGCCGGTTTGACAGGCAAGGATGATGTTTCTAGTGAGCCACAAATGAACTCAAACCCCACAGCGATTTCAGCTCTGTAAGCCAGCTGAAGAAACAACTATTTAAACCAGGCACCTTTCTGTGATGGAAGAGTGTGAGGAATAACTAAATTAAAAACTGTGATGGCATCTATTGAACTTCTCATGAAATATTGAAGTCACCCCCAATGATGGGTTTTAATGGTTTAATGACCTTTTTAAAAAAAGAAAGAAAGAAAAACAAATACAGTAAGACTATGATGTTATTTTTGTTTTCTTTGTGCAAAAAAAAGTATTCTTGTATTGGCACAAACTGAAGTTGGTCCACTGATGTCACATGTCAAATTTTTACCGGATGTTTTTACCAAATTTCTGGATTTGGATCATTTCAGTTGTAATGCTGTCTATGGAAGGAGAGATGGCCCTCTGATATCATAAAAAATATCTTAATTTGTGTTCCGAAGATGAACAAAGGGGTTTGGAACGACATTAGTAATTAATGACAAAATTTTAATTTTTGGGTGAACTAACCATTTATTTACAACTTTTGACTCAAAATCCTAATGTGCTGCATATTAATTAGTTAGTTTTGGTATTGGGTGGGATTATGTTCATGCAAAATATGTGCTCTGTAAGGACTAGTAAACAGCCAATATGTTCACAATAGGCATGCTAATAAGCAACTAGTTTATAGTGAAAATTGGTCTCCATACTAAAGTGTTACAGAATACCATTGGTTTATTAACAAACATCAATTGACAGTGAATACACTGTTCTTTCATTATTACATATAATAATAAATGTTCGCTTTCCAATCATGTTTGCACTAGTTTATGGTTTAATCCAATTGTTTTACTAATAAAATCCCTTATCCATTTTATTAATTGTCTGTAATTTTGTGTGTATCGCTATTTTTGTATCTTTAATATCAAGATTTCTACAAATCTTTGTTAAATGTAAAGAGTACAAGACAACTGAAAATTGAGCTCATTCCTAAATAATTTAATAAAGGACATGTGGCGAGGTTTGGTTTGCCATACTAGGAATTTGTGCTCTGCATTTAACCCATCCAAGTGCACACACACAGCAGTGAGAAGTGAACAA
>JAUMHI010000041.1:12169908-12185523 GCA_032359435.1 Enteromius unitaeniatus | reverse complement strand
GTTACCCTTGAGGATTAAAACTATGAATATCAGTTACCACGATGTTCTCCGTGCTTGGTCTCTGCACAACCGTGACACTCAGTATATACATTTAATGACTAAGTAATGCATTACAACATTTTGTTACTCACTAAAAAGTAACTAATTACATTACTTAGTTACTTTTTATGGAAAGTAATACATTATGTTACTATTACATTACTTTTGTGTTCCTTTTTAATTTTGGGCAGAGCTTGAGTTTTTAATTCATAATTCGTTTAGTTCTATATATTGCAAAAGCACACCAAAAAGTGTCACAGATTAACCTCAGGCTGAAGAAAATGTAAATTCACATCTGTAAAATACAGGAGAAGAAAGTTCAATACTCTTTAGCAATAAAAAAACAATGAAGCACAATAGTTTTTGAAGTAATTTTTGTTGAACTGGATCATTAAAGGTCAGCAACAAACACATGGGTTAATAAAATGGGATTAGATACATTTGTGTAATTTAAATTTTGCAGGTTTGCGTCACATTTTGAGTTTATTTTAATTCATTTTGATGAATATTAAATCTGTTTTTTGAGAGTGAGATGAATTACTGCACATTCAAATTTAGTCTAGAACTACACTGTATTCACACACCGCACACAATGCTCTCTATTTCTGATTTCTCCCAACATGTCAGGAGTCAGGAGACTTGTCAGTCAATAAATAAGAGAACAAAGTAATTGGCATTACTTTTTTGAAAAAGTAACTCAGTTGTATTATTATAAAATTAGAAAGTAATGCTTTACTTAGTTACTTGAAAAAAGTAATATTATTACATAATTAATGTAACTTGTAATGTGTTCCATTGCATTGGGAATGCAGTGCAGTTCTTTAGAGAGCCCGCCCACACACGCTTCTGATTGGCTGTGATCTTTGTTTGATTCTGTCGCGTCTGGTATCTTGTCGCTCCGGGTGTTAGGACACAATGTTACATTTTTTTTTTTTAAATCTGACCCCAAACTTTTGTAAGCACAAAACTCTTTTCAAACTAAATGTGTACAGTAAACAAAGGTCAAGGTCAATCTAACTATATTTAACATTATTTTAATATGCTAGAAAGAACATAACTACTCCTTTTGGCTCTGTTCAAACAACTCTAACCTGCTGGGTTCTTCTACGGCGAGACCCTGCCTCTTCAGTCTGCTCCACCTGGATCAGAATATACTCCTGGGCCTCTTGTACTGCCTCCATCCCTCCCAAAAACGGCCCACCAACCTGCAGCTTCAGCAGGGAGTTGTCACGAAAATCAGTAAGATTCATGGCTATAGTGATCAATTAGGTTAAGAAAAGTGTTCACAAACTAGGAAACCCATAACAAATGAAAACACACACACACCAAATATCCATCAAACTTTAACCTAAGCGTTTTGGAAAAGTTTAGCAAACAGATGTCAGCTGGCCACAGTTTCATTTTGGACAGACAATCCCCTCCCACCAGCAGAAGGTACTCTGAAGCACTTCAGTGCATTGTTCACTCTTTACATTTATCTCTCCAGCTCTGCAGGACTCACAGATTGCTGCAAGTATCAGGCAGATCTGTTGTTATGCACGAAGTCATAGGCAAGACTGTTACCATGACACAGGCCGTTGTAAATAGCAGATGGTGAGATTGTCACAGAAAAGGAAATGAATTAGCGCAGCCCTTCAGTGCAATCTCCGAACCAAGCATAAAATCCCCGCAGGGTCTAAGAAGTTAGCGCATTGGCATGCATCATCACAATATTTGACTTGTGCATTAATGATTCTTATTTATCTAGTCAATGCAAACCCAAACAATGCAGATTCTCTAAAGTACACAAATGGGGAGGATACAGAAGCTCTCGGTGGATGAGACCGCCAGCATCCTCCAGGGACTTTCCCTGTCAGGATACATGCTGAAAAACAGCTGATGATTCAAAGAAATGTAGTTATTGAGTGCCAGACAAATACATTCACTGAGTTTTCGTAAGTAAAAGTTATAGTTGAGTGGAGTAAATTTGAACCAACTTACTGAACACAGAACAACAATGATAAAGATGGTGATGAGTTTTGCTGTCCTTAAGCAATACCTAGAAAACAAATGTAGGTGGTTGTTATATCATCTACCTTAAAACAGAAATACAATTATTGTCCCAGAATTTTGAAGTACGGCATTACAGTAAAATGTTTTCCACTATTTTCAATATTTAATGTTTCTACATTATTATGTTTAGACTAGAATGCACAATGTAAAAATGTTTTGTTTTGTTGTGATGACATATTCATATGTATTAATTTATGATAAAAGTATTTAAATATAGATTTTCTTTTTTTTGTTACATTTAATTTATTTATGTGATGGTGAAGCTACATTTTTCACATGATCCTTCAGAAATGATTCTAATATGTTGATTTGCTGCCTAAAAACAAGCTGATGCTTATAATTTGTGAAAAATAAAATGCTTTTTTAAAGTAGGACTCTTTTGTAATATCAGAAAACTCTTTAATGTCAATTTGAATCTATTTAATACATTATTGCTAAATAAAGTTTTTCAACACCAAATTTTCAACTGTAGTGTATGTATACTTCACCTGATGGGGGATGACAGTTTGAAGTAATTTTCACATTTCTCCATAGATGTGATGTGGGAGAGACTGGTCACCTCACTGCCCAGCCTACACCTCCTCTCCAATTCAGCAGAGCTGGCCTCCCATGATTCCTCTCCAGACCCCAGGCTGGGCTCATGCAGTGTCATGTAGGTTATACTGCACAAAGAAATAGTGTAAAACCAGTGGGTTAAACACTTTAACTTTAAATTTAGTTGTGAAAATCCGATTCCTCTTGGCTAACTTTTACTATCATCCAAAGTAAAACATCACTTCTGCAGCTATGTAGCGATCAGTCATCTAAATGCTAATTGCAGCCACGCAACAAAGATTAAAACCAACTAAAGGTGTTAAAAGCCTGCTACACAGTTCTTTGACAAATTCATGCTAAGAGAGGATACACCTACTGTAAGTGCCTATGCATAACTAGAGGCTTTTGTGTTGATTATAGGGAGCAAGATACATTATTCTGAGAACAATATAATCGCTAGCAACATTAGCATTCAGCTCACTGCCTTACAGAGGGAATGAAAAATGTATTACTGAGGGCAGCAGATAGCAGCCAGCCACTGTGCACTATTAGCACTATGACAACAGTTTACTCCATGTAGGACCCTTGATCTCAGAGGGCTGTCATGATAACCAGGGGTCTTCGACAGAGCATCCACAGTGGTACAGCTGTTTGATATTAAACTAGTTTGTGTCCAACTGATAAATAAAACACAATTTTAATTTAACTTCAAATAGATGTAAAATGTGGCAGCGCATCTTATGTTGTAAATAAAAATATATGTTATAGAAGTTAATTTGAAAAATGTTTACGTTGAAAATTTGATTTCATTTTTGCTCACAATATCTTTACAATAAAATATTTTAGAGTTTGCCATAACTACAAAAATGTATATTCATTATAAAAATGCTCATGGGTACTTTACATGACTTATGAAGATCTACAAATTATACTTTTAAAATGAGGCTTCTTCAGATATTGAATGTTTTATTGAGAGGTGGAATTCAAAATAATAAATATCTTATTTTTTTTGTTGTTTTAAATTATTTTAACATGTTTTTTCTTATTTGTAGTCATTTTAAGACTCCCCCCCTCCACCCATAGAAAATTTAATACATTCAAATCCCGAATTTTCGTTAAAAAAATAAATAAAATAAAATAAAATCTTCTAAATAAAGATTGTTCTTGATGTACCTGATCAAATAGAATTTCATGAATATAGGAATATTCAGCATTTAAGAGGACATAATATCCTCCAAACAAAATTAATACAGGTGTAATCCTTTTGACTGTAACTCTTCTTGTTACATAAAATCATTGGCTTTAGAGTTCAGATGGGGATACATGGGTGAATCAAGGACTCATTCTGGGGAAAACAGGAAATGCATAATAAAAAATAATACAAAATGACTTTAGCCTAAAAAAAAACGACAAACTAAAACAGTATTATAGTTGGTCCCCCACATTAAATTATTGATCTGTATACAAAAATACAAACATTTTGTATGGAAAATTAGGGATTCTTGTGTAAATAACATGTGTAGCCATAACATGTTCCTCACTCGTTCAGCGAACTGGAACGTGCTCCAGTCTCACATTCAATGTGTTGGAATCATTCCTAATTATTTTTGAGGGTGACAACTGAGAGTTCAGATACTGTACTGCAGGCAGTGTTTGGTTTAATTAAGAAGTACATAGAGGTCAAGACCACTTCAAGATATCAAAATGCCATACATTATGTGAGGAACTCTGTTTGCCATCAACCTATTAATATATAAAGTAATTGTTAGAAATGAGGGTCACAAAGCCACTTTTTCTCATTACTGAATGAGAATGAGGCTGGTAATTACAGACCCCAGGTAATATTCCTACAGCTGTTCTGCAAAAGCTTCCTTGAATTAAGTGAAGTCAACATGTCCTGCAACTCTCAAAGAAACGAATGGTTAATGCTTGAAACAAATGAAAATTATATTATATTTTGCTTAACAGATATTTAACTAAATACTGTAGAAAGTAATACCATTAAACTTACATTTGTATAGTATGGTATATATAATTGTACCTAAATGCAAATCAAATCTGCTCATAGATGATAACTTGAAAAAGGTTATTATAAAGCAGGAGTATACCACTGTATTTTGCTATTGGTAAATACGTACAATCTCTTTTGATGTCAAATAAAATAAAATCAAGAAAAACAAACCTTACCAGAATTGTTCATTGTCAAACAGAAAAGAAAACAACAAAATAACATCAAATATGAAACATTGTGAAACCAACAAAAAAAATATATACAGCTCACCTGTCATTTTGGGGGAACTTGAGAAGGGGTGAACGTTCTGTGTGGTTGGCTTGGTTCGATTTGCCATTGAGGAGGTTTACCATGCTGAAGCTGTGCCTGGGAACAAGGAGAAAACTTATTAAATCCGAGCATGATGTCTGTCATAAATAACACCTCAGCCACATTTAGAAATCAATTCTTGGCATCCATTTTTAATGACTCTTCTATAAAAACTGGCATCTGAAATAAAATGGAACTAAAAGTCTTTGAGCAGAACTGAAAGTCATTCTTCCTTTCTGGCCTCTGATTAGTCGTCATTTCATCACTATGAAGCATCTAGTGCCAAACAAGGTCTAAGATGCATTATCATAAAATAAAAATTTTCAAACTTTAGCAAGTTAAACGACTAAAGGTTCACAACAATTATATAAGTCATCCTTCTGGTCCACCGCTTGATGATTTAACATCTTGTAATTTGTCAGGGTGGAAGGGCATCAGGTGGTTTACAGAGACATGAATGTGATATGGTTATGACAGATTCAAGGACAACAGCATCCTGCTTATTCAGGCCTTGAATACTAGAGTAATATTCTGGCCTTGGTTTCCATGCTATGAAATACAGTGACACAACAAAATAAATCAAGCAATTGCTTTGTGACTTTATCTTGTGCCAGTGAAACAAGGTAAGCAATCAAACAATGTAATGCATGAACCCCCCACAAAAATGTCAATCCTGCAATCGCATGATTTTAAGATGTTTAGCTTTATCTCATATAACAGATATCCAATCAAAGTATTATTATTTAAAGAAATCAGGACTATACTGTACATTCAAATCTAAAATCCTGACCCAGGAAAACCCAGTTGTTTTTGTGGCATGTGCCACATTATTTGTGTTCATAGTGTCTTCATTTAGAGGTCTTTAACAGGCTTTCCGTGGTAGTACAGCAGGGTGTCAAACTTTTTGTTAAACCACTGAGATATTTCTTTTTAATACCAGCTGTGAATTTAAACTACTATTTCAATAATTTAAGAACACTTTTGCAGGTCCTATGATGCTGGTTAATTGTCACATGACATGCAAATAAACATAAAATATAAAATCTTTGTAGGTGTTTATATACATAGACTTGCATTATGGCCAAAACATTATATCAAAATTATTTTGTTAATGTATTTCATCTCATATAAAAAAAGCTATTTCTTAATTTATCTTAAATGTAAAATATATAATGATTTCATTTTTATTTAAATTATATCTGCAGCACGATTGGGTTATTTTAATTTACATTTGATTTATTTCATTGTTAGCTTTTCATTAACTTATGAATCCCCTGCAGTTTCCTTGTGAAGCCCCAAATTATTTTAATGGCTTTGTAATGCAAGCATCATAAAAGGTATGTAAATATATTAATATGGTAGGCTACTAAATGCATACTGTAGTACCTCATTCATATATTTCAATATAACTAAAAAAGACAAGGCAAGTTTATTTATATAGCACATTTCATACACAGGTGCTTTAAATAAAAGTAGGATAATCATAAAAAGCAATAATAAAACAATAATCACAAAAAAAGAAGTAGAACAAAAAATAGATGAGTTTTGAGTCTAGATTTTAACATAGCTACTGTTTTAGAACATTTGATCTGTTTTGGAAGCTGGTTCCAACTGCGGGCAGCATAATAGCTAATTTAAACTATTAAAAAAGGGCCAGTTGCATTGCTATTCTCTAAACGTTATCCTCTAAACTTCCATAGACAAGGACATCTTTATTTACTGAAGCCATAAAGCAAAAAACAAAAAATCAATATAAGTCTCCAGAAGAAGAGGGTTGGTTGAGGCAGTGTTGATATTTTTTCGGCCTGTGTGAATGGAACAGATGGAAATCCTGAGAACTCTGTGGGCTAATTACTGGAGCCTCTTCAGTAATCTAATAATTGTGGGAAAATGTTCTGTTTGTCATAATTAATGACAGTTTAAATGGGTAAAGTCCCTCTTATCTCTTCAACTGGCTTTTAGGTTTTGTGTTATTTGTGTTTGAGTTATGGAGAGCCTTTTGCAGAATTCCAGAATAGATCAATTCTGCTCAGCACAGGCCAGACTATAGAATCAATGCTAGTTCAATTCTAACACATTGGGCAAATCCCAAACCTCAGCTGCTTAGCATTACAGAGGACTCAAACAACTCACCCACCCCTACCGATGCTCACTGCAAACAGCTGGGATGGGGAGTGTGTGTGTGTGTGTGTGTGAGTATGTCTGTGGGCTCCAGACAAGATATAATAGCCATGCCCTCCAGGATATATCCTGGTGTTGAGTTTGGGCAAAAGGGAGATTAGACAGGATATTTCAAGGCCTCTAATCCCTCTCCCTGCAGTTACACAACGGAGAGGAGATTTGAAATGTTAGCTCACAGAATGCGGGATTTATAAATGAAGCAAAGCCTTCTCTTATTGTGCCTGAATCCAAGTGTGTGAGGTCCAGATGAGAATGAAACCAAAGAGGGGGGAGGACATAACCCAGTGGAACACCTACCATGCTCTGAGATCCAGTCTAGAACACCTAAAAGAATAGAATAGTCTAATTGAACACTATACATACTCAATTTATTTTCTTTAATAATTTATTAATTAATTATTTATTTATTAATTTAACAATATGACGAAAACTGCTCCATTCTAATAATATGCTGTGAAAAAAAAATTGCATATATTTACAAACACAATACTGTATACATCTATGTGTGTTTTTAAAAGTACTTTTTGTCAAATACGTTTTGCCGAACATAAGATACTTTCAAACACTTGAAAATGTAACTGAGACCAATCTTTTAAATAATAATATGTATGCAAATCCAATAGGACAGAAAGATAAACAAACAACTACAGAAATGTATATATTTTACATGTGATGTGATCAGCTGATTTCATTGAGATTGGTTATCATTAAAAAATTCCTGTAGGAGAGAGCAGTCATGAGAGCAGAAGCAGACCACATCTCACGCATGACTAACAATTAATCACGTGATAGCTGATCTAAAACTGTACTGTCTAATCCGTATAAAAAGTGTCACAACCACAAGCTTGAGATTAAGTCTACAGTATCATACACACACACACATTTTTTCTCTCACAAAGACACAGATTTAACGTTACTACAGTAATGTGACTACACACGTGAGCGCCAATCCCCTTTAGAGTCGATTAGCAGCTGTTTCACACAGAAAAGCTCTCACTAAGGGTTCTGGAGACCTTATCTGCCAAATGTGTTCTGCTGAATGTCAGCCATATTAGTGGAAAAGTTACTTTACTTTTCTTTCTAAACATCTCAAAGGTGATGCGTGTTAGTGTATAGAGTGTGAACACTGTGGCACTATCAAAACTATTGTTCTGTTTGTTTCTGATCAAAAGTCTGGTTGAACGAGTTTGTGATGAGACAACCTGTTTGTCCAAATCTTTGAAATATGGTGCATTGATGAGCCATGATTATGATGTTAGGTTACGTTGGTTGGAGGAAGACAGCAACATTTCCAGGGTTATTAACTAAAACTAAACTAAAACCATTAAAAACATGAATATATAATAAAACCATTACCTGAAATAAGATAAAATCTTAAATTAAAAAGTTAAAAAACTTCCAAAACCAAAAATGACAAAAAATGACAAAAAAAAACCCCACTACTTTAATGTTACATTTCAATAATGGTAAATAAACAGTGATGTTTATTAAAAAAAGATTGTAAAACCCTAACAATTGGCAAATTAAGAATGCTCATGTGGTTTGCTTTTTATGTTTTTATTAAATTTCTAAGGTGCTATAGGGTAAATTGAATTTATATATTAGTTATCATAATTGTACAATTCAATCATATTGTTACATGCAACTTAGCTACAGTATATTTACTGTAAATGTAAAAATAATAAAACAATCATTAAATTCATAAAGAACTCACCATCAATACAGATTAATTAGGATTAATTATTAATTCATTTTATGGACAAAAACATTCCTAAAAGAAGAAATGTCAGTAATGTAAGTTTGGAGCCCAATAAGAATTAGTACGATGATGGATGAATTTTGAATTTTAATTTGGAATATCCCTTTAACAAAATTGCTTCTTGATGAACTATTTGACTGTCCTACCTATCGTCTTGATGGACATCAGTGTAGATTATGCAGTGTCCCGAGGGCATGGCTGCAGCCTGCAGCAATTTCTGTGTCTCTCTCTTCCCAGAGAATCCCTCCAGCAGACGAAGCTCATCAAAGTTCCCAGCCACAGTGTCAGACTTTCTGCAGCCAACCCTGCTGGAGTGACCCTGGCCTCCAGTTTGAGACATCTCCACCTCAATATTACTCTTATTCTCCAGGTACATCTTCACTCAGGCACACTGGACACCAACTGGAGGAGAAGGGGAACACTCAGGTCAAATGATCTTTTAATACAGCACAGATTTCATATTCATGGTAACTAGCATCAGACAGGTTTTTTTGAGAGTTACATTTTCCAGTTTAAAATGAGTTCAGTAAGCCATACACAGAACAGTGATGTATAGACAGAAATAATTAAAGATATAGAACTGCACTGCGTATGATTTTCTTCCATAAGGATGCACCTGCCCCCTCTAGTGCTTCACAAGCATATAGCAAATAACACTCATATTGTTTTACATCAAGACCTATTATAATTAGACACTTCAGATACATGAAATGGTAAATATTAATGCCCCAAGCACTATTGTGGACCTGCTTAAAGTGTATGGACACATATTATAGTCCCAATCCCTTCAAATTCTCAGGCACTTAAGGAAAAACAGGCACTTAAAAAGTGTTGAGCATCCTAATTAAGAACTAACTTCACCCTTTTGACCCTGGCATTACGTTTCTACACACCCTCCTTTACACAGAGACCTACATAGACCTCTATGAACTCACAGCTGTAGATAGTCTGTGTGTGTGTGTGTGTGTGTGTGTGTGTGTGTGTTTTGTGCAGAAGAACATTATGGAAAAAGGTTTACAAAATGTAATGACCACAATTGTAAGAATTTTATTTACATATGCACAGCTGTAGAAATAAAAATTAAATTACTAAAATACTACATAAATAATACTAAAACAGAACTGGCCTACCTAAAATCTAAAATACTAAAATAGAGATCAGAGGTTACCATGTAACACTGCATATTATTAATAACTATTACATAGTTATTTTAAACCATCAAAAATTGTTAAATGTGTTAAGGCATTAAGCATACAGAATTTTTAAAAAAGCAATAAAAATCTGCTTTTCTATTCAATTTTGAAATCCCTAACCTGACTGCGAAATGGTTTAAGCTTTACAGATTCTAGGTTTTATTAAACAGCTCCCCCTAGTGGAACCTATGAAAAAATCAAGGCGGGACTACAAAAACACCTCCTAATTTAGTAGCAGACTGCTTCATAAAAGAAACTTATTTTCACATAACAGAGTACGACATCACTTCACTGACAGCCAATGAGATTTTAGGGCTATTTCTGTCTACAGGTATATTCTTGCTTTTGAATTGATTGCATATAAAAAAGAGAGCCATTATGTCATTGAGACTGCCACCTATTAATAACCACAGGAGTGAGGAAAAAACAACAAAAAAAACATCAGAGGTGGCATGACTAATCAATGAGACGCCAAACAATAATGCTTCAGGAATTATAAACCTCGTTCTAGAGTGTCCAGAGTAATTAGATTAGGACTAGAGGTCACTTTTTTCTCAAACTCCGCTACAGTTTAGACACAGAGGAGTGTCATTGTCTTGAAAGCTCAAGGTCTTCCTGAATAGATGCTTGGACATATCAATGACCTGTGACCAATTACTAGTGACCGGTGCTTGTTTAATTTCCGTTCCTCAACATTGCAGAATCAAACAAACTCTATTGTGCGAGTGCTCAGTATAAAGTGCTCACTGTCAGCGTGTTAAAACAGTCTGCAGAAACATGTCACTTGCTGCAGCAAAGGAGTGTCACACTGTAAATATTTCTCTTTCTAGCCCTGTCCAAGTTAGCCCTGACTATGGATGGAGGGCCGTACTGTACAAGTCTCAGGGTGGGATTAATTTTTACTAGTACTTTAGTCATTCTGTAAATATTTGTGCAGCTTAGAAACAGAGAGAGAGAGACAGTGAGGAAGAGAGAGAGATGGAGTGGTCATAAAAAATAATATTACAAAATTAGAATATAAGCAATTATATTTAATATATCTTAATAACTAAAGAATAAAAAAATTTACACTGTTTAATTTAAAGAGACCATTTAAAACTCTATAATTATTTTATTTGCAGATTTAAATATATATGTGTGTGTGTGTGTGCTTCAGAGCAAAAAGCTAAAGGCTTTTCCCTTTACCTCTGAATCAGAGAAATACTAATCCGTAAAGGATCTTAACACACACAAAGCTATCACACACTCTCCAGATATAACTGTACATTCATCTTTGCTCCTTCTCTCCCAGTGCGGGAAGAAAAAAAATTCTTTGAAAAATGCATTTAGTACAAATAACGCATGTGAAAATGAGACCATTTCAAATCAAATGTTTTTGGGTTCTTTTGCTTTTTTCTTTCCAAAAGGCAAAGTGCACCCCACATTTACTTAATAGAAAATAATAAGTAGACATGGTTTAAATAAATAGACAAATTATATTTGATATTCAGATTGCATTTAAAGATAATCAGCTCAAATATACTGCACAGTATATGCAAATTAGAACTGAATTCACTTCACTTTTGCATTTCATCCCTTTTTTCACTTGTATTAAAAACATAGGGAAATATTTTAACTTACAGTAACTTCTACTTTTTCCCATTTTCTTTCTTTTTCTTTCTTTTTTACCTGAACTCCTTACCTGCCAAATCAGAGATGGAAACGGTGATGTGGGCAAGATGACAATGATGATGATAATGATGAAGATGATTATGAAGATGAAGATGATGATATTATAATATCAAAACAAAAATGTAAAAAAAGTTAAAAAAGAAATCCAGCAGATCTGAATGGGTTTGGACGAGTGCAGGTTCATGAACTCAGGAGCAGGAGGAAGATGCCCAGTCTTAAATGGAAGTTGTAGATTTCTTCTAGGAGATGGAGGGAGGGACCCACAGCAAACGCTGCACACAGACAGGAGAGAGTGAATTAACAGCCCTCCCTCTTTGCTCTTCTCTCAGATCCTCTGATACCTTGTGGAAGTGAACACTCATTAACACTGCTAGTGTTTAAGGCATGCCCAACTTCTCCCAAATGCCTGAAGACACCAGCCCCTTTTCAGACCAAAACAATACACACAATGAAGAAACGATTGTTTCTTGCACACACACACAAGTATTACTCACTAGCAAATTACTATGTATGACGTTGTTGCTTAAAGCTTTTCCTACTTACAAGAGCTAAAGCAATCTCACTGCCCTACTTTGCCCTACCGTCTTACTAACCAAGACTGTTTGTACAAAGAGCAGTCAAACAAAAAAAAACATACAAAAAAAAATCCATATTCAAATTATGTGCTCTTAACATTAATATACTGTACTTTATCAGTTGACTTATTTGCAGCTGCTGTTATTTTGCCAATTTAAACACCGTTTAAGAGAATCATCAGAGACAAGGTTGACACAAAAAACAGTAACTTGAAAGACAATATGAGTTTTAAGGAGCAATATACATATTTTGAGAATAGGCTATAAAAGAATTTAAATGTAAAAAAAAAAAAAATCATAATTTAAAGAACAGGTAATGTGGTATTTTAAAGTGTCCCCTACAGCAGGTTTAAATGCAAGGTATGCATTCAATATTAGAATTATTCTGCAATGACTTCGATATGGTTTGAATCAATTCCCTTCCATAACCAAACTCTGCTCTGATTGGTCAGTTGGCCAAGTCTGTTTTGATTGGTCGCCACAAATAGATTTTTCACATGGCTCTGACTTACTTCAATAGAAAAATATTAGAACTGCACATTTGATGCTTACGTTTGATGATTCAAAATGCTTATATCACTGTATTTCTGAAGAAAACTGACTGTGAAAAAATCAAGGTGGAAAGACTGCGTTCTCTCGCAAAACGTTGCGTTCTCTGGCACAACCAACTGAGTTCAGATAAACACTTTCTGTTTACTTTGAGCTTCCAGCGTATTAGACAGCTCTGTAATGGAGCAGTTCTACATCATTAGAGGCGGTGCTGCTGCGACCGGAAGCGATCATAACCCGCACATGGAACCATCGGCTAACAAACGCTCTCGCGCTTCTTTGACGTTATACACCGACCGGTGGCTGTAGTGCCGTTTCAAGTCAAACACACGATGTCTGTACGGGTGCCAACAAAAGCACAAAGCACAATGCAAATGCCTCGCGAGAGAACAAAAGGTGTGTTCGACTTGAAGCGGCGCTACAGCAATATCCCATGCGTTTGACAGCTGATGGTTCTCTATGCAGCACCGCCTCTAATGATGTAGAAAACACTACTGTCTAATACACTGAAAGCTTTTCAAGTGTTCACGCTTTCTCATATAATATTGATAAGCGGGTTTGTCATGCTATCCAGGGAGCGGGCTCGAACCCTAGCGAGGGTAAGGGCTCGGCGTCCGGCTCGAACTCCGGCTGCCCCCCGGAGTGGGAAGTTGTGTTTAAAGGGGAGGGGGAGGAGGGTTTTGCAAAAAGCGAGATGAGAATGAATGGGAAGCTTGTGCTTTTATAGTGCTTTGGAACTGGTTTGATTGGGCGATCATAACAAGGGGATTGATTCACCGATTGCAAACAGCTGCGGGCAATTCCTCCAGCGATCCATTCGAAACTATGTTATGAAACTATGTTGCTATGTTTCCTGGATAGGAATTAGATTAAGCCAGCCAAGACTAGACCTTTGCTAATTTAGTACATTTAAGAATTTTTAGAAACATGTCTTACAAAAATGCATTATCTGTGAGCATTTTAAGACCAAATAATGGCAATAATGTATTCTAAGATATCTCAGTGCAAGTTTTTTCCAGTTTAAACAGCTCTTAACATTTATTTTAATCTAGGACTAGTCTTAATCCCTGTTCGGGAAACTGCCCCAAAGTGTTTATCTAAGATCAACTGGTTACGTCAGAGAACACAAATCATTTTCCGAGAGAACGCAAAAGATTTGAAAAAAAAAAAAAAAAAATATATATATATATATATATATATATAAACATATATATATTTCCACCTTTAATTTTTTTTACCCACCTCGATTTTTTGTCCTTTAAGGGGCTCTGTACGATTCTGATTCGACTCTTTCTTTTGAGAGACAACGTCTTTCTTTATCATGCTTTTTTTTGCAGACTGTATACGTTGAAGGACAGCTAACATTCCAAACTGCAAATAAGAGACTTTTTGAAAAGTCTCAATAGTCTGTTACCTGCTCTTTAAATTTCACAAGCATCAAAAAAAAAAAAAAAAAAGAAAGAAAGCAGGCGGCGGGCAGGCGTTGAAGTCAGGGATCATATGACATCATCCTATTCATGTTTTAAAGGAGCTAATAAAACCGAAAAGAATTATTCATTGATGATTCTGGGTGGGCAACTTTTAACAAGCGTAATTTTGCATGCAACCTAAAATTACCCACTTTCTTTTCACTGTGCCTCGCATTTCAGAATAAATGCATGTGAAAGTATCATTAAGCAGCCAGATGGAAAGCAGGAGAGAGCTGAGTGATCATGGTAGTGATGTGGTGTATCACACGGGTCAGAAAAAATGCTGTTGATCGCTGTGGGGAGGAGGAAAGAGTGAGAGAGACTTTCATGTGACTTCTAGTAGATTCTGGATTTTGGCCCACTGCACACAGTCTGAGGTCTTCACTCGTGTCTGAGGGTTATGGCCAATCTAACAACACAGAATTCATACATATGGCGGATAAAAGTTTAACACAAACATGTTGAGATCACACTCAAGTGCTGCTGTCATTAAGGCAAATGGGGAACTTCTTCCTCATTTTACCGAGCACTGATGAAGCCAGGATACTGATAAGAGGGAACTGATTTCAGAATAAGAGACAACTGCAATCAGACAGCTGTTTGAATTCATTTATAATTCCTAAGCACTTCCTACCTTGCTCAAAGAAAAAAAAAAAAGATGTAGTATCGGTTCAGAGAGATCCTCTGGGAGCCCATTTATACTGGTGTACATCAAAAATGAAAGAGACTGTGAAACCCACTGAAGTGCATAATTGGACTTTGCAAGGTCAAACAGAGTCTTTGGATAATAACGAGGAAAGGAGACACAAAGAGGTAAAGATAAGTGTGCATTATTGAGTATGTGGCTATTGAGATCCCGTAAAACATCCAACAGATCCAGCCATCAAACAATTCCAGCTGTCTGAGATCTCCTAATCGCAAAAAAAGCCCACGACCACACACATGCCCTTCTACAGTGATTTCTGCTTATGCAACCCAACTGAATGAATTTAACTGTTCTTACATAACATTTCATTTCCTCAAACGACAGGAAATGTAAGAAGGATACAGGAATTCTTACATTTTTAAGATTAAAGAACTATTTCATAACCAAAGTATACAGTGGGTTCCACAACTGAAAAATTAATACGATATATGTATATATTTCTATGCGTATTTATGTATGTGTGTGTCAAACACTCATAGAGTAATGCAATGCAAATGGAGTTAAGACCAAAAAGTTCTACTTTGGTCTCATCTGACCACAGGACTTTCTCCCATAACTCCTCTGGAT
>JAUMHI010000041.1:12149505-12169808 GCA_032359435.1 Enteromius unitaeniatus | reverse complement strand
ATATTAAAACAATAAAAGGCTTGAACTACTTCAGTTGTGTGTAATGAATCTAAAATATATGAAAGTCTAATGTTTATAAGTACAGTACAGAAAATAATGAACTTTATCACAATATGCTAATTTTTTGAAAAGGACCTGTATATTCAGATAAAATTGTATATAGGGTTTAACAATGTTTTAAGATAGACACTACTATTCAAAAGTATAGCCATTTTTTGCTGTTTATTTATTTTTTAACATTCTATTCATTTATTCTGAATTAATTAATAATGTTTTTCAACATAAGTAAAAATTGTTGGCAATATATTGAAACAGTTATTTCAAACTTTTCAAAACTTTTTTAAGCTAAAGTATGTTTCGCAATCACATATTAACCTGTATGATAATGTCCACAAAACACTGAACCCAGCTAACTCTTTGCAGGGAGTTTGATTGACAGGAGATCTGACCATCTACACTGTAAAATTGAATTAGTTGAGCTTACTTAAAAAAGCATGACAACCAATTGCCTTAAAAAAACTAAGTGAAGTGAAATAGAAACAGTATGTTGTACTGACAAATGCTTGCTTAGTGTAGTTTACTTAAATGAGAGTTAAGTTATCTAAAAAAAGAACTGTAGAGTGTACTTGATCCTTTACTTTAGTTTACTCACTGACTCCCAGAGTGCATTGCGCCAGAATAAATTATGCAATTGCTTTGTTTTACAATTGCTGCTGTTTTTATTTGCAAAATAAATTTGCTGTCTTGTGTTATACAATTTATATTTCAACATAATTAAATTGTAACTATTGCTGTGATTCATGTGCTCAATGAGGAAGTCAGTTTGTGACTTCAGCATACTACCACAATAATTAAATTATAACATCATCCAAATTTAAAGCTTCTCAAGGGGTTTATGAAAAACATTTAAAGTGTAAAATAAAGTTAATAAACACAAAAAAATGCACTACTTGAAAAAATGAAATAACTATATAATAAATAAATTAAAACTCTGATTTCACATTGCATTGCTGTTTTAACAGGAAGAAAATTATAATAATATAGATAAAGTTCTGCATGTCCAACCAAAGGGAACGCTAAGCACTATTATGGTTAAAAAAAAATAAATAAAAAAAATTAATTTTGTGTGACGTATGTGATGTTCAGTTGTTTTGAAAATTCAACTTTGAAGATGACTTTTTCTTCTTCTTCTATTGTTATATTGTGCATTAGCAACAAATTAGTGTTAAACACTGCTGCCTCTCGCTGCTTTATTAATGCCATTGGTTCCTTTGTGGCTACTTGTATATTTTAAGTAAGCATCACTCAAAGCAGTAAGTAAATAGTTTATTTGCCTTGAAAGTTGCTGTAACTTTGTAGTACCTAGTAAGTAAAACAACTAAGTACAGCTTACTAACTATATCTAAGTAAGGTGAACTATTTGATTTTGCAGTGTATCATTTTTATTCCTTAAACCAGACAGAAAAGCAAGCCCAATCTCACAGCAATTCGTATATATTTTCCAAGATAACTAATTTGTACAAATTCGTCACTCGTACGATTTTGTATGATTTGTTTAAAACAGTTTAGGGGCAGGTGTAGGTCATTCATACAAATTCAAACAAATTGGCTACTCATAAAGTACCTACTATTTATCTAATTTGTATGAATTCATATGAATTTGTATGAATTACCACTAATTTTCCACCTCGTATGAATATGTACGAATTGGTCATGACTGTGTAGAGAAAGCAGATTAACATCACTGGACATGAGCTTGAAAAACAATGTGTTATGACATCTCTACATGGCTGAAACAAGACACGTTCTGGTCTGTTGTTCGTTCATGTTTATTTAATTCTGTAAAGAAATTAATTGTTCAACGTGCTGCTTGAACTGAGGTGCTACAGCAATCTGTCCTGACAAATTAAAGAGCCACAAAGCTGTTTTTATTGTTTAAATTTCTTTTTTTTTTTTTATTACAAGCGGCACTTGAATTGATTATCTCTTCCTTTTTAGCATTAAATAAACATAAATTAACAGAAGGTATATTATTTCAACCACATTAAAGACATCAATACACACCATTTATCAACTTTAAGTCCACTGTCGTTTAATCTATTCGTCTGGTTTGTTTGTCAAACAAAATGGCAGATTTTGAATTGTGATTTGACAGATGACCTGTTAATTACCTTTCATTGCTGGCACACACACAAATATCTTTTTCAAAATGCCCCCCCAAAAAATTAATTCAGTCATACAGGTTGAAACAACATGAGTGAATGATGACAGATTTTTTTTTTATATACTTTCAAAAACATTTCCTGCAGCCCTTGTTGATCCATCTTCACTAGTCTTACTAATCACATAAGGTTAGATTAGCAGAGAAGAAGGGTTTGTGAGAACGATCAAGAGCTTGGAGGATTAGTTGTTTGGTTGGTACTCCACTGAAGATGTCCAGCTCTGACATGTCCAGTTCCTCTGGGGGTACTTTCATGTTTTTTAAGTAGCCATTCTACCCGGGGTCTCCCTCATGAGTACCGCCAGCTCATCTCATTCTCTCAGCTAAACCAAAGAGCTGCACTCATGACACTTTGAGTTTAGATCAGCTTGTCCTACAAGGACAATTTTCCTTAGCTTCTCTCACTACCAGCGGCTGGATCACCAGGGAAACCACCAGCCGCTTCCTCAGTCACTTCAAAGGCAGATATGCCTAAATCCAACACTGATTTGTTGAAAAGAATGTGCAGTGCATTTGCATAGATGCTGCGTTACTAGCAGGTGCGTGGGAGAAAATAATAATCATGAGGGGAGTGGGGGAGGGGGATCTATTAAAGGAAACCTCCACCACATTCCTCCTTTCAACATGAGTTTTCAACTTTTCAGACCAGCATTTTGATAGAAAGAAACTTTGAGCAAGCCTAGGTCATGAACGACAAATAACCAAAAAGCAGCTCCAGACTTATTCTCAGGTGATGAGCAAGTTATTGTCAATGATTTAATATGTTTTAGGTGTTTCACAAAAAGCAATAAAAGATATTGAAAAGAATAAAAGGTAAACCAAACATAAAAATGTGGTCTACAGCTTCGAGAGACAAGGTCAGTTTTATGTTGGCTAAACACAGAAAAAAACACTGAAAGGCATCCCACAATCCAATTTAATCATGCATTATGAAAAAAAAATGAATTAATTAAATTTAATTTAATATAAACAAAATCTAAATAAATAAATAATCCATATGTGGGTTTTTTTGTGGTTTATGTCATAATTAAAACATCAGGCTTTATTGGGCGGTTTTGTATGATGTAGTTAGAACATAAAGCTTAAGAAAATGAAAATATTCAGAGGTCAAGACTGAAAAACTAGTAATTTGATTAATGTTTTTTTGCTTGTTTGTTTTGCGTGCTATTTATGCTGCCATGTGATATATATATGGCCAAAACTAAGATGACATTACAAGCTTTGGTTGCTAACAGTATAGCAAACTACTTGCATAAACATATCACATTTCTTGCTATGTCTTTGAAAGATATTTAAATATCTAGTTTCATAATCAATGCTCTGTAGTTGTAATCCTTGGGAACAAAACAAATAAAAGCACTGCAATACAATCATAATTCTTCAGTTTTCAACAGCCTGATGTATCAAATTTGAAACTCCTATATTACCTTTTTTAATTATGTTTGGAAAATCAAGTATATCTTCTTTCAATCCAGTAGATGTTCATTATGCAGTATGCTTTATGATTAATATTACTAAAGAGAAAATACTACTAAAATGCTTATTATTTGCAATTATTTGCATATTTACATTTAGCATTGTTTTCCCCCCACTGTCCATGACCCTATCAGAACAGACCAACAATCCACTTAATTCTCAATATATACTGTGTAGTAAGCAGTATTTGTATGCTAAATATCCACTCCAAAAAAGTCCATTTTATACGTTATGTGCTCCTGTATTGTTTTTTCAGGACTCCTTTTACATTTTCAACAATATGCATTTTATGAATATCTCCTCTTCTGGGTTTTGTGAGCACTCAGCTTTTGAGGAGCATATTCTATATGCACTTTATTTTATATTCAAACTAAAATAAGATGAAAAAGATTGATCTAACGCCATGAATGTTTTATTATAGATTCAAAGCACGCACATAAAGAGTTTCCCTTTTTTGGCACTGATGTTTGGTATGTGCTCTTATGTCTCAATGCGTTTTGTGTCGCTCATTACCCTGAGTACAGGAATGGGATCATTACCAAGATGCAACAGAATGATGCTGTGAATGTTAATTTGGAATCTCTTTTTATTGTTATCAGCCATGAGGGTCAATACTGCCATTCCTAGAGGATTTTATCACCTTACAGCAGATTAAGATCGCTCACTCATCGTTTCATACCTTACTGGGTGTCACCACGAAGAATCTACAAGTCACAAACATTTTTAAAACCAGAGTGGGGAAAACCGAACACAGTGATTAGATCTCCTCAAGTTCACATGAGAAACAGACACCTAATGACAGTTCTTTTATCAGTATCTTATCACTTCATGCTCCACACAGGTGAAGTACTGATTTTCTGCTCATTTTAATAACACGTTGCTTCAGCTTTTCACAGAGTGAACGGTGATGTTGACAACTTAATGTGCTTCCTATAATTCTCCTAAATTGTTCTTTTGGATTACAGCCCAAGAAACCCGCCGAGGCTCATTAATGTACGTATTACATTAAAACTGGGCTTTAACCCTTTGGCACTGTTAAAGGTTATGCAACAGCTAATCATTCTAAGTGCTGTGGGTGGAGGTTATATTGGATGTTTTCTTTCGTGAAATAACCAAAGAACAAAGAACTGTCCACTAAGGGTCATGAGACAATGTAGAGGTCTTTAGATGATTCTTCTGGTGCTTTTAAAGGAAATGGTCAGCAAAAAATGAAAATTTGCTAAAAATATTCACCCTCAGGCCTCCAAGATATTTTTCATGGGAATGGATGCTGTTGGAATGAGAGTCAAAGCAACCAATAAAAATATCAAAATAGTGAAAAGTTGTGTGTTTGTAAGAAGCAAATATATTATTTAAAATTTTAATATTCAGGTATGTTTCCCATACTAGGAATTTGTGCTCTGCATTTAACCCATCCAAGTGCACACACACAGCAGTGAGAAGTGAACAACTACACACACCGTTAACACACACCCGGAGCATTGCTGCGGCACCCGGGGAGCAGTTGGGGGAACGGTGCTTTGCTCAAGGGTCTCAGCTCAGTCGTTGTCTCGCGTAGACTGATGGCTGAAGGTCTGGAATTCATAGCAGCTTTCTTTGGTCAAGGCCCACCCATGAGACCGTTTGCCTGACATGTCAAACAACTAATCACAGTTCGTTTCGTTCAGCGGCACGTTTCAGGGCGTGAAAATGTCCCCACAACAACAGAACGACATGCAACAAGTCAGTAAGCATAGAAAATCCCGATGAGACGTTCACGGTAAACATCTGTTTGAAGCATACCTCTCCACTTTCTAACACCCACAAGCAATTCTGTAGGACGGAACAAAATACTGAATTGGCCAGCTGCGATGTCAGCGTCTGTTGTTTCATTGTTGTTGTTTTGCCTGCAAACACGGCTGATATCCCCTTCTCAGTTAGGTACTTCACTTAATAGATAGGAGGAGACACACAACTAGTAGAATTGGATCTGCCCCGTGAGACCAAGTACTGAAGGAAAAACATAAGTCTTCTGATTTTTATATTGCGTTCTCCTGTGAAAGATTTATCTTGTCTGAATGAGGTGAGAAATGTGCGCAGATCAAGCACTGTTTACTATAAAAACAGTTCAAAATAAAAATGTCTATGGAGAGGACAACAGACTTTTTCACTGGAGGATTTATTTCCTACAAGCATGCCTTAGTCATGTGTATGGAGTATTGCGATATTTTTATAAACTCTTTGGACTCTCATTCTAACGGCACCCATTCACTGCAGATGATTATTTAGTGAACACATGATGTAATATAAATTTCTCCAAACTAACTCTGCATCTTGGATGGCCTGAGGGTGAATAGATTTTAAGCAAATTTTCATTTTAAGGTAAACTGTTCGTTAATTTGTCTCACCATGTGTGAACATATGTCACTCATCAATGACCCCGGTTACTCTTGTTATCTGAAATACAAATGTCACAGAGCAAGATGCAAAAGCATCCTAACAACATCCACAGACAATAACAATCCCATTCAATCTGTCATACCCGGCACCCAGAAACTGACACCTCCTGTCAAAACGCACATTGATTAATGTTGCATGCAGATTATAGCCCTGAATAATGCATGTTGTCTTTAGATATGTTACAAGTGCCATAGAGAGTGTTAAACAGCAAGCCTCCATTTGTGTGGGCTGATAAATCTCTGTACATATCAGAAATCTCCCTATGTCACATAATCCTGTTTTCGACTTCTTCCACATGGTTTTTTAATAAATATGTGGTTATTATAAAAAATAATAATAATAAAGCACAGGATAAATCATAGATGCTTTAGACAGATGTCTGAAACTAAAAACAAAAAGACAATCCGCATTAGTCAGCTGTTGAGCAAAACTCTTTATAACATGCTTTTCCAACACTCTATGAAATTTATTCATGAAATTGTACCTGGCAAACGCTTCGTGGTCATAATTATCGTCTTTTTGACATACAGATGAATCAAATGATTAATAAAGCATCAAGGTAGGTTCAACCTGATGCATAATTCCCATAAAGAATCGTAAATAATGCAATAAATATTTCAGACGTTTGATATCAGTTTTGGCTGAGCTGCATGACTGAAGCTTCAGATGATTATTGCATAACCAAAGCTTATCAGGGGAATAATTCATTCAGAAATATGCTAGTTTAAGGTGAAGCGTCTGGATTAATGCTGACTCTGAGACAGGTACCGTGTTTGTTCGTGCAGAGAAACCATCTTTGTTTGATTAGTAAATGGAGCTTGGGGTGCTTCAATACAGCACAATGATCATATCATGAGATGAATTGCAGTCCCTGAAAGATGTTTACATGCCTAGGCTTTTAGTGCTGTAGCACTAAGCAATTGGCTAATGGAAACGCGTTAAGTCAATGCTGACAAGTTATAAATGCAACTATTAATTTGCTTTGCTCCTTTCAACCTGGCATTACATTTAGCATCTCATCTGATTTTGATTTACAGGATTTTTACTGTAACATGAAATCCTCTCCACAAATGACTGAAAACATTGATTTATATGCTGCTTTCGGATTTTTACCCCCATGTCCCAGCATTTGGAATCTGGCATTCAGAATACAAACAGAAAAACTGAAAGATTTTGGCATGCCATGATTTCTAAAAAAGAAAGCGAGGGAGGGAAAGAGATGCTTCAATGCACAGGCTCCAACTTGTCTCCCTTATTTGTAGTGACAAGTTACCTCATGCTAACACATCAGTCTCCTGAGCCCTCGGAAAGAAAGGAAGAAAGAAAGAAAAAATTCATCCATTACCAGTGGGCAAGTTTTATTAGAAGGTGGAGAGCAGTAGGTGATGTGCAGATGTTGCGAAATATAATAAACATTACTGATGGATTCCTCTCGGCTATGTTGTCTTCTCAGTTACAGATGAGGACTGCAGCTGAAGAATTATTCATGATGATAGCATGCTTGCCCACTAGCATTAAAAGTTATTATAGAAAATAAAAGTAAGATTGTGCTAAGTGCTAAGAAAATACTAATGTTATCATTGAGAGAATGCAAAGTCGTATGTATGAATTTTTACACACAGTTTCTCATATGGATGTATTGATATGAATTATATTTAATAATTATGTCAATTGCTTTAATTAATAATAATATAATAATAATATAATTTAATAAATTATTATTATTATTATTATTACTGGCATACTGTCTAATATTTCTAGCTAGTTATCTGCTCAAATATTATAGCTGTTAACATAATGTACTGTCATGATATTCAAATGCATTAGAAAAATGGATAAATACTGTAAATGAAATCTGAAAATATTTGCTCTGAGCAGTGGCAGATCCTGGCATAGGCTGTATTTGCTCTGCCTCCGCACACATCAGAAAAAAGCTCCATAATCGGGACAGTTTCACAGGATTGCGCCTGCTCTGTTTCACTCGGCCCTCTCATAGAAAATGAATTGTGACCTATCAAGCTACTTTCTCCGAGCAGCTCCCTGTGCTTTATTTTCCGCCCCCTCTCACTTCGGCTGCTATCTGTTTGCACCATAGAAGTAGGATAAACGGTCTGCTCATGAATGTCTCTTTACCTGCTAGAAGCCAAAAATGTGGGAGGGATGATATTAGTACTGTACAGATCAGATCAAATTTTTCAAATCCCAAAATAAAATGCACCTCCACTTCTAATACACATCCGCTAGCATGCAGTGCTCTGTATTTTGCTATTTTTTGAGAAAAGAAAACATCACTGTGACATTCAAATTAATGTTGACAACCTTTTGTTTTCTTTTAAAGGACCGTATATATATATATATATATATATATATATAAATATAATATTCACCCATTAACTAAAAGGAAGTTTTTTACAATGTAGGATTTCCAGGTTTCATTATGAGAAATTAGTTTCCCAGATATTTAAACACATATTCTATCTACTATATAGGTCTGTACATAAATTCTTGCATTAAACGTCAGGTTGTTTATGGGCACAATTCCTGCCATATGAGCGAAACTTAATTCCATAATTATGACAAAACAGTTATTGGCTCTGAGTTTGAGGATCATAAGAACAATGATGAACGAAACATGAGAGATGCAAGTCTGCACTATGTCATTCTATAATTTATCTTACACAGACATACACACAAAATGAACATCAGGGATTTGCATTTAAGGTTTACTAGATAAATGCAGAGTTAGTCATACAACAATATGTGGGAGTTTCTTCAACTGCAAGCACTTTAATGTCCCAAGGGTTGATTTTTATTCAAACTAACAGATTTCATCTCTCTCTCTCTGTGCTATAGGAATGTCACATTAAAATGATCTTGGAAAGTTTAAAACCTAACTTTTTATATTTTATGAATAGATAGTTTTGTATAGATAGCCTTGTGCCATAAAACTAGACTTTCAATCTGGGAGTATAGACAAAAATAAGAAAAAGTAAAAGGAATATTTCAAATATATATATACATAGTGTGACGGCCGCCGATCAGCGCCGCCCTGGCAATCATCATTCCGCACCTGGAACCCATCTGCCCGGGCCAATCGATCACGGCCGAACCAGAATAAAAGAAGGAAGGAAACCCGGAAATGTTGAGCAACGACTCCATTTACTCAAATGCTGACTCATAACTTACCTGTATTCTCTCACCAGAAGGATCGCCGTGATCGAGACCGCCCGGGCCAAACTTCACCCGAAGAGCACTGTTCACCTGGCACCACGAGGAAGGGAAAAGGGACACAGTCTGCACCGACCACGCTGAGCACCACCACCACCATCATCACCACTGCATTATTTCACTCTCTGCTCACTGTTGTGAATAAAATCCACCCTTCGGGGGTTTTTTTGCTCAAACATCCCTGTGTCTGTCGTGCTCTCTAGCGCCAGGGTTTACGATATATATATATATATATATATATATATATTATGGAAACAAAACCCTTTATTTTGAATGTGATTATTTGTTTGACAGAACTAACACACACACACACACACACACACACAATAATATATATATATATATATATATACATACAGCACTAATCTAATGCATGAGTAGACCATTTATTTTGTTTTTTTCAGGCTGTTTGAACTATGTATGAATGTACAGTAAAGTCAGACCTTGCTGCTGCATTCCTAAAAAGTACAGTTTTATAGCTCTGGTTCATTCCTTCTGCCTGCCTGGGGCCAACCCGACATGAGTAGAGCACCTGACCCATTCCAGCATAATGCGCTCTGTGATTTCTGCTTATGAAAGAAAGAAAAAAGCATTAAGTCTGTAAAGAATGCTCCTGCTTTCTAAGCCAAATTAAGCCATCATAAAACACTTTCCCCTCCTCTTTCCTCTCTGTCATGCACCCCTAATGCCCTTTTATCTCCACGGACTACGTCACACTTTGACGTAGACAGAGGATAGAGGCGGGGGGTTACGATGTGACCCTTGACCTTTGAGCTTACTACTATAACCCATTAACAATAAAAACTGTGAACCAAAAGTAATGTATGTGGCGCTTGATGGCTCAGCCAGTTCAGGGATAAACATCACTTGACTATCCTCTGGCTGCACGTGAGAGCTGTAAGGGGGTGCGAGGGCTCACTCTCTACCACATAAGCCAGTGCAAGTCGTGCAGGTCATTATGAGGATTTTATTAAACTGTTTAGGTTAGTGTTCGAGAAGAATGTGTCTTAAAAAATCTGGAAATCCCACATGAGACTAAAGCCAAAGGTGAATGAACCTAAATCATGTTAACCTGGAACAATGGCAAACTGACTACATATTAGAGCATTTCAAATTAAACAAATATAAAAGTGCACTTTTAGAATGTATTTGATTTCATTATTATTAGTAGAACCATTATTCCAGTATTTATACAAAAAGCAAGTAATTTTACAGCTTACATTTTCAAATTCATTCCAAATTTGAATTTTAAAATAAACCATTACCCCTCTTTTCAGATAATGAATATGAATATATTCATATAGGCCATGATAGGCTATATAATATAGCCTATCATATATATCGGACAATCAAAATGACATATTGTTATTGCTTAAAATATGCTATTAATAGTTTGCTTTGGGGGACAAAAATACCAAATGCAAACATAATGATAATAATAAAAAAATATTATCAAGTATAATTAAAGGGTTAGCTCACCCAAAAAGGAAAATACTGTCATTAATACTATCGTTTCAAACCCATAAGATCTTCGTTCATCTTCAGAACACAAATTAAGATATTTTTGATGACATCAGAGACATCTGACCCTCCATAGAAAGCAACACAACTGAAATGATCCTAGGTCCAGAAACATGCTAAAAAATAATAAAATTAACATCATATACTTAACCATTTCGTCTCCTATGACTTACGTCTTCCGCCATTTTAGAGAACATTACTAAACAAGGCCGATTATGTTGAAGCTTGCGTATACGTTGCGTTAAACTGGCGGAAGAAGAGTAAATTGTTTTTTTTGTTTCATTTGCGAAAAAAAAGGTATTCTCCTAACGTCGCACAACTAAATGTATCCACTGATGTCACATGGACTGTTTTTGCTACGTTTCTGGATCTGGGATCATCACAGATGGCTCTTTGATTTCATCAAAAATATCTTAATTTGTGTTCCGAAGATTAACAAACGTCTTGTGGGTTTGAAACAACATGAGGGAGAGTAATTAATGACAAACGTTTCATTCTTTGCTAAACTAACCCTTTAAGTCATTGAGAAATAAAAAAATGAAAATATCTGTCTGTCTGTCAACGATTTGACCGATATATCGGAAATTACACTAGCACTAGAACCCGCCCATACTTCCTGTCACACTACATTCAATTTTTTCATAGCATTCGAAATTCAGTAAAGTACCCGGATGACCTACTGCTTTCGGCCGAATTCTATAGTAGGCATACCATAGACACTTTTCTAGAGGAGGCGTCATATTCAAAAAATGGTGGAAAGTGGAGACGCAGCTCATTTTAAATGTAAGCACCTCAGGAAAAAAATTTTCGTTTACTGTGATTAAATTACACTTGTTTAACACAATCTAAATAAACGGATGACTTATTGAAAGTTTACATTGTCACGCTGTGACGAGCATTTCCACTCCCAAAAAAGTGGGAACCAATAGGTGTGTTCGAGCTCATGCTGCGCTGCGCAGACCGATTATTTGTCTTTATTATAATTTATACCACTGTATAAAAGTGATCTGAATGTTGTATTTTTCAATTGACAATGCACACTAGCACAACGCAGCACATGCAAGTGAAGCAGCAACTACAGATTTCAGCATCAATCAATGCTGAGAACATTACATGAGATGTCTGTGACATTTTAGTTATTCCATAAAAAATATTACTTAAATATGCAGCTGAATACTATAAGTGGTCTGTATGAAAAAGTACAATAATAAACTGATGCACAAATCCAATATAAAGAATTTAAGGGGAAAAAATGTACTGCAGTCAAAAGATCGTAAACTATTTACGAAATGGCATGCAAATTGACTTGTTATGCAATTATATGGATTGAAGCACGAAACACTCGTGATCATCGTCATGTGGCCGATCGTGAGAAACTGTGACGTCATCCCAGCCTGGTGCAGTCGCAAGCCGGCTGTTCCCGAAACGCTCTCGAGTTACTTTGATGAAACGAGCTCCCTCTGAGGCGGGTGTAACGCGATGACGCAGCAGTTCTGCGAGGCTCAATTGCTTGCTAAACTCTTCGAAAATAATCACTGAATGACTGTAAATACCAGCTACTCTCATATTAATCTGGCAAAACCGGCCGAAATCGCTTGACGACATTTTCCTACTGCTTTAATGAAGCTAGCTACCATTGGTTACGGTGGCTTCAGGTTCGGTCGCTACGCGTACGTCATCGGAATGAGTGGTCTGATTGGCTGTAGATTCGTCCAGTAGTGTACAGAGGCGTCTGATGAACGCAGGTTAAGCCCGCCTCCAGGAAGGCGGGTAGTAAGGTAGCTTGGCCAGACTCTGCTCCTGTGAGCTTTATAGTAGCGGAAGCCAGGCTAAAATTACAATGCTACCGGCTAGTATTTTTATAAATCTATATCATTTTTTCCCAATGCAAACAGGCAATTTATACCCTTTTAGACAACAACAACAATTGCACAAATTCAAAAGAGATTTAGGAAAACGAGAAATACAAGATACAAGATAAATTTGGTTTAAATTTATTAACAGAAATTAACATTTATTTATAACATGGGAATGAGACCTCTCAGAAACACATGGCACAAATTATATACATTCCTTTAGGAGAACAGTGCAGACACATATAGGAGGAGGAGAGAATACAGTGACCGACAACCTAAAACAACCCCTGACTAGGCTTCCTCTGACCAAATGAAAAAACCAAATGTGCTGTTCAAAGTTAAAAAGGTTCTTAAAGAAACACTGCTGTTTTCAAATAAAGAAGCAAAGCTACAGTTCATGATACTACCTAGTTAACACAAAATCGATCAGGAGTCTGTCAGGAGTCATCTACCACAGTGCTAGGCTAAGCGGTCTGTCCTCTGTAATAAAACGTGAACACAATGTTTAACAAAGATGTATAGTTTTTCCCATCTTCCTGGTTCTCTTCACACAAAAAAAACTCTATCTTGCTTTTCACCAGCTTAATAGTGCTTTAAAGCTAATTGCACATAATGATATACATTTATTTCTCTTCATTTAGTTGTGTTTGTGTCACATATTAATAAGTGAGGTTAAAACAGACATCTTCGGTTCAGTTTTTATTTAAACTTCTTTTTGTCAGCTTATTTTCAAGACTTCTCACACCATGTCTGTGTGTGTGTGTTGTGAGTATAACCAGAGGTTAAGAGTTCAGTGGCCTGTCAGGTAATCCTGCGTGGAGTCGGAAGCAAAGGAGTCTGCATCCTCATTGTCAGAGTCGTCGCTGCTGTCATCTGCAGCTGGCTCACCGCTCAAAGCAATCCGTGCGTAGTCATCCGTGTCAATGGACTTGCAGAAGTGAATGGCGTATTTTAGTTTCTCCTCCAAGACTAGCTTACAGGAATAGCGAGGCAGCTTGAGCAGGAAGAAGCAGGTGTAGGACTCTGGGAGGAAGTGGTCCGGGGGGTTGTATTTGTCCAGCACCTGGTCAAATAGGACAAATACTCTAAAAATCAGAACTAATATTTGTTTGTGCATGTCATTTAATATTCACACAAACAAACACACACACACCCTTGTATCTGCCATTGAATAAGAAAAAAAAAAAAGTTTTCCCCCTGATAATTCAGACTGTTTGTCAAATTCTTGTTAATTCTGATAATTATGAGAAAGAAAAATTATAATACTATATATATATATATATATATATATATAAAAAAAAAATAGAAAAATAACTTCCTGAACCTTAATATTAATAATAATTATTTACTTAGCAAAAATAAAAGCAAAAAAGGTTTCTGCAAAAAAGGTTAATACAAATTTAATTTGCCATCAAACCAATGACATTTTAAACTATTTTAAAATAGAAAACTTGGTAGAAATTCCTAACATTATTGCTTTACAGTTTTTCCTATATTTTTGATTAAATAAATGCAGCCTTGGTGAGAATGGTAGTGTTTGCCACACGTATACATGAAGAATTTTCTTGCTAGAAACTCTTTTTGTAACATTAAAAAAAATCATGGTTTTATTGTGTTAGTTAGATGGTTTTTTTGTTTCTTTTGTTTTTTCTTTCTAACCTAGTCAATGCACAATGAAAAAACACAATTTTTGAGAATTGCTAAAAACGTAAAAATAGAGTTATCTTATTTTGCAAATTAACTCTTCAGACGCAGTTAAGTAGACATTCATTTTTAAAAATTGGTCCCTTTAAGTGCCACTTAATACTTTTTTTTTCTTAGAGCCACAAGTTACCTGCACCACAAAGTCTCGTCCACGGAAGTCTGCGATGGTCCTGGGGAGACGCGTGCGACCCCAGACGAACCTGAGGAAGAGCGAGCGTTCCGTGTTGGAGAAAGACTCCATCACCTCCCAGAACCACTGGATGAGAGGAGCGGTTGGTTCCACCCCTTTATATGTGGCCACTGATTTGAGCAGGTGCAGGGGGATGTCTGGACTGCCACATACCTAAACAACACAAACAAGTGATATGGAGTCAAATAAGAATTTATGATGATTTTGCTCAGTCTGCATTAATGTTAAAGACGCACTCACCATGGTCTCCAGCTCATAGCCAGTAAAGAGAGAGAGCAGAGGCACTGGTACCACACGTGCCATACCTTCCCTTACAGCAGACACCTGCTCATCAAACTCATGCAGCCTGGAGAAACAAAGACAGCAACACATATCCGTTTTTTTCTTCAAATTCTTTATTCCAGACAATTGGCTGGCAACCGTTTTCTTAGCATATTCTCACCTGTAATTTATTGCTAGCCGCACATATTCACTGCGGTTCTCTAAGCTGATGTGGGAATGTTTGGAGCTGAGCTGGACTTCCTGTCCACAGGCACTGGGCACAGTGAAGGGCAGAGGCATAGCTTCAAACTCCTCTGCAGACGCCTCATTATCTCTGATATACATCAGACCAGGAATAAAGTCCTTGTCCACCTAAAACACACACACACACAAAACAAATAAGGGCCAGGTGTAAAATACTGTAAAAATAGTAAAACTTTAAAGAAATATATTACATATAATGCACCATTGTTCAATATTAATAAAAATATGAATACAAATATTATATTTTTATTTATGTAATATTTAAATTTAAATTAAAATATTTTATATTTGATTTTTTTTATAAAATAAACAGCCCTGTTGAGAATATAAGACTTTATTTATATTTTGTTTTGAATTTGTCTTTAAATTAATAAAACAATCTATAATAAAATAAAACTCATAACACAAATAATTAAAAATAAAATAAATAAATATTATTTAAATAACAAAATTGCCACTTTCGGAATCAGACGGCAGCAAATCTTCAAATTGCAGTTGGATGATCTGAGGGATGAAGCTGGAGTATATTTTGTGGAGGAGCCTGTCTCCATGACCTAGATTCATTCAACAAAAATGACTGAAGATAGTCTAAACCTGCGCAAACGCCTATTGAAGGAATGAAAATAACGTGTGGGTGTCTTTGAGTGCATTACGGTCAGTGTCTCTCTGTTGTCTTGTGCTCGGTAATCTTTCTCTTTAACCTTTCTAATATCTCCAGGCAAAAACAACAAACAACAGCTGCTCTGTGAGCAAGAGACATCCTGCACTGAGAAACACCATCACTGCAGACGTCTCAGCAACACATGATCTCAGCGTGAATACAGGAGACGCATACACTCACATTCATTTTTACATATCACACGTGCACACTCAGCCACACACTTTACTGTGCATCTCAAACAGCACGCACATCTCAGAGATCAATACAGGAAGAAAAAAGAAAAAAAAAAAAAGATAGCTACGATATCTGAACAACTGCTGGGAAATACAGTCTTACTTTAGCACAAACATACCACACAGATTTAGAGAAAGCTGCTTACAGTACATATGCATTAGAGGTGTAGGTTTATGGCTGCCGTCTATGTCAACTGACCGCCATTAAGGACACATGTACAGAATGCATTTACTCTCATTCCTTTCTTTTACATAAATTCAAAAAGGCTTAACAGTAAGTCTGTCTGTAGTTGGAGCTTATGGCATGTAAACAATGTTCCAGAAAGCAGGTATGGTTATCGGCTGCAAAATGTGGAAGATTGTTTTATTACTAAAAATGTAATTTTAAAAAAGAAAAACTGATCATAATAGTTTAATCAGTCTTTCTGTTTAAATGCATTTTTATTTTAAATCAAATCAAATCAACCAAATCATACACACACACACACACACAAAACAAATAATTCTAAACAGAAAATAATAAAACTGAAAAAAAATGGTGCCACATTTGCTGTAAAGTAAGTTGTGTCCATAGTATTATTATATACTGTAAATATACACTGAAAAATTACATTAAGCCCAGGTATGTAGTGCCATCATGTCATCATGAGTAATGTTTTATGGACCCCCTAAAGTGTTAATTAAAAACAACACCTAAAAAGCAGCTTGAAAAAGAAAATGTTATTTTTAATTGAACAATTTTTAATTAACTTTTGAGTTTTAGGTTTGTGAAAGTTTTAGTTTGCAATAAAAATCTTAGATTCACATTCTCTCTCTCACACAAACACACACATGGCCCTACCTCACTGAGATCAGCAATGGTCAGGTTCATGCCTGCCAGCTGTTTCCACACAGGTTCAGCCAGGTAGAGACTTAAAGGACTTCCTGTACGGATTGCTATGCCCAGAAGCACTCCTATACACAAATAAAAGAAGAGAGCATGCCAAATCAACAGCTCTAAATGGAGGAAAGCTGTAAAATTTTAGACCATTTCCTAAAGTGTTTTCAGTGTGGGAAAGACAAGCAGAAGGTACCTAGGAAGCGGAACATGCTGATGTGCAGAGGGGACTTGGCAGCTGGGTTGAGCAGGAAGCAATCTCTGTTCGCCCCTGACTCGTCTCGGCCGTTAGGAGTGACAATGAGGAGAGGAGTGAGACCGTTCTGTAGTTCCTCACACATTTCTGCGATGGACTCACTGTAACCACCACCACAGTCGTCGACGGACTCACCTACAGACACACATAAAGTGTCAAAAACATGTTAAAGATCCAATCCAAGGGTCTTTTTCCCTCATCTTTTATATCCCTCTCTAAATATAAACTCACCCACAAACTTGACCTTCCAGACCCGGTGTGGCAGCAGCAGACTGTCAGGGCTAAAAGAGCTCATCTTAGCACACATCTGGCCAAATACTGATTTGGTGCCATCCGGCCCTGCCAGTCCTCCTTTACTGCGGGAACGCTTAACCTGGTTGAGAGAATGAGGATAAGTTATTAAGGTCTTCTCCATATACAGCATTTCTGCTCTGATGTATCAACTCCATCGTTATGCTTTCTGGCTTGAGGCCCTAATTAGAGGGCCACTGGTCCATGAATAAACACATTTGGGGGTAAATCTCATGAAGAACTTCATGATGAGCAAATCCAAAAACAAAATCCTGTATGTTTGAAAAATGTTTACTGACCAAATCTCTTAAAATATTAAGATGTTAAAATATTAGTGCTTCTAACTCCCTTAAAATTCAAAAATAAAACAGGTAATAATAATCATATGGTGTACATAGTACTTGTGTGTCCATGCTGATAGGAAGGAGCAGGAAATGCAAAAATAATTACAGTGATTTGGGAAAGGGAGACAATATTAAGGAGGGCCCGCTAGCTATTTTTGCCCATTAAAAGTAATTGTTCATTTTGGGTTCCGTTTACCACTCTAAATGAACTCTCGAACCAAACAGGAATGCAAGCAAAAATAACTTGGTGAATAAATAACACACATTTTGGTCCAAGTTTTTCAAAATTACAACATAAATACATGGTTTAAAATTGCAACACAGAATAACTGTCTGACTCCTTCTGATCAGAGCAAATCAATTGTATTTTGTGCTGTCTAATAGGGATGTAACGGTATTGTAAATACCGTCCAACCGCAAAATAATTTTTTTCCGATAATACCGTGGTCGCATGACTCGATAAAACGATAGGTCTTCTGAGAAAAGTTTGCACAGGCGAATGGAGCGAACGGGAGGTAGCAGGAACTACAATTCTCCTCAGCCCAAGCGTGCCCATCATTCTTTGCGGTCTGTTGTCAATATCAGTGTTGCCAACTTTGCAACTTTGTCTCTATATTTAGCGACTATTCAGACCCCCTTGGCCACATTTTTCCCTAAAAGCGTCTAGCGACAAATCTAGAGGCTTCTTGGACAAACCTGAGCGAGCCTCCGGTACTGCCGCACGAGCTTAAGCTCATTTTCTCGGCGTGCACACACCTCTCTCTGCGTCTGTTCTGTTCAGCGAAAGGCTGAGAGGAGCAGGGCTTTTAGTTAAAATAGATATTATGTTGCTTCTAACTCTACTTTACATGCACACAGAGCCAAAAATCACAGCATAGCCATTGTCTATATCTTATGTGTACTTGGTTTCATTATTATGAATTATAAATATAATTATAAACGATTATAAATAAGGATTTTAATCTAGATTAACATCTTGTAAGGTAGAGCTAGTTCGGTAGGCCTTATAATGGCGTGCATTTCAGTCACTCATATTCATTCCTTTTTTCTGACAACAGAAACCATTAAAAATATCAGTGAAAACAGTTATATTGAGAATAAGGGGGCATTGAATAACATTATGTGACCCCAAAGAAGCAAAATAATATGATACACTGACGTAATGAATATGCAAATTGATACATGACATCATCTAGCAATCTAAAGCGGATTTTAAATCGGATGTGTGGAAGGTTTAATCACTTTTTGTTATTAAAATTGAAGATCCTGTTTCAAAGTGTACAGACAGATGGCTAATGTGTGTGCCATTGATATGTTCAGTGTTCATGTAAACTGTTTAATAAACACTTCTGGCACTTTTTTTGAGCCTCTTAATTAGTTTTTATGTAAATGATTTAATAAATACAGTACCGTGTCATTCATACTGAGGTATTACCGTACCGTGAAATTTTGATACCGTTACATCCCTACTGTCTAATGATGAATCATTATGTATATGTATAGCCTATATAAACACACACATACAGTATATTTTCTATATATTCATATGCATTTTCAAACACACAAAAATACATATTATTATTCTATGCAAAATATTGCATTTGAACTCTTGGCTGTGAGATCAGGCTAAATTAGAGTTGAAACAGGGTACCTGTATCCTGTTGAGCTCCACCACTGGCCCATGTTGTCTGTCTCTAACCATAGTGGCTTGAACCACTTTACGGAATGCTGCCTCCTGGAGACATTGAAAACAAATATTAATAAATATAATTAGGACTTGCAAAAACTCATACTCAAGTACTACCCACAAAAATATTCGTACCTTGCCCTGCGAAATAAGGATTCCACGCAGTGTGTCGAAGCCAACAGAGACGCCATGTCCGGTTTCACCCAGTCGTCCTTCTAGGTCAAACATTGGAATACAGGGGCAGAAGAGCTCAGAGATGTGGTGCAGCAGCAGTAATCGATTCCTCAGGCCTATGATGGCAATCTCCTGCAGGTGGTTATACTCCATAGGAACCTACAGACATACCATATTTAACACACTTATAAAGCTTAACTGTTAAATATTTAGTTCTTTGACTTAATAGTTCCATGTGATTTAGCTCAATTCGGAGGTTCCCGTACCTGAGCAGGCAGTTTTCCAGCATTGGTTGGTTTACTAGTGGACCAAGCAAGTGTGTGTGCTGAACCACAAGCCACGCGGTTGATCTTCTTGCCCTGCAGTGCTCCCACTAGCCTGGGCCTCTGTATAGCATTAGTTGTCCCATCACCGAGCTGACCCTCATCATTGTCACCCCATGTGTACACTTCACCTGTGTGTTTAAATTCACGTCTTTAACAAATACTATAATATTAATTTAATAATAATATAATAATATACTAATAATATTTCTTTTAGACTGCAAGGGAAGCTCAGCTTCCCCTATAATGTCACAAAATTAATGGTCAAATTATGTACTATTGAATTAACATTTTATT
>JAUMHI010000041.1:12130616-12145189 GCA_032359435.1 Enteromius unitaeniatus | reverse complement strand
TAAGTTACCAAGGTCCTGGTGCTTTAGAAGGCAGCAGAGCAGCAGGCGGCCCACTTCCTCAACAGGATGTTCTGGTGGAAAAGTGATGGGAGTGATGAGATGGTACTGTTTGCAGCACCGCTCGATTTGGCATAGAAAGTCCTGCAGCAAATAAGAAGGTATCCAACAATTATACATTATCTGTAATCAACTGGACACTCAAATATTAGTAAAATGAAGTGCATGATAAATTATACTAAATAAGGGGACATAAGTGGCTATCTGTGTGTATGACCTTCACAGTGTGATCCTGGGTGTTGTTGTCAGCGATGGCCTGCAGGAAGGGCTGGGCGTGATCACTTAGGGTTATTCTACGGCAGTAGAGTTTGGCTTTGTCTGGTGTGGTGGTCCCAGGAGAGCTGCAGTGGTCCTCATCCTTTTCCTCATTATAATTATAGTGGATCTGACTGGTCTGAAGACCACCAAAGAAAATCGATGACTGGAGCCATTCTGGAAGATACAAGATTAAAAGTGATAATTTTATTTTTTATTCTAATTTAAATCAATTAATTTTTAAATGTCTCTTGGATTTTCTGATATACCACTGAAACATTTGAAATATTATAAAGCTAAATAAACTTACTGGCACATTCTAACTCTATGCGTGAGAGAGGGGTGCTCATAGCCAGATATGAGGCATGTAGTCCCAGCAGCAGACCAAGGTTCCTCTCAGCATCTATCAGAGGTGAGGACAGACTGCTCAGGTCAGGCGTGGTCACCATTTCCTGGTTGGGCTGGAGAAAGACATAGCCCAAAAAAAAGAAGAAACAACATGATGTCCAAATATTCTGAGAATAAAGCAATTGAATCTACAATACAAAGTCAAAACAGACCTCCATATACTGTCCCACACAAAAAGCTTGCATGAACTCCCTGGTGTCTTCAACCTGGAGAGCGGCCTCTAAAGCTACTACAGGATCTTCTCCAGCAAACTGGGCTGTGGTGGGGAAATGGAGGTCAATAAAGGTATAAAACTTTTCATTTGAAAACCAATTTCAAGTAAAAAGGTTTTTAGTAATGTTGTTATACCGAGGATGCTGTTCCCAGTTAAAGTTTGAGTCTGGAAGTCTTTAATGTCATAGACTTTCCCATCAATGACAGTCCAGAAACCACCATCTTTGTTATGATTCTCCAGGTCAGCTTTGCGAATAAGCGACACTTCCTCATTGTTTTTTGAGCTTGACCCATTGAAAAAGAATCCTGCAAAGAAATAATTGTGCTTCATTGCTATTCATTTACTCCACTTCTTGTTATCAATATTCATACTGGATTAAAGCATTACTCAATTAAGCAATCAGACCATCTTGGTTATGAGGATTGTGAGTGTGTGGATTGATCCGTCACATACCCATGAGTCCAGGCCAGGCGAGATCCTCATTATCATCTCTCTCCATACCAGGGGAGAGATGGTTAAAACGGTCCACGTGCTCCAGAAGAGCAGCTAGGAGAGGAATAGATCCAGTCTCCTGCATCAGGCCAGCATCACGGGTCAGCAGCAGCACAATGGACACAATCAACTCTGGTAGCAAAACACCTGGAAAATGAAGAAACAGGATGCTTTGCTTTAGAGACTTCAGAAGTCAAAAAACATTGAATAGGTTTGGAATGACGTTAATATAATAGATTTTCTCAATTTAAACAGAATTGTCATTTTTAGATTAATTATTCCTTTAATGCTAGAATCATTCTAAAGCTATAATTTAAATTTGGTAAATTTTATATAGTAGCATTTTTACCTGTGAGATCTCCCTCAAGGACACGTGCCACCTCTGCAAAGTGACGATGACTGTTGAGGGCGATGCTGGTGGCCACCGGAAGGATATCTCCAATATGCGTGCACAGCAAAGCCATGTACTTCTTCAAAAGAGACCCCACTCCCAGAATCTCTGAATGACTCAAAGCTGTGACGGTAAAAGATACGGTTGAATGGATGCTCAAATGGTGGCTTTCTTAACAAAATACCTGAAAAATTAAGTTATTCTACTTACTGTATCCTCCCACACCCACAGTGCCACTGACTCCCACATACAACTTGCAGACCAACAGCCTCTGAAAGCGCAGCAGTAGGTCCAGAGAGGCCGAGCGCTCCTTGCTGACCTGCTCTGTGTCTTGGCAGTTTGAGATTCGTCGTGCCACCTCCTTAAGACGAGCTATAGTTTGCGAAGCAATGTTTCTACAAAACAAAATCCAAGGAAGGGTGTTACCACAAGCTATGACGTACAGTTGATTAAAGGTTACCTTCACTTAAACCCTCTTTAAGATTCCAGATGTTTCATGCATTGAAAAGTGAAATCACCTGAGCAGCTGTTGAACCAGCTGGACCAATGGAAGGCTCTGCTTGTTTGCTGACTCATATATGCCGGTGTTGATCAGGTCTTTGTCCAACGTGGTGCGACAGCGATGCAGAGAGGAGGCACTGGCTTCTTGCTCATCGATTTCCTTCTCTTTCTGTGCCTCTTTTTTAGCCTCGATATCCTAGAACAGAGAAAATAGAGATACACAGATGTCAGAACAAAACAAAAGCAAGCAAAGATAAAAGTAGAAAAAAAACTAACTAAACTAAACGAACAACGAAGACAAAGCAAGCTTAAAAAAAACTAAATAAATAAAATGTCATTATTTAAAATGAAAAAAAAAAAAAAGCAAACCAACAAAACAAAAGTTAAACAAATATTTCAGTTTCAGATAACATATTACACAATCACTTAAAATTGTAATGATTTCTGACACTTTTTCCCTCAGGGGTCATGAATCAGTTTCCTCTGTCTGTTTTTTGGCAGTGCTCTGTTGAATGTTGGAGATATAAGGCATGAAGGGTGAATAAATGATGAAGTGACTAATGAATAAAACATGCTGACCTGGATCTCAGCCGTGATGGCAGCATTCAAAGCGGACTCCAGCCCTCCGTCCGCCATCAGACTACTAACCAAGAGGTCAATCATGAAGCGACGGCCAGGACTTACACTCATCTCATTTGCAGATGCTTAAAAAAACGAAACAAAACAAAATTAGAAATGCTTTTGAACAACATTGTAATAGAACCAAACAAGACCTAGACTGCTTTCTTTTTTGTTTGCTTGTTTTTTTGCACATTACAGCAGATTCTAATTGGTGCTAAGGCGATTTATCCACAGATGCTGCCAGCCAATTGTATATAAAGACTGACAATGCAGCATCATGAAAGACAACACTGACTACTGATAAAGATAAGAACTGACCTGCATTGGGCAGCAGTGAGGACAGAGCTCTTGCTCTTTCCTCCGCAGTGGGCAGTAGAACTGACCAGCCACTCTGGAGCACGGTCTGGGCAGCCGCCTGCACAGTGTTTAAGACCCCGGCGTTGCTGGCCAGCGTCACCACCGTCTGCTTGAGGTTATTAAGCAGTCCACTTCCCAGACCCAGACCCAGCTCCTCAGGGTCCACTTGGTTACTGATGGCTGCATGGAGCTGGAAGAGATACCATACAATGACAATAGTCAAGGTGAACTATTTTAGGAGGACATACCATTCAGACAGGTATCTTGGAATAAATCAGTGTACATTCTGCCATTTATATGGCAGTAGTCTGAAATTTTAGACAACTGACCTGTAGTCTGAGCAGGTTGAGAGCAGCCACAACCATGCACTCTTTCTCCTGTGGCGGTGGCCAATCAGAGCTGCCGTCCATGCCCTCGCTGACCTGCCGAAGCAGCAGGTCCAGCTGGTCAAAGGTCATAGTGCAAACGTCCACCACAAATGGTACACGAAGCCCTACTGACCACTCAGAGCATGACGACCATGCAAAACTCTATGAATCAGAATGCGTGAAAGATAAGTAGTATGCAGTGAAAAGCTGAATTCAAAGTAGTACATTCTGGTGATAGACAGGTTATACCTGGCCAGGGCCACAGGAGATGCCTACTATGTGTTTGGAATTAAGGCCCGGCAGGGCTTTAGGCTGCTTTTTATTGGAGAAGAGCGTGTCAAAGTGCTGTAGTTTATCATTACTGCCCCAGCTGTGCACCTCCCCTTCTTCTGTGAGGGCCAGGCAGTGTGTAGAGCCAACTGCTACATCCACCACCCTCTTACCTGAATAGATAAAAAAAATAAATGTTAAAACAGACTTGAGATACGAAATAAAATTGATAACTTGTGATCAAGTCGAAATGAACCATATTTTAAAATATGTGTGCTTATAACGTAACATGATATGCAATTTTGCTTCCATTATGTAACTTTTACAAGTGAAACAACTAAATATTTAATAGCCAAAAGAATTTAAGGAGAGACATGCTTTGCTCCATCTTGAACTGATTAAATCTGAATTGTGAAAATGCCTAAATATTTGGTTATTTTGTTATACAGTAAGCGACATCATTGCGAAGTCCTTCAAGATATTATGGTGTTATTTAGCATTAATTATATGCTACTATAGTTATTTATATTCTTATTCACTTTTTTTTTAATCGTAAGTTTAAAGAAAATTGTTGTATGTACATATACACACACACACATATATATATATATATATACACACATATATATGTATGTTTAAACTTACGATAAAAAAAAAAAGTGAATAAGAATATATATATATGCGCCCCACACACATCACGTTGACTTAAACACCTGAAATGTCTATTTGGTAAAAATGAAATTATTGAAAACAATGGAAAATACTGAACCTTGTAGACTGTCAAGCAGTTTGGGATAGCGGACGTGTTCGTCAGTGCCGTGGCCGAGTCTTTGATTGTCTCCTTTGCCCCAGGTGTAAACTTGTCCATCTTTAGTAAGAGCTACAGAGAACTGGCTCCCACAGCACACCTTCATGATATCCAAATCCTGTAACTTCTCCACAAGTTTTGGCGTTTTGCATCCATCACTGCCCCCACGGCCAAGTTTGCCATAGTCCCCATCACCCCATGACCACACCTGACCTGTAAAAAGCATGAGGGAGAAATGATCCTGCCATCCACTCATCATCTGAAAACCACTTCTGAATGTGCCCTTATCAGACATCGTACCATTCTCAGTCACAGCGAGGGTCTGAGCATCTCCACTTCCACAGGCCACATCGATCACCTTAAGCCCCTTTAGTGCAGTTAAAAGCATGGGAGTGGTCTGGTCCTCACTAGAGCCTTCAGAAATAAAAACATACAAACATCATTTAACTTTTTCCTGAGGTAAGAGTCTTTATACATCTTGTTATAAACAGCAGAGGACTTGTTGCTGGGTTTATATTGGAGACGTTACCATGGCCCAGCCTGCCGTAGTTTCCTCTGCCCCATGTGTACAGCTCTCCATCTGCTGTGATTGCTGCACTGTAAGTGCTGCCACATGCAATGTGAATAACTTGCTTCCCCGCTGGCCTTCCTGAGAATACTGCAATCATGGTGGGTTCCTCTAAATACCTGTAGAAGCACAATAAGTTTAAGATTCTTTGAATACAAAAAACTACATATTGTTTTTAAATCACATACGGTTTCTGGCTGTCTGGAATGGTTGGTTTTCACTGGACAAATTACAGCACTGAACGCTAAATGTTTTTGATAATAATTGTTAAACTGTTTATTGAAAACATTTGAGTTTAGCCTTAGATTACTTTTGCATTCACTTATTTTCCCACTTATTTGCGTTTATATCACTCAATAGTTTTCTTGTTTACATTTTTTTTTTTCAGCATAAATTAAATTGATTCAAAGTAAGAGTAAAGTCACATATTTCTAAACAAACTTTGCTCTTCCTGTCTAAACAAATGTGAACATAATATTTTCAGTCGGAGTAAATTTATTAATCCCAAAAAATCCTGAAAAAAAGGCATTTCCCTCAAAATATTTATCAGTCCACTGATAACAAGAAATCAGTGAATTAGAATAACTTTTGAAAGATACAAAATCTGTTTATTTTAAAGCTAGGTTTTAGAATAAAATGTAATATAAAGAAAAACTGAATATTTGAAATTGTAATAATGCTACACTATATTACTGGTTTATGATATTTTCAACAAATAAACTCAGCCTTGGAAAGCATTGTGAATACTTTAAATATCTACTTGCAACTTCTGAGCTGTTGTGTATATATGGTCTAAAATATACTATTAAAAGTTTGATGATGTTGGTAGGCTCTTACGTAGTGTCCCCTTGTCCCAGCCTGCCTCCATCACCACAACCCCAGGAGAACACCTCCCCATTGACTGAAAGTGCCAAGTAGTGCTGCCCATCTGGGTGAGCCGCAAGCTTCATTATTTTCCTGGATGACAATGCATGGACTAGCATAGGGGTCTGACAGAAAAAAAAAAAAAAAAAATCATCACAGGTTAGTTTAGTGCACAGATCCTAAATAAAGATACAATATATACAATAACACAACATTGCATTCAGCTAACAAAATGAAGGACTCACTAGTGTAGTGCTTTTGTAGTTTTGTGTGTAGACAGCACCAGTTATGGTCAGGATGAGGAAACCCTTTTCTGAGCAGACAATCTGTGTGACGCCCAGGTTTGAGAGTGCCTTGCACTGAATTGGTCCATTCACATTAGCGTAAGGCTTCCATCCAAGCAGCCCCCAACCAATCACCTCCTGCAGAGTACCCTGGAAGAGGAAAAACATGAAGAAATTGAGCTCCATGAAGAATGATTTTGTTTTCCTCAAAGAGGGATTACAGATCATAATCACAAACAAGAGTTCCCTAGGGCTTCCTAGAGATTCATTGTGCTCTAGAGTCAATAAGCAGCTTCAACACAAACAATAAAACGTATGACTCTACGCAACCGTGTTGCATGATTAAGGCGACACAAAGCTGAGCCACTATTATGTCAGAATAAAATGCAAATAAAAGGTCAAGACATGGTTGAGCGTGCTGCATGAAATACCTTGTTAGATGTGGGTGAGCTGCACTGTGGGGGGCTGCATGGGGCTGCCAGGCGGTCCAAGTGTGCCATAATGACTACAGCTGTCTGCCGCAGATCAATGGCCAGGTCATTATCTTGAGGCAGTGTAAGGTAGCGCAGAAAACTCTCATTTGGGCTCAGAGGGGCAGAAAGGATCTGAGAACACAAGTGGTAACACATAAAACCTTGAAAAACAGTGCAGTTATAAAAAGGATTCAGGGATTCAATCTCACCTCAATCTCCTCTTCGGGAACAGGCTCCTCCTTGCTGCTGTGGATGTTTTGGAAGCGCTGCAGGAGGGGCAGTAAGGGGGCACTGGTGCCCTGGGTCGAGCGCTCATTGTCCATCTCTCTTGTTCCACTGTCCCAGAGCCTCAGCAGCAGCAGAACCGCAGACAGCAGTTGACTACAATATAAAACACACACAAAAGCCAGTTTTTCAAATATCAAAAGTCTCAGAACAAAAGCGCCAACTGCGAGTAAATTTATCGAAAGGAATTTTGGACAGTGTTCATATGTAACATAGTGCTGAATACCTGAGAGTTCCTCGCTGCACTGCAAGCTCCAGCAGGATGGCCAGGGCCAAGTGCTGATCCTGCAGAGGAATGTTACTGGGCGCTTTTCCACTGGCACTTCCATGGATGTCACTGAAAAACAACATTAGCGTAAAATCAACTTAAATAGAGCTTTAGGAATGTTTAGATTTATAGATGCTAAAAATACACTGTTTTTTAAAGGAAGTAAATACTTTTGTTTAGCAAGAATGCTTTAAATTGATCAAAAGTTACAGTAAAAACATTTATAATTATAAATAAATAAATAAATGTTTCAACTGATAACTGAAGGATTTCAGTAGGATTATGAGACACTGAAAACTGGAGAAATGGCTGCTGAAAGTATTGCTACATCTGCATTTGAAAATAGCTGCATAGATGAATGACTGGCAAACCTGAGGAATTTGGTAGCCCTCTCGACCACCTCCAGCCAGACGGGTGACACTGTGCCCTCATCAAACAGGGTAGCTTCTGGGAGAGCTCGCAGAGCATCTAGAGACTCCTGCAGTAACTCACTGCACAGGTCTGCATCATCACCTGACGTGCCACAAACAATTAATGAGTGTGAATACAAGACTTTAGTTTACATTTTAAGGCTGCCATTATCACACAGAGCTTTGGCTACTAGACAGTCTGCAATGTCAAAAAAAGATTATAATGAAGTTGCGTGTTTAAATCTGTTCTCATCAAAAGCACCATCTTCACAGCCACATTACAGCAAGACATATTTGGCTTCTGCATCACATCTCATGCTGTTCCTTTTTAACACACTGCCCTGAGCATTACACTTCATGTCGTATCAAGTTAAAAATAGTCAAGAGTTTTTAAAAAGCTTTGTCTGATTGGGAAATATTTTTACTTCCTTTTCTAACTCAGAGTTAGTCCAGGTTATTTTTTAACAGGATCAGTCCTCCATGATCTCCCTTTAGTCTTAAATTAATAAAGTCCTCCAATTTTTCAGACATTTAGAGGCCGAAATCATGATATGATTACTGTATAACTTTTATGTCATAATGAGAAAAAAAAAAAACACAAAAGATTTTATATTAAATCCTATAAACGTTTACAAGATAAAGCCAGTTAAAATGAAGTTATGTAATTCATTAAATATATTTATGAATTTTTATGTTATTGCATTTTAAATGAGTTAAAAAAAAAAGACAAACAGGTAAAACCTATGATTTTAGTTATAAATATGCCTGACAAGATTGTTACACTGAATTACATTTTAGTGGGTAAATATTGTGATATAAAAATGTGTGATATTCATTTTTGGCTAAAAAATGGCTGTATTTCAGGACAGTTTATTTGGAACATAGCTCAACAGCTCAAGCATATAAATAAGGAAACAAAACAGAGTGTCTTTTAAAACCCTCTTTTGCGTGGAACTACTTTTTTTTCCACCACAGATTGAAATCTCAGTTTAACAGTATACCAGCTGAGCCCAAGCCTCCATTACAAATTCAAAAACTTTCAAATTCAAATTCAAACACTTTAGAACTAATATCAAAGTAAAGTTAAGTGACTTCATTGGAGCTTATTGTATTAAGTAAGGCTGTATTAAGTATTCATTGGAGCTTAACTTTGCCCTAAAGTCAAATTGATTTATTATATATATATATATATATATATATACACACACACACACACACACACACACGTGTTTGTTTTGTAGATAGTCTGATTAATTTAAGGAAATGCGTCTCATTTGACTATACAACTAACATAAACAAAAAACAAAAAAAATGAAAGTCTCAAAACAGCACAACTAGCATTATAAAACATCATTCCAGCAGTACAAGTCAATATGGTCCATGATATTTTAAGCGGCTCACTGCCTTATTCTTAAATGACCCTCTAAGGGTGGAGTGTAAATATCGTAAAGCAGGCCTTCTATAGGCCATTATACCTCCATGTATGATCTCCGATATCTCTTTCACAACAAAGACATGACAACCTGACTACTTTAAACTTTATCACAGGATAAACATTCCCCCTTCCTCTCATACATCGGCTTCGTCCTATTCCAACCCTCATATTTTCTCTCATATTCTCACAACTATGGCAGTTCAGCTCAAATCCAGTTCTCGGCTGTTCAATGGAATGTGCGTATGGCTCAGGTTTCAGGGCGGCTTTATATCCCGGCCCAGAGAGGCTGTATCCACCCATTCCCTGTGGACACTGTGTGCTGCACCGTTTTCAACATCTAAACAGATCACAACTAGATCTCCCACCAGTCTCTAACCTTCTGCTCAGACTCAGGGTTTCATCTACAAGCAGAACAGAACATTTTTGCTTACGTTGGCCCTCAACTCTGGGTTAAACTGCAGAGTCAACCCTTAGTATCACCACTTCCTACCTGAAGTAAAGATTAATGTACAGCCCAACAGAAAAACACATGCACATGCTTCATATTAAGATAATAAAATCTAAAAGCCGAGCAATTATTTGACCCAACAACTGTTGTACACCTACGCCACATAGAAAGGTTTGACAGAAATGTATTTAAGCCCATTAGAAGTCACTAATATGTCACACTAGATCAATACATGAGTCAATGATATGATTGCCTGTCTTCATGTTTATTAATGCTTGTGTCGATATTTCCAAGAACCTGGTTCTGGAGAGATGGGATCTGGTTGTCAATAGTCTGTCTTTGGATGTCATTTAACATGCAAACTGGTATGATATTAAATGGGGATTAAGCAGTATAATACAAAGTGACCTACACATTATACGGAAGGATTTGTGAACAGGTGATTTGTATATATTTATAACCTCATATGAGCCAAAGAACAATTGGAGACTCGCAGGAAACAGCTGTAAAGTAGCAGCAAATCCTCTGCTAATGTTAAACCACTCTTTCCAAGAATTTGATTTTAAAAGGATCACACTGACAAACAAACAGATGCCATTAAAATTTTGTCAACAGAAGTGCTATTGTAATCACAAACCATTGCAGGCAATGGATGTTGGGTAATGTGCTAGTAACTTTCATGGCTTTTCAAACCATGCTGGAAATGGCTTACCAGATCTCCAGGCTCGGCGAAGAAAGGCAAAGGCAAAGGAAAGAGCTGCTCTTGATCCCACCCTGGCCAAACCCTCCACTCCTTTACTGACAGGCCGAGCACTGAAGAAACAGACACAAACATTTCGGTCTAGTATTTTCATTGCTTCAATTTAAAGCAGTTTCAAATGTAATGTGATTTCAATCAAAGCTCTGTTCCTCATACCTTTTATTGTCGACGGCAGAGAGCGGAGGGCTTGGGGGACTCTTCCAGCGCACTTTGTACTTTTCCTCCATCATACTGTGGGTGAGTGAGATGAGGTAGCGCTCCAGGATCACCAGTCTCTGGCTCAGACGCAGAGCGGAGAGTGTGCTCTTAGCCGTCTGTGAAGACAGCTTCTGTTGGTCGTCAACCAGTGCCATCAGACAGTCCTTCAGCTCTCCAGTTTCTGAAAAGAAAGAAAGATAACCAATATTTTTTAGGGTCAATCAATTTTTATGTGTTTTGCTTTGTATTTAGCATTTTAATTTTCATTGTTGTGCAGCACTTCGAGAAAGAAATTTCTAAAAGGCACTATACAAAATAAATGTATTACTTTATTATTTTAAAATAAAAACAAAAATATCCCTTTTATAAAAAGAAACAACTAATATTGTAATATATCAACTTATATTTGTAAACGCTTTTGATAAAATATATAACAGCTAATATAGTCAATATAATAATATAATAAAAAGGTTGATTTAATATCAAATAAAAACAATATAATAATGTGGATATGTGTCATTGGTACACAATATTATGCGTTTATGTCATAAAATAAATATCATTACATATTATTTATAATATAAATATAAATGCATTGTATTATACTGTTTTATATCACCTGTTATTTTAAATTAATATAATTTAAAACATGTCAGTGTACAATATTATATATTTGTCATATAACTAAATACATGAAAATATAGTTAGACAAAATATAGTGGCAGATATAAATAAGCACATTGGAATATATTAAAAAAATATCACCTGTTATATTTTTTATATAACAGGTTAACAGCAAAAGTTTTTTCAAACCTTTGCTGCTCCAATCCCTGACTACACAAAAGGTTATGAATAGCCTCTGTGTGATTAATGGCATAAAGACTATTTCTTGATATTATAATAGCACTAATTCTATCTCAGCATTGTACCAATTAACTAAGAACGTTTTGTTTAGTTTATGTGAAAAACAATTTCAAGTTGCAAAGTCTACAAAATTCAAGTCTATATGGAACTGGATCTAGTAATAATGATGCTGTGCAACAATGTTCGCTGCAATTTGAGTCCTTGAAGTGCATTCCAGTCTAAAGCCTTCATTATGCTTGCCTGAAACTGTCTGCCTGGCTCCACTGGACTGTTTTTACGGATGTACATGCATTCAACTCCTCACAGCCTCTGGATAAAAGCCTTATACAGGCAGACAGGGTGAATTAAAATAGCCGATCTGAAATCCACTTAAGCCTTATGTAAGCCAAGCTGCCTAACCCTCACAGGCCCTGAAGCAGTGTGGTCTGTACAACAGCACCAAGAGGTTATAGAGCATGGCACTGTGAGAAAAATAAAGGGTTTGAGCATGTCATATAAAAGATAAGGAACAGCTTTTACTACCACATAGCTATTTGACCTTTTATTTCGCTTTAAACAGCCTCCCACAGAAACTAAAAAGCACTTGTTCATTTCCTGCAATTCAATATTATGCTTCTAGTGTAGCGGTTGGTGCTGTTATCAGTAAACGTCCTCTTTTTCAATACCACTTTTATTGCTGGAACAATAGAGAGATGACAGGAAACGATAGGGCTCTTCTGATGATGGTCTCTTTCAGGGGACAGATGATCTAGATTAAAACTCACTTTAAGGCTATTTTACTAAAGGAAAAATTTTATCTAAAATTCATATATTTGGACTTTCAGTCAGTGTGAGAAAAAAAATTGCCATCTGATACGGTTCTTTTATCTAACACAGGGAATAAATGTAAAAATGAATCTATTCATTCGTCTATAATCATCCATTCAGTCCAGTTTAATATCTTTCACATTCTTTGCATTACTCTACAGTTCGAACGTTCGAGGTCAGTACAGTTTTTTTGTTGTTGTTGCAGTTTGTTTGTTTTTTTATAAATTAATACTTTTATTCAGCAAGAATGCAATAAATTGATCCAGTTGGACAGTAAAGCCATTCATAATATTACAAAGGTTTTTCATTATTTTTTAAAATGCTATTCATGTCAACTTTCTATCCATCCACAGAATCCTACATTTTACATCAGGAATACATTTAAAAGTAATTTATCTATTAATTTCTCCATAATCATAAGAAAAATTAGATGTTCATTGTCCTTCACTTTATTCTCTGAATTAATCTACAGTTCAAAGGTTTGGGGTCAGTATTTTTATTTATTTATTTTAAAGAAATTAATGCTTTTCTTCAGCAAGAAAGATCGAAAGTGACATCGAAAGACATTTATGTTTTTTATGCTATTTATTAAAACTTTCTATCCATTAACAGAATCCCGGGGGGCATTTTAAATCAAATTTAACACTGACAAAAATAAGAAATGTTTATTGTGCTTGAAATCATCATATCAGAATGATTTCTGAAGGACCATGTGATACTGAACACCGGAGTAATGCCTACATTAAACTGTAATAGTATTTCACAATAGTACTCTTCATTGTAGTCAGATAAATGCAGCCTTGGCGAGCATAAAATAAAATGATACATGTGTACCTTGTGTAGTATTAAGCAAAAACCTTGTCATTTAAATCTCTTAAAATACCATGGTTTGGCTCAGTGTATCCAGCAGTAAACACAGGAAGGCTGGGCTCTCTCAACACAAAAACAAAATAGTATTTTGCAATCGGATGTTATAGGCCATCCTGCTGAGGTAGGCACCCGCTCTACTACCATGTGATGTTCATATGGGGCCTATGTGGCTTTCCATCAACACGTTCTTATCACCACCCGCCAGAAAGCTGCTCCACCTAGACCCATCTGTAAACACACAGGGCCTACAACCACACACAGGGCAAAAATAACCTCGCAGACAGTATGTTCAGTCACCCGAGCCCCAAGCACCTCACGCGCCAAACAGAAAAAACACACACAAACGAAACACATGCAGGGTAACGCATACTGTGTGCGTGTCTGCCAGAGGAGTAGGTCACCTGTGTGGTGACAGAGCTGAATAACTGGGCCACATTTAGATGTGGCAAATCCATCTGCTATCCTACATTACAGCACTCTGCTGATGAGAAACTTGGCCAATGGAAACTGCTCAAGGGTTTGCACTTAGACGTCATGTGCTGAGGAGGGAGAACAACGTATGAAGTTAAGGGTGCTGTGTACGATTAGATGCAGGATGACACAAGATGAAGTTTAATACGTAAAGATGAAACGGAAGCAGTAATTCATCTTTTCTTCTGTACTGGACCCCGAGCGGAAAATATAAAAACGTCTCCATGGCGTGCAACTAAATAACAGAGAACAAGAAATGTTTTTTGGACATGTTTCTGTGCACGTGGGAAATCTATGCAGATTAAGCCAATGATGTGTGAGTGGGATGACCGTGCAAGATGACAGTAAGAGGATGCAGTAATCAGCATGTTGAGTTCAGCACTCTCCATTTGAACCTAGAGCATGTCATTAAATATCACCACCCACCTGGCTGCCTCCCCCAGTCCCACATCTCAATGATGGAGTGATGGAAAGATGAAGCCGCCACCTCCTCCTCTTCCTTCTTTTCCTTATCGTTCGTATCATCTTTCTTTTGGGTACAATCAGCACAGTCCTCTGAAAAGTGGATACATTTTAGACATTTAGAAAACTAAGAAGCTTTAAAAAAAATAAACTAACTTCACAAATATATCGGAATTAGTTTAACGTGGCTTTTTACCTGGATGGGCTTCTTCTCTGTCAAAGACAATCTCTCCATCCTTTACCATCTCGTTCCACATTTCGCTCAGTCCTTCCTGGGAGAAGGCTCTCTGTAACACAGAGGAGATAATATTCTAGCTATATAATCTTTTTTAATTAATTATATTACTAACATTTAACTAAATAT
>JAUMHI010000041.1:12107190-12125438 GCA_032359435.1 Enteromius unitaeniatus | reverse complement strand
ACTGTTCTTGAATGGCCCAGCCAGAGCCCTGACTTAAACCCAATTGAGCATCTCTGGAGAGACCTAAAAATGGCTTTTCACCAATGTTTACCATCAATCCTGACAGAACTGGAGAGGATCTGCAAGAAGGAATGGCAGAGGATCCCCAAATCCAGGTGTGAAAAATTTGTTGCATCTTTCCCCAAAAAGACTCATGCTGTATTCAATCAAAAGAGTGCTTCTACTAAATACTCAGTTTCTTACTGTTTCTAAATACTCTAAATTTCAGTTTTTCTTTTTTAATACATCTGAAAAAAAAAACAACTTATATATATAAATAAATTGTAAAGATGTTATAATGTAATTTTGCATTTGTTTTTTATTTTCAATAAATTATTCTTACTTATTTAGTAAATATCTAATAATCAGTAAATTAAAGTACAAAAATACAGCACCAATATTTTATTACAGTATTTCCATAACGCATTGCTCTTGTTTGCATTATAGTATACTGTCTAACATCTGAACAGGGTTAATGACATGAACCCAGTCATTTTTAAATTCATATCACTGTATGACTTACAATGAGGAAATGAGCCTCTGCACACGGCCTTGTTTAAAATAGTCACCAGAAACATGTGACAGTTTTTAAAATCCGACTCCATTTTGTCAATCGACTCGATTCTGAAGGAGAAAAGGAAAAGATTTAACAAATGGTAAAAAAGGAAGTAAAAGTTTACTCTCATCAAAATAAAGTGAAAGCTGCAAGATGAGGACAAGTAGCTAGACTGAAACATCTAAAGATATCGCATACACGATAAACTTACTTCCAGGCCCCAAAACCAGCCTGCCATCTGTCTGAGAAGATGAGAACTAAATTCAGCACTTTCATGATGGCCTCTTTGACAAAACTGACCTGCAAAAGACACAGTAACCTGAATTGATGGATGGTAAATATCACAGACATCTAAAACGGTTTAAAAGTAAAAACTAGGCCAAGCATCATAGGGAAGACAGCTTACTGAATTAATAAGATAAACTGCAACTGTAAAATGCAATTTTAAGCAAAAATTAACCAAAATTAGCCTTTTGTATTTTTTTTGCCTTGTATACAGTTATAAACAATGCTTACTTTCTCTCTGAGGAGACATCTGTCATGAATGGTGGACAGGTATCGGTAGTGGATTTTGATAAGCTGGTCCAGATCCTTCGCCTCCTGTACTTGGTGTTGAAATTCTAGACCTGTACTATGCAGGATCTGCAAATGAAATGTCTACAAGGTAAGAATGTCTGAAATCAAATAAACAAATACATAATTTACGTAACTCAGATCTACCCTTGTCATAATGTAGTTATGCAGGCTGTTGACAAAGTGCATGAGTTTGACCCTCAGGAGAAACATCCTGTGAATCTGCTGGTTTATGGGCTCTTTGGCTGTGCTTTCCTCGGACTGGCCTTCTTCTTGCCTCTTAGCAGCTACTGTCAAATCTACGGGAAGACTCTATATTAAGATCTCATAATGAACTAGTAAATGGTAACCATCCTGATTTGAAAGTACCGTGATCACTGAACTATGAAGTTGCATAAATATGAAGTATACAGATATCTTACAGCCATTTAACAGCATATCTTTTTTGCAATAATATCCACTGGCTTTACTTCTCTCTCCTTTAATGACAAATAAACAGAAGTAATGAAATTTTTAAAAAGGGAAATGATAACTCACCCCTGAATCGTAATGTGTCCAGGCTATATTTGGCCCATTTGATTTGAAGAAGCAGTAGGAAGACCTGATTGTAGATTTTCTGACACTCTGAACTAATAACAATATCAACAGGCCATGGAACCTATTAGGAGAAAATAAAAAGGCATTCATTTAAAATGCATTATTCATACAAAAAATGATCAAAATATTGTGTTGCATAATGTTATAACCTTATAACTCAGTGTAAGTCCGTCAAGGTTATTCACTGGCTGTTTTTTTCTTGCAGGATCAATGGTTTCAAGAAATATAGACAACCTGAAATCATGAGAAAAATAGGAGTCAGAAAAATAAACCACAGGATACAGAGTGGTATCAGGCAGGGTTGATTGGTAAACCACATGATCTCTAGAGAATTGTATGCAGTACCGACTGCTGTCCTCTGGGTGGCGCTGTCCAACAGCCTCTTGAAGCTGCATGTTAAGAAACGCCAGCTGCTGCCAGCTCTCCTTCTCCAGAACTTTGTCAAAGATGGCTGTGTAGAAATCATACATAGTATCCCCAGCCTCCAACAGGAAGTAGTTTCTCATGGCTTGCAAGTACCCAAGAAGCCTAAGAGACAAAGTGAGAGGGTTAAATGCGCTACAAAGCACCATTGCATGTTTCTGCACAAAGGATTCAATCTCGCCTGTAGTCTTTTTTCAGGGTTCTCATGAGGTTCCCACAGCATTCGATGTATCTCCTCTCGATATGCGGATACAAACAGGAGCGGAGCGTAAGCTCAAACGTCTGACACGTCACAGACTCAGAGGAACGGTCCAACATCACATTGCCGCCAGAGAATTTCTCATGGAAGTCATTCTGCTCTAAATAAAGCCTGCGAGAGATAACATACATTAACTCGATAGAAAACAAGCTAATTTGATTGTGACTGACCTAACATAGTTCACTGTCTTTATGTAAAACCCCTGTGTGAACTGCAGTGACGTCAAATCGTTTATTCTGTATTCTGCAGTTACCTTGCAAAATTAATGGCCAGTAGGGGGTCATGGATGTCGTCCAGCTCCAGATGACGTGCTACAATGGACTGCATCTTTATCAGACTCTTCTTAGTGGCCTGTTGCTCGGTAACCGTATTGGTGGGTGAGTCCTCTCCATGCCGAAGACGTGTCTGCACTGATTCCAAAAAGAGCGTGTACAGACTCTTTCTCTCAGCATCTGCAGAGACAATTCATTTATCATTATTAATGGTCAGAAACTTTAAGACATAGTAGGCTATAAGAAACATCCTAAAAAAGAAGTAAACAAACAGTGGTAATAAAATAAGGAAAATATTACTAATATATAAAACAAGACATGATAGAATTACAGAGAAGTAAATAATGATGCAACAGTTTGTGTCTGTGAAGACATTCATTAAAATTTGCCTTTCATTTATCTTTTTTGACTTCAAGGCCCCTTGGGGCAGTTTCCCGAACAGGGTTTAAGACTAGTCCTAGATTAAAATAAATGTTAAGAGCTGTCTAAACTGGAAAAAGCTTGCACTGAGATATCTTAGAATACATTATTGTCATTGTTTGGTTTTAAAATGCTCACAAGACATGTTTCTAAAAATTGTTAAATGTCCTAAATTAGCAAAGGTCTAGTCCTGGCTTGATCTAATTCCTATCCGGGAAACCGGCCCCTTATGTCAAAGACAAAATGTAAATAACCAGCATGTAGAGCTGGGCGATATAGCTAAAAATGTATTAACAATATAATGTTTCATATCGTGTTCGGTATCGATAATTATTGACATTTTATAACTTTTTTAGGTGCACTGTCGATAAATACCAATACTGTTTTATCATCAATGCCTTTGCCAATCATTTTTTGTATCTGATTTAATGGCAGCTGCTTGTTTTAATTGCATTGTTTATTAAAAGAAATTACATTTACATTATGTCATTTCAATAGCTTCCAGAAATGATGTTCTTCAGGGTTTAATCATTAATTTATTTGACTTTTCCCCTAGATTGTGGCAATATATCACAATTAATCAGCATTAAATGTTTTAAAATGATTTTTAATTGGCCATTTCTCAGCATTTCTCTATTCAAAATAAAGTATTTAAGAGCTTGATAATAATAATGTCAATTCATTATAGAAATGCATGCTTACATTATATTGTGTTCATTTCCATGACTTCTACAGTCCTACAAATATGATGTTTATTTATATATAAGACCTTGGCAACTGGTTCTTAAATAAAAACATATATATTTACTGTCAGATTTAATCTACAGAGGCCTTGAATACATTTCTAAGTGTGTGCCATTTACACAGACTGGTGACTAGTTGTTTAACGCAATCTCCGGCTGACGCTAGATCTACGCAGATGCAGTTCATGATGCTGAATCATTCGTGTCCAAAGATACCAAGTTCCTGCTAAATGTAGCAGCACTGGTATATTTATAGGACATTTCATTGTCATCACCTCGCATGTCATCATAGGCATAACAAATTTCCTATGTTATATAGGACAAGCACTAAAACAAATCAAACTTAGACACTGACCTCTGGAGGAGCCATCAGGCTGCTCGGTTTCCTTGCAGTCCAGGTTCTTCAGCAGCTGCATGGATTTGCCAGCCATGATGATCTGCTTGAGCACAGGCTTGAGGAAGGACACCATGGTGTGCTGTCTGCTGCTGGACGCTTGCTCTCCACCAGAGCTTCCACTGGCAGCGTCGCTGAGCCTCTCCTCGCTCTCCACCGTCTCAGACACACTATATAGCGTGTAAGTGGCGTACCAGAAGTCCCTGTGGTTTACTGGTACATCCTTGTTCCTAGTAAACATGTCCACGTATTTATTTATTTGAGAAGCAGGTGTGTATTTAACAGGATAAGGTGGCTGCAGATGGTGGTTAGTGCGAATAAAACCCCAAAAGAGTAAAAAGCACCCAGACACAATACTCTGAAGGGTCTTGCATCACTAACAGTGCAATAATGACCAGCTGACTGTATGTAATTCCTCACCATTTAAAAGTATGGGGTCAGTAAGATGTTTAAATGTTTTTGAAAGAATTATCTTATTCTTATCAAGGCTGCATACAGTAAAAACAGTAATATCGGTACAATATTACTGCAGTTTTTAATAAAGTTTTCTATTTAAATGTATTTTAAAATGTAATTTAGAATTATTTTTTAGCAGCTCTAGTCTTCAATGTTACATGATCCTTCAGAAAATCTTCTAATATGCTATATAGTTATATAGTCTTTATAGACTATATAATATATAGTCAGTAATCAAGAAACATTCTTTAATATTATCAATGTTGAAAACAGTTCTTGTGGAAACCGTGATTATTATTATTAGTTTTTATTCTTTAAAATTCAAAGTTAACAAAACAGCGGATAACTGTATGATTATTTTTGAAAAGTGACCCTAAACATTTGAATAGTAGTGCACATGCATACATATTTAAAGTTGTTTTTTTACCTTTGAATTATGAACTCTTTAGCAGGGTCAAATAAGTGACCGTGAACAATCCATTCATCTACAATCTCAAGGTATGGTCTGACCGTTTCTACCCAGAGAGAGAAAAGGAGCGCCACCTGATAGGAAGGAGACAAAAAACCAGGATCATTTATTGGTCTTTCTATAATAAGCAGGAAAAACAGAGTGGTACATTGCATCTAATGCTCAACATTGAAAACAGACACACTTACAGACTGTTCAGAGGCCTCACCCACGCTGTCATACTCTATAATGGCCTTGTAGAGCGTGTTGAGTAAGTGCGAGGCTCTTAACACATTGGGCGTTCCGGACGGCACATCAGCCACCCCTGTGCAGAAAACCCTGTGCAGCATGGTGATCTGAGCCAGATGAGGACTGAGCCGTTCCAGCACAGATGACAGAGTCACTGTGTCATCTATGAACAATCACCACAGAATCAATACTTTAACTGAGAATACATTTACACACCGAGAACAAATAGTCTAAGATTTACTTTAAAACAACCTTCATTCAGAAACTGATAGTAATTATTGTAATTCCATAATAACAAAGTAACATCAAATAGCATCCAATTAAATCTTAAACAAAATACTTTTCTTGTATTTTCTTGTTGTTTTATTTACAACTTTAGAGCGCAGGTACAAAGGAAACTGACCTTTGGCAATAATGTCTTTCTCAATAGTATTGAGCTCTTCTTTAAAGCTGGTGAAGTATTTATACAGAGCCCACACAAACGCTTGGTAGGTCCTAAAGGGAGGGTCAGAGCTCTTTTTGGAGGATGAAGAGGAGGAAGAGTTAAGACCAGGAGGACAGGGCTCTGCACTGTGGCCGGTCACTTCATCAATAAACTTTTGCAGTCGTGACACAGCCTGCCCATAGGCTGCTATGTGCTCCAGTACAGAGTGAAGACAGTTCTGTACCAAAACAAAAAAAGTATTCATAATAACAAATCTCTATATAATCGATATAGTATATTACGGTAATTATATTATAGTTTTTTCCCCTTTGTATCTCTCCCATAAAATTTGTCATTTGGCTTTTTGTAATGTCCTATTTTTATTAATTAAAGGTCTGTGTTTGGGTTTATCCCAATAAATACAAAAATAAAAACATCTCCACCACTCACATTAGTTAGATGTGTGACCACCACATCATTCCTCACAGTCACCTTGCCATCACTATGCTGGAAAATGAAAAGTTTCTTTACACCGGAGAACAGCCTGAGGAGAGGCAGAAAAAAAAGTGATCTTTCCTGCAGCAAGTCAATCATCTTTGTTATGCATTCTCTTCTGGGTAAACAAACACACGCGTTAGCAACCAGTGCAGATAAATCTCGAGAAAAAAAAAACTCCATTCCAGAACTGCTCATTCCCTGCAGGTTTCAACTTGCATTCTAATCTCTATGCACATATGTAATCATAACAAACTTTTGGAAAACACATGTCTATCCAGTGTTTAAAATAAATTGCAATAATATTTCCCAAAATTAACTAATTTTTAATCTCTTGGCAAGCATAACAGACTTCTTTCAAAAACACAAATATCTCTCTCAAATATCTGAATGGTAAATATACAGAATATAATCATACCAAAGAGTTTCCCGAATCACTTGTGTCTCTGTAACAAAAGACTTCTCCTCAGGCAGGTACAGAGGCCCAGTGTTATACAGGTGCTGATCCCTGGAGAGATATGCAAAATTACAACATCTAAATAAACTCTCAATTAAACCGCATTTGCTTCTAAAATCTTATTACTTTGTGACAAAGTCTAAATGAGTCTATCATTAAAAAAGCAAATAAGACATATTGAGACTTACCAGACATTGTAGAGATTGGAGTGCAGGTGGAGGCTGTGTGGAAAGCGGGGAGAATTGGGAACCCAATATGAAGTGACAATATGCTGCTCCAACCAAGCCCTGGAGTCTGGCTCACCCACTACAAAAACAAGACTCAGTAAGAACTAGGAGTCCTAGAAACATGAACTGAGGGCTACTATGCGAAAATATGCAGATACTGTCCCATACAGGTCCAGGTGACTTGGACAGTCTTGTCATTCTGCTCGTGGTCCTCCAGTGGTGTTCTGTCCACCTGTATCCCAGAATCCTCTCTGCTCAGCGGCTGCTGGCTATCTTCTTCTTCTTCACTTTCATCTTCAGACCACTCCTGCTTAAAATATGAAATACTCTGTGGTACTCTGTTATGGATAATATGAGTAACTATAAGTCAATACAGCATAGAATAACATTGATCAGGTCACACCATTTAAATTTGTTTTAAAATGTTTTAATAAACAAGAAGGTGAATGCTGTTGCTGTGTGTTGTTATATTGCTGCAAATACATTTTAATTATTAAATATAATTCGTCTTTGTCAGGATATTTGTCCGTAAAATATTTGTTTCTGAATGTTAACTAATTTTTTTTTTTTTACATTATCTAAAAAACGTTGCTAATGTAACATTTCTATATTTTTTAGCTTAACTTTAAATAAACTTTAAATTAAAATAAATAAAACTAAACATAATCTTTTAACAGAAATTAATAAAACATATAGACATGTTGAAAAAAAAAAAAAATCCAAAATCTGAAATTGCATTGCATTGTGTTATATATTTTAAGGAGAATTTGACAGATTAATATACAAAAATGTGCATGCTTTATATATTTTACATTTACTTTTGATTTAATTAAAGAGCCTTGTAACATCGATCACTCACAGGAGTGTCTGGAAAGGGTCCAGTATCAATATCTTCTCCTTCCATAAGGTACTTGGCCCAATCAAACTTGTCTTCTTTCTCTGTAGAAATAAACATTAAATTCATGTTAGTATTAGTATTTTCCAATTCTCCAGCATGCGTGTGTTGACCCTAAAGAAAACCCCAACCTGTTTCTTTTAATCGAGGTCTTTCGCAGTAGTTTGTGTTGGATGGGGAGGCAGACAGATGGAGCAGTAAAGCCAGCACACTATAGTGGACATCAGTCTAAAAACAGACAGAGTGAAGACACATTCATTACATGTAGGCTTCTAAGAATTGTCTGAACGATGTCAGTGTTATCCCACCTTGGTTCCTTCAGTATTAGGAAGAGGAGAACTGAGAAATTCATCAGTTAGCCGTAACCAACTCTCCGCTTTACTTAAGTCAGAGTGGACCATGAGTTTCTCATGAATCCTTGGAGAAGAGAAACCAGAATAATTAATAACAAAAAATATCGTAATATCAGCATATCACAAAGCTTCAGACTAACCCATTAATGGAGCGCTGTACATTATGACTGTTGGCATCAAGGAAACGATGAAACCTACGGGGGAAATATGATGAAAGCTTTAATTTTTTTTTTTATGTGCAAAAAACAACTATTTCGTTTTCATTCAAACTCATTTCCATTTTTTTTTTTTTTTGTAATTCCGGACATTTCTCCTTCAGTTTACTTTTCACCCACTTTGAAGTGATAGATAAATACATGGATGGATATACATGCACATGAAAAATAGTTACTTGAAATTGGACCAGGCGAATTTTAGAGCCACTTGGAAGTTTTGATCTTCCTCATCCTGAATGGAAGTATAATGCGAGATGAGTCTCTTGGTCTCAAGCTCCAGCTCCTTCTCAAACCTGCTCCAGTGAGCCATTCTGATGATTCAATGATCAGACTGAAACACAAGCAAAAATGACTGCCTTTGCTTGATAGATAGATAGATAGATAGATAGACAGACAGATAGATAGACAGACAGATAGACAGACAGATAGATAGATAGACAGACAGATAGAGTTGTATTTAAGCACAGACCTGCTTGTGTGATTGTGATGCTGACAGAGGCGAGCCGTCAACAGCTGCGGCTAGCAAAACAAGAGACCCATGACAGATGAATCAGAAAATACGCGTAACGTTATATCTCTCCAGTGTAATCCGCCGGCGACTGTCGAATCTATGAAAACGTGTAAATGAGTTTATTTTATTATCACAAATATATTCATTATCATCTCCCCCGTTGCCGCCTCCGTCACTTCAGATGCTGCTTCTGCGGTGTCCTGTGAGCAATAATAACGCCGGAGGGAGTTTTACTGCCCCCTATCGAACAACTCCAAACATGACGCGACACAACAAAACAATACTGCCAGACAAAACATTTTTGCTTTCAAATTTCTTCCACATAAAAGTCCAGAAACAAATATTCATTATACAAAAAATCTTTTTTTTTTTCTAAAAAGAGTTAAAAAAAAATCAAAAGCTCATAATTTATGTGCTAGAAAAAAATTCTGTAACAAATGTTGCAATTGTAATGAAAATACGTTTGCTTAATCTCAACCGCACATTTGGGCATACTTTCAAAAAGGTTTTTTTTCAACATTTTACAATGGCAAGTTATCACAAGTGTTTATACAATTAATGTTACGTTGCCTAAACACTGGTTTGTTGTCGTTTTGTTAACCTACCTCTTTAAGCATTTTAAATATGGCACATTTATATCGCACAATGATGCTAATTAATTTTCATAAAGTCAGCTGATAACAAAAACAAATAAACCGTGCTCATATTTTGGTAGCTATTCCAGTCTGGCGTAATCATAATTTCCACCCCCACCCTTCAGGTTATGAGTGACTTCCACGCTGTCCAATCACAATCTTCTATCGAAGAACTCCCGCTAGCCAATCCTGGCGCAGGAGGCGGGACTTGCGGTATTAAGTGTGAGAAAAAAAGCTTCCACCCTCTAAACTTTACTGCTGCGATCTAACAGTATTCACCGAGGCAGGCGCCTCAGTTCGCCGACATCAGCGTCCCACACTCAGCTGAGGCCATGAAGAGAAGGCTTCAGAAAAAATACATCATTTTAATTCTAGGATACTCCGTGGCGCTGCTTTTAATTCCCTACGTGCTAGATTACCGGAGCAAATCGCCCCACATTAAAGATGGATATCAGCAACAGAAGTGTCCCGATCTGGAGGGCACCATCGCCCTGTGGAGCAGCACCAGGACTGGCAACTCAACCGAGGTGGAGGACTACGGCAACAGGAGTCAGTCCCGAACGCACATATACCTCCACGCGACCTGGAGGACAGGCTCTTCTTTTTTAGGGGAGTTGTTTAATCAGCATCCTGATGTGTTTTATTTATACGAGCCCATGTGGAATATGTGGCAGGCGCTTTATCCCGGAGACGCGGGCAGTTTACAAGGAGCAGTGAGAGACATGATGAACTCTCTGTTTCGATGCGATTTCTCAGTGTTAAAACTCTACGCGGGCTCCTCCAACGTGACCACCTCGTTTATTTTCGGCTGGAAAACGAACAAGGTCATTTGCTCCGAGCCTCTCTGCAAAGCGTATAAAAAGCACAACATCGGTTTGGTTCAGGGAGACGTGTGCAGCAAGTGCCAACCCAGAGACCTGAAAGAGCTGGAGAAAGAGTGCAAGAAGTACCCCGTGATGGTCATAAAAGACGTACGCGTTTTAGATTTGGCGGTTCTGGTTCCCCTCATGCGAGACCCCACCATCAACCTCCAGATAGTCCAGCTGTTTCGCGACCCGCGGGCGGTGCATAATTCCCGGCTGAAGTCTAAGCTGGCTTTGGTGAAGGAGAGCATACAGGTGCTCCGGAGCAAGAAGCAGAGTGATAAATACAAGCGCCTTCTGGTGCCTAGCAACAGGGTCCACAGAGCGGAGAACTACGTCTCGAGCGCGATGGAGTTGATTTGCGACAACTGGCTGAACGACATGCTGCTCGTTATGAACGCGCCGCCGTGGGTCAAGAGAAACTACATGCAGCTGAAATACGAAGACCTGGTCCTCGCACCCGTGGGGGAGCTCCAAAGGCTCTATCGGTTCTCCAACCTTACCCTCTCTTCGGCCATGGAGAGGTTTGTGGTGAACATGACTCGCGGACACGGCTATTCCTCGGACAAACCTTTCCTCATATCGTCTAGAGACGCCAAAGAGGCTATTTACGCCTGGAGGGAAAGGCTGAACGTGGAGCAGGTGAACCAGGTTGAAGCCTACTGCAGCGAGGTCATGAGACAGCTGGGGTATCAGAAGAGGAACATGGACAATACTTAAAAATCACCAAAACACCAGATTATGGTATGTGTGCGTGTCTGAATGTTAACAAGAAGTCAACAATAGTTGGTCCCGTGCACTTAATAACGTAATTGGGCAATAGTAGAGGGATTGTCTACCCAAGAATGGAAATTCTGTCATTTACTCAACCCTGGAAGCCATTGACATTACAGTATTTTTTCCCCTATACTGTGGAAGTCAATGGTTGCCCTCAACCTTTTGGTTACCAAAGTTCTTCAAAATATCTTCCCTTGTGTTCAACAAAAGAAATAAACTCCTACTGGCCTGGAACGACATGAGGGTGAATAAATGACAGTATTTTAGTTTTTAGGTGAACTTGTCCTTGTTTTGTAAAGCGGATTTTAAATCTAAAAGAAAGGTACTATGGGTTATAGTTACAGTTTACTATATTATAACCCTTTATTTATTGTAATTTACTGATGTAATGTGTGTAACAGGGTCACTGCATTCTGCCACTCTTTATGCAAACCAGCATCCATGATAAGATGAGGCATGTGGTCTACTGCTTTAGATTAGCACTTAGTTTAAATTTGTTGGGTGAGTATTACATTCATGCTTCAGCCCATTAGATGAGAAGAGTGTGAGCCCAAGATCGATTATGCAACACTGCAACTAGTGTAGATGTAAAGATGTAAATGGATTTTATTGGCAGTGTGCCGTTATGCAGTATACCATGCACATAAACTGAGTGACTGACAGCTTTATAACAAAGGCTGAAGGTGTCGGTTCTGATCTGTGTAATTATACATTATAGGTTTGATTTTATAATGTTCAACGACCTCTTGGAAAGAGAAAACATGTTTTACGGATATCTAGATTCGTTTCGTTAAAATGTCTCATCATAGATTCACAAATTGTATTTTTTACTTATTAATGCATTATATATCGAACAAAAAACCAAGTTTTAACTAGATTAATGATAATTTATAAATATACTATGGTTGAGTGTTGATTAATGTTTTTATATGTAGAAGTGTTAACCAAGATAGATGCTGTATCAACTATTTACACTAATATTAACACAGTAATTGTAAAGACACTGTTGAGGGCAAAAGTGTTGAATCAGTGCACTATATTCGGAATTTAATGATCATGAACATTAGAAGACAATAGAAGAGTCGTGTTTAGCCGGGTCAAGTTTTACTGTAGTTGATATAATGGTTAAAATGTTGTTAAAAAAGTCAAGGAAGGGAGGAAATGTCCTCCCCGCACTGTGACTGCTAAAAAGTTAACGACTAACAGCGTTGTGCATCAAATCAAGTTAGCCATCACGCCAGAGTATGATTTCATGGTGAGGCATGTAAACAGTTCAGTATAACAGAGCGATGGATCATGATACAGGCTTCTTTGTTATCGCTATTAGCATCATGTGATGAGGGGGCTGGTGTGACCTAACAGATGTACCACACGTGGTTGGGACAGGCTTAAATAGGCACTGCTTTGTTGTGGTTAGTCCCTGGAGCGACCAGTACTCCCTGAGCTGAGCCTGTCACCAGCTCAATCTGTGAGGGCTCTGCCGTGACTACACTTAGACATGTTGGCACCAGACGTACACGGCTGACCAGTACAGACCTCTAAGTGTCCCTCAGAACAAGATGAGGCTACCTCTAAAAACCTAGCGCTGCTCATCACAACTTTGTTTTCAAATATGACTTGTATAACATATTTTTTTGAAAAGTTTTGATTGCTTGGGTGCCACAACAACAAAAACGATATTAGATAAATACTAATTAATTCATTATTAAATTAATAGGGAACCTTATCTAAAGATCTAGATCATTGCAACATCATGCCAAAGATCATTGCAAGCTTAATTCTTAAATATGGCTTGTAATACCATATTTCCAAAAGCTTTTGATTGCTTGGATGTCACAACAACAGAAAGCTAGTAATTAATTGTTAACCTAATATTTAATTATATAAATATCAGATTGTTAAATATTTGGAATTATTATTGGTGTAATAATGTAAAATATATACGTTTTAAATAATGATCTTAATAAAAATAAACAAAAAAGTAATATTAATATTCCAGTATTAGATAAAATATTAATCTAAAATATTAATTTACACATTATAATAATTTGTGTGTGTGTGTGTGTGTGTTGGGAGAGTTAATAAAAAGACAAAAATATTATAATTATTCCAACATTAATTAAATAGTAATAAATTAGTAACAAATGTAATACATTTAAGTATGAATATATAATGTTATAATAATGTTAAAACATTTGAATTGCTATCAACAATGACTTGTGATCTGTTTTGGGGAGTAAAATAAAAAATATTAGTATATTTATATAATCAAATATAGGATTAATTATACATATAAGATTAATTACATAATATTATTGTTTTAACATTATTATTACCATTATTTTCTTAATTTACTACTACTAGTACTACTAATAATAATGCATTGTACTAGTGGGTTAATACAAATGTACAAACATAAAATTAAATCTAATATAAGATTTTATTTAAATACAATAAACAATTTATGTACTAGTAAATAATACAAAAAAATATTAAATATTCATATTAATAATACATGAATCATTATTAATCTAATATTTGCTTCCAGTATGAGTAATATTTGATTTAAATACAATAAACAATTTATGTACTAGTAAATAATAAAAAACAATTAATATTAAATATTCACATTAATAATACATGAATCATTATTAATCTAATATTTGCTTCCAGTATGAGTAATATTTGATTTAAATACAATAAACAATTTATGTACTAGTAAATAATAAAAAACAATTAATATTAAATATTAATTCATAATAATAATACATTAATCATTATCTAATATGTGCTTCCAGTATGAGTTGGACTATAGGAACACATTGTTTCAATATAAACAGTCACACTGAATATCTGTGACAAATACTAGCAATGCAGAAATTACACAATGTACTTGATAACTACACTTTGTTGACATTCTATACAAAATCATTGTTTTGAGTACACATCCCAGTATCCCCTGTCCACATCAATAAAAAAATCCCTCTTTTCTGTAGAAGCCTGATGTGCTGGAGGAACAGGAGGACAGAGGGGGAACAGCCTGATATGAAGCTACACCAGAAGCGGCGACACACCGATGGAGCTGAGGAGCAATACCCCGAGATCTCCCTCACAGTGCTGCCACGGGCCGCAGAGTAGACGACAGAAGAGAGACACTCACAAACCCATCGACCTCAAATGATACTGACAAGACTCTTAGAAGAAAAAGACTAACAAAAACGAACACGTTCAGCAAGAGAGAACGAAACGGCTTGTGTCCTGACAGACAGATTTCATCCCTGCAATAATCCCTGCCCAATCCCCAGCAGCCCATAATCAGACACACAAGACAGAGTCTTTACGTGCACTCGTGCTGTAGCACATGCACTAGGCCCGGAGACACAGATATCCTACTGAATGTTCAGTTCGCTGGGAGGATTTCATCATGAAAGCATTTCTAGGCATTCCTGTATTCATCAACAATGTATGAAAAGAGGATTATGCATTAAGGACACTCTAGTTTCTGTGGTACCGCCCCAAAAAAAGAGAATGCAGAACTTATCTGTGAAGCACAAAGTGCAATTCAATGAGCTGGAGATCTAGAGAAAAGGGTGGAGAAGTAGGAAATTAACTCCCCTAACTCTAAACACTCCCACTGGTGTGAAATTTCCCAGTTCCCCCTGGACATCGCCAGTTTGTTGGTTGTGTGCCAAGTTTGCACTAGGCTGTGAAGTTGTGTTCATTTGTGTATGAAGAGGATAGGATTGCAATTTGAATAGGTAAATAGGCAGAACGCCTGATCTAAAACTAAAAAACACAATCATTCTTTGAGGATGCAGGTGGTTTTATGCTTTTACTGCGCAACAACATTGACACTATTATCATTTCTTTAACGTTTTTGTCGATTTACTCGCAAGTTACGTGAACCGTCAGAATTAATCAATCAACAAATCTGTTATTTATAAATAAAACTTGTACATACTCTTTGTCGTAAACACTAGCTTTCTTTTATTCTTCCTCCTATTTAATGACATATAAAATAAACCGAATACCTTACTTGGGTATTGCTACTGTAGCCCACTTTGATACATTGGCTATATTTTATAAACATACATTTGGTAAACTACAATTCATACCACAGTTTTGTCGCATTATTTAACACGCTGAGTGCATCTTAAAGGGTTACTCCATCCCGAAATGGAATTCTTTGTCATTAACCACTTACAAACCCATAAAAACTTATCTTAAATTGTGTTCCGAAGACAAACAAAGCTTTTACGCATTTGGAACGACACGAGGAAAAGTGACTGATGAGAACATTTTCATTTTGGGGTGGAGTAACTGGATTCAAATGGGAAAACTGAACATTTTGGTGTTTCATACATCACAGACAAAAAAAATGGCAGCTTGATTATGGATTTTTTTGTTGTTTGTTTATATACTGACATGCAGAACAGGAAGTAAAAGATGAATGCTACAGGAGGGAGATACATATCCTGAAGGTACACACAAGTCCACCATAGCATGGTCTGAAAACAAAGAGTCATTCGGACGAGGAGCGACTTCCTAGCCAGGTCACATGTGAACTCAGTCATTGGCTACAGCCGGTTTAAGGTTCTGCGCATTCTCATTTGCTCCACATAAACAGTGATTTACGGGTATTTTCTAGTCAGATGTTGAACTAGATTCTACTGAAGTGATGCATTTCCTCGCACACCTCAAGTGTTGAATATAAATCGGTAACGAATGATGACTTATTTCAAACATCTGTAAGTTAGTTATTAACTAAACTCTCAGACTTTAGAATTGCATTCATTAGCATGATTCATTTCTAGACACAGAGGATAGAAGGAATGCGCATTTGGTGGTTACTGGCTCAAAACCACCCGGTTACTGTATGAACAAACAGCCGGGTCAATATCATGCCAAACCCTCCAGATTCCTGATTTCAGAATCGTCGACTGCTATATAGCAGCAGCTCATACGTATGGAAAAATCCACCTTCATGAACATTCTAATTTAAGGAGGCTCAAAAGGAATGTTTGATGCAGATACGAAGACTGCTTGATAACTACATCGGTCTGCAATTCTGGCTGGGAGTGTGCAAGTGGTTAATATGCTAATATAATAAAGCAAAACATGCAAGGACTGCAGCTCAGCTGCAGCTAAAGTGCACGGCTTATACACTCTGGTTGCATTCGGCTTTAAAAAAGAAAAAAAGCCCACAGCTGAGCAGATCAACATTCATATTTACAATATCCGGCACGTCAACTTGGTGTTTGTACAACCAAGATATTGCAGGAATTGTAAACTCCAACTCACTGGAGTATTACAGGTTCCCATATGCAGTGAAGAGATGAGCATGCACTCATGTCAATGAGCTTTCACGAACACCCCTGCCATGGACTATTTACAAACATGATGAGCTCCTCGTTTATTTGCCAGATGGGAAAAGACGAGCATTTAAATGCGAATTAAGATAATACTTGCTGTTAATACAAAAAAAACTGACTTCCTGTCAAGAAAAACTGGCTCAGTTATATTTGTCAGTCATGTTTCCAGCTTGTAGCAGCATTGCTAACAAAAAATGACTAAGCTAAAAATGTTACTACTGTATGTGGTGGAGGGTGTGAATGGTAAGGGCGGCAGAGACCGTTCTGCATCAATCCTTCATCCTAAGGACATCAGTGTCCAAAGCTGTCCGATACAGTTTTTTAAAATATTTTTCTTCTTTTACAAATCACATTTTCAGGAGCAGACATGGTATCAGAGTCTGCCACAGCATCAATTATGTCACCTCCGTTTCTCTGAGAACAAACCCCTCCCGATCTCCATCTTTAGGTTCCCTTGAGTGTTCAGACCCCCTGCATGTGATCTTTGCAGGGGCCGTGGATGGATCAATGTGCAAAAAAAGTGGAGGTATGGAGCGCAGGGAGGAGCGTTGGGAGGCGGGGTCTCAAGCGTGGTCCTCCATAGGGAAAACGAGACGTGTGCCGCGGCTCAAGAGCTCGTGTTCGCGCGTGTCCAGTTCTCGCTCCAGAGCGTCCTCTGACGTGCTGTCGCTGCGTTTGCCATTCACACCCCAGCTGCCGCCTGATCCTTCGGGGCCAGAGGAGGAAGAGGCCCCATTGGCTGTGATGGCCGTGTCACCATAGGTCAGCGTCAGGTCTCCTTCGTTCAGGATGAGGTCTGAGTCATTGTCTCGCAGCGGCTCGTGGTTCTGCAGAGCACAGTAACAAGTCGGACATGAAGGGAGGAGGACGGGCTGCTTCACACACACACACTCCAAGCTCAGCACAAAGGTTCATGAGGGACACTGGAGTCACAAGAAGACAGAATAAAGAGAGAAATACACTTAAATGTCCTGTGCAAAGGAAACAAACAACTTACCTGTGTGTAATGCAGCCTTCAAGTGCAGGGGGGAGTATTGTATTTTAAAGTTGTTTGCACATGAATGACCAACAAAGTCATATTTAGAAATGGAAATACAATATTCACAATGGTATTAAATGGTAAGATATAAGAAAAAACTCAAAACATAATCATTTCTTATAATAGACCACTTACATTAATAAAAAAAACTACAAAAATTCTGGTTACCACGATAAAAGAGAGTTGGTATTGTTTGGTTGTTTAATTGTTGAAAAATAATGCACACCCTTTACGTTTTGGCTATAGCTGGGTGCTATTAAAGGGGTTTTCACTGAAGTACAATTACACCCGAGGATTACACGGAGTGCCAACAGATCAAACAAACTAAACTCTGTTACGCAACAGTTAGCTTCACATATAGCTGCTGTTAAATCCTTTGAGAAGGATCTCAATAATGCCTGTTGCATGTAAATGGTTTGAGGTGGTGTGATTGAGTCCGTGAAGATCACCTGTTAAAGCTCTCAAAGGCTCTAGGCTGTAGACCTGCACGGCCTTCTTACTGCACATCTGTCAGGGACAACTGATTCTATGATTGGTCAGTTTTGTGTGTGTGTGT
>JAUMHI010000041.1:12088705-12107090 GCA_032359435.1 Enteromius unitaeniatus | reverse complement strand
TATATATACACACACACACACACACACACAAAACTGACCAATCATAGAATCAGTTGTCCCTGACAGATGTGCAGTAAGAAGGCCGTGCAGGCCTAGAGCCATATATATATCTTCATACATAATTTAAACTCAAATCAATATTTCCTGCCTTTTTTGTTTATTTGCCAAGCAGTGTTGTAATAAGATGAATATTGTAGTGTTAAATCGTCATTATAGCAAAGTTATCTCTTTTATCTTATTTTTTTTAAGAACCCACAACCAGCCAACAGTATTTATTACAGGGTTTTTGCAGGTTTTATGAAGGTAAATTTAAGACCAAGTACAGAGAATTTAAGAAATAAATTAACACCAAACATTAATACGGTTTCTAAATGTAAATGTTGCATTAGCAACACTTCAAAGTTCAAAATACAACTTTAATAAAAAATAAAAAAAAACCATTAAATTTCTTACTACTTTAATTCTGATCACAGTACAAAAAATATATATATATTTTAAAATATTTTACTAAATATTTTAGCCAGTATCCATTATTGTTCAAATGTCTAAAGATTCTTAAATCAGCATATTCTCAAAAGAAAATACAAATCTATTTCAGAAATAATCATTCAAATATAATAGATTTTATATAAAAAATATTAATAAATTAAATAATTAAGATAAATTAATATAATAAATTATATTATTATAATATATTATTTTCAAATATAATATAATTAATAATACAAATCTATTAAAATTTGAAAATGAACGAATAAACAGAAACAAATCTATTTAATAAATAATTGTTCCAATATTATTAATTCTATATGGAAAACAAACTAAAAAAAATAGAAATCAGCAAAATCAATTACATTTGAAAAGTAAAAAAAAAATTAATTTCCATATTTTAGTGATTTATATCTAAAATAATACAAATATAATACCTGTATGCAGTTATTTTCAGTATTTTTTTTCTTCATCATTTAAAATGGTTCCATAAGCATTTTTACAAAACAGTAAAAATCACTCTTGGAAACAAGAATTAAAAATTGCCTAGAAACAAAATACAGGAAGGGAACTACAGTAAGGGTTGCATCAGTGACTGGTAAACAGTACATAATCCCATACTTAACCTCCATAAAAGAACCATTATCATTAAGGCAGAACTATTCTGCCTAAGTGCTCTTTAAAATATGATGTGATAAAGGAACAAAAAACAAGTTAAACACAAAAGCCCTTTAGATAAAGACGAAACCGTGAGAATGAAAAATCTGGTTATTTCAATTTGAAAACATACAAAACGGACTTAAGTAGAGGGAAAAAAAATAATCAAAGATAAACCGGCTTCAAAAAAAAAAATGAATCATCAAATTTCTTTCTTTTAGATTTAATGAGCAAGCGATTAATAAAACTGTTGGAGGAAGTGAATATGGAAATGAAACAGCCTGTGGAACAGAGATGGAGAGCTGTGTTGAAATAAAAAGATGAGAACCTAAGCAAAACAAAACAATTCAATTCAAATAAAAAAAAGAGACATACACATGGCAGGTATAACGAGGACCTAGAGAGAGCAATCAAGAAAAAAGAAATAGAAATATACAGACAGACAAACTGGGGTATTTAGATGAACTGACCCAGTTTAAACGGATGCGTGCAACTCAAACATGATGACTCATGTTCTAAAATGAGAACCATTTTTATTATAGGTCTACAAAAACGCTGATATTCACCCCACACCATCTGCTATGCAGCACGTATGAGGGGCATGATTGTGTTATGTGGGAGAGAGGTGGGCAGTCAAGCAGTTCTGCTGGACATTTAGCTCATTGTGACCCAACAGCACAATGTAAGACTGTAAGATGTTTGTGAGCGCAGCCAAGCAGGCCGAGCTACATTACCAACATTGTAATAAATAGGGGAATTTGCAGGAGTGAATGGGCCTGTGACCACTGTGAATAACTGTGTTCTCCATGCTTGAGATACTGGAACGCCTCTCGGGCTCACCATCACCAGAGTGGCATCATGAAAGGCTCTTTTGTGACCGGGCGCACACTGAATGCGTCTTCCTTCGGGTCTGTGTCCAGTCTAAAAGCCCCAGTGCTTTTGTGTGTCTGTCTTTCTCTCTTTTCTTTTCAAACAGGGTTTCACAGAGCGGCAACAACATTATAAAGCAAGCTATGGAAACCAAAGCATGCTGTTGAGGAACTCAACAGAATAAGCTACTTCCTTAGAAACAAGTGCAGTGTGAAGAAATGACCAAATAAGAGGCCATTTTTATAATATAGGCATTGGGTTCATTCAATAATGTATCAGTTTGGATCTAACTTGTTAGTGCATACTTTGAATTAACAGTAAATTAATGGTGGTATATATTAAAATGTATTTATTAAAAAAAGAATATATATATATATATTTTATATTTAACCGATTTTCATTAAATATATAAATAATTCTCTATCTAGAATAATTAATCTTTTAGCAATTTAAAGATAATAATAATATTATTGTTGTTATTATTATTAATAATAATAATAATATATATTATTATTTTCAAATATAATATAATAAATTATACAAATCTATTAAAATTTGAAAATGAATGAATAAACAGAAACAAATCTATTTAATAAATAATTGTTCCGATATTATTAATTTTATATGGAAAACAAACCAAAATAAATCTAAATCAGCAAAATCAATTATATTTGAAAAGTAAAAGATTTTTGAATTTCCATATTTTATTGATTTGATTTATATATAAAACAATAAAAATATAAACATGCAAATATAAATAAAAAAACATGAACATACTTAACATATTTATTTCCTAAATAAATAATTTTATATAAAACAAATAAAAATGAAATATATATATATACACACACACACACACACACATTTATACATTTATATATATAGACTTGATAATCATTTTATTTTCTATTAATATATCTAGCAGACTGATATAATAACTGTGTGTGTGTGTGTGTGTGTGTGTGTGTGTGTGTGTGTGTGTATGTGGTCTTACTTCATAGGCCTGGGGGCTGGTCAGACATCGAGCCAGAGGACCGCAGCAGGCCGGCAGAGTGGAGGTTAAAGGGGGTCCGCTATGGGTCAGGATAGGCTTCAGGTAACTGTTCTTGTGTTAAGGGAAAAAGCTCTGCTGAAGTGTCAATATTAACCAGGCGTGAACCAGGAAGGTGTCACATTGGACTGAAATACTTTCAATTGCAAAATCAACTAAAAACATGCAGGTATGCTAAAGTCAACATCATGCAGTGATAAAGAGTCCTCGCATTAGCTAATCATCCTATATAATTCTCTACAAATTCCAAAAACACCTTCATAGAGCCAGTTCTGTAAAGGCCAACTCTATGCAAAAGAGCAGCCTAGATTCTGGTAAATTAAAAGATCAAATCTTTTCTGGCTAAACTAGTTCAATCATAACAGCCACAAATCAACAATGACTGAAAGACTTCCGACATTCAAACATTTCAAAACATACACTCAATTCAAACCACTCTGCTTAGATCGGAAGCTCCAAAGCTGGAATTTTCTGGAACAGATATGATTGAGTCTCAGCCTCATAATCATGGAGTAAACAGATCATCATCCTCTGAAATAGTTTACTCAGAGTCCAGCACGCAGATCTAAGCAGGACAGCTAGTACGCATTTGGCAGCATCATTTTTGACAGGCGGGGATAAAAATAGAGAAGGCGGCAGTGAAGTGTCAATGGCTTGAAACCAAGAACACCCCGTGATGGATTTGGAAGAGCACAATATCTTTGAGGGAGACCTAACCTGGAGATCCTGGAGACTTAGAGAGAAGTATAAACTAAAAAATATCTCTGTAGGATGTCCAATAGCATGGTCTGCCACCCAAAGAGAAATAAAACAGGCAGCTGGCCTTTAGGAAAGCACACAAACACACTTTGACTCACTCTCGAGGGCCTGTGCAAACGGAAGCGAGTTGGGTAGGTTGCTGTGACACTTACAAGCTGACAAGCATGGCTGTGGGCGCAGAGAAAATTTGCAAGCTAAGATTCTTAATAAACATCTGACATAAGCTCTGAGGACCTGTGAGTCACCACATGTGGAGCTGACTGGACACAGCTGTGCAGGAAGCAGATTGAGAAGTGTGTGAGAAAATGTGTGAGACTGCTACTTTCACCTTTAAGCATTATTTCTAGCATCTGTGAGCTAAATCCCTTTGCTATTCTGTTCCTCTCGTCGCCCACGACCATCTCGCTAAAAAAAAGGTACGGCTGCAGTAAAACCCTCAGCGCAGAATAATTGCAGTGGACGGGCCCTGCTGAGAGCTCACGAATCATTGATTGCTTCATTCAGGACTCGAAGGCTTTCTTTTGACTTTCTGTGCAAAGGATGTCAGTAGCGACATTTACAGCGGCTCGTATTGAAGTGTGGAGCTCAGGCTGGAGCTTTTTTCGGAGTGAGAGTTGTGTAAGGAGTGTGATGCTTGTCATTTCGGGGGTTTAGAGGCTCAGTTAAGCCCTCAGAGGAACTCCAACACTGATCAAAACCAGCTATCCGACGAAATCTCAGAATTATTCATCCTTTCTTCCACATTTATATTCTTCTAAATCCGCTTTAGTGGGTTTCATCAATATGTGTCTATCTTTTGTCATTGTCTGTGGTGTTGGAGCAGATGTTTTTTCCCTAGTCATTTGCATGGAGCTAAAGTAATCTCACTGGCTAGGTTCACGGAAGAGCAACTGTGAAAGAGAAGTAATGCTCAATCGTGCTCGAGTTCCTAATGACCAGACCACAAAAGTGTGCAAGTTTGTGTTGTTGTGAATGGCATGCTGAAGAGGATACTTGTGGTCAAAAGTATACCAAAGTCTAAAAAGCCAGGCGCTCTCTTGCTTGGTCTTGCTCTGTCCTTCTGACGGGGTTCCATCCTGAGAAGAGAAAGAGGAAGTAAGTCTTCTATGTCTATGTTTAAAGGGCTATGCAAACTTTTTAACATAATACACACATGGGGGGAAAAAAACTAACAATGAAAATAACGCTCGCTCATGTATTTGCAACTCAACAATGAAGATACATTTTTCTTATGCTATTTGTGCATTAATTTTGTTGTCAGACCAAAGAACATGGTCCAATTTTTATTTGTCAGCTACTGAGTATATGTGGGTATTTAGTGTGTGTGTATATTTTATATATATCCTAAAACCAAAGAGCTGTCAATAGACACAAGAGACAAAATTTTAGACCTTCACAAAGATGGAAAAGGCCCAAATCCCTCCTGCAGTGTGTGCAAACCTGGTGAAGAACTACAGGAACCGTTTCACCTCTAATTTGTTGACAAAGGCAAAATGTTTTGACTCAAGTGATCAAATACTTCTTTGACACAGTAATCCCCAAATAAATCATACAGTGTGATTTTCCGGATTTTTCTTTCTAGATTCTGTCTCTCACAGTGGAAATGCACCTATGCTGAAAATGGTAGACCTCTCCATGATTTCTAAGTAAGAGGACTTGCAAAATCACAGGGTGATCAAATACTTATTGACCTCACTGTACATGGGTAAATGTAATAATATATTATAAATACTGTGTATGTCCCTCTATCAATAAAATACAGCAAACAGCAGAGCATGTAGGAATATTAAATAAAATTATGAAATGTGTACTTTTGGCACCTTTAGTGTCATCAAACATTAATCCACCTCTGGCCACATAAATACCACCAGGCCACATGGAGAAATGGTCTGCAAACTTTTGAATGGGTAAAACAGAATCTGATACTTAACCGTTTATCATAAATAACAGTAGATTTATCCATAATTATCCACTGACTTTGTACATGTAGTAAAACCTCTAGCCACTACATTTATCCCAGTTCAACTAATCTCACAAGTTCAGCTTCAACATCAGCTTCATAGCACTTAAAGAGATTACAGATTAACGCCATCACAAACAAGCTTACATTAACACTATACTGCAACCTAACCTAAGCTTGCTATATTCCCTTAACATTAGTACTACAGTGAGGACCACCATTAATATGCTAATATAAAAAAGAAAGAAATTACTATACTCTCATTACTCCTGGAGCATTGCGCCTTCTTTGGTCATGGTACAGCAGCAAAGTTCATTGGTTATTATGCCAGAATAATAGTATAGTTCTTAATCATATCGGCCTAAAAACTTTTCATTTTCTGTTGGGGCTTAGTACACGACATACCTGTAGAATAGTTTAATTTTAAATAGGAAAAATATCAAAACTCTTTAGTCACTTTTAAACAAGATGCTTCTGGTTTAATCAGAATCAATGATCTATGTTAAGCTATGCTAAACTTGCTATCATCGACTCTTAGATTGGTTGATTGGATTTTAAAACAGTAAAACTTTGAAACTCTGGGGGAGTATAAAAAAAAACTGGAGCGTTCCTTTAAACTAATTAATTCTTGTAAATAACCTCTGAAAGTTACTGTTTTACTTTCCAACTGGGTTGTTTTAATCGTTTTGCATAGACCATGGGCCTTTTTCATGCTCCGCGTTCGAGTTATAAATAATTGTGTAAAATAACTTCCGCTGTAGCCTGAATGAATGGCAATTCTCCTAGCACGGGTTTATTTGTTGTGTAATTAATTAATTAATGCATCATAGATGTTTCATCAAAACATGTTAACCACAGTTTTCCATCATTAATCGGGTATTATGAAATGAGGAAAAATGTTGTCATGATATTCTGACGTATATTTCATGAACGCACAAGGCATGCTGCATTTATACGCTATACACATTTAGAGACACATACGTTTTTTTTAACTTAAAAAAACAAAAAAAAACAAAACAAGAATGACATACAAACAACATGACATTAAAGCGCAATAACATCTGTGTTCAAGAAGTGTTTATGCAGCCTTGGGCAGATTAAAATAATTTATTTAACATTAGATGATACCCCATTATATGTGTAATATTCCTTTTTGCTGTGAAACATTATGCAAGTGAGCCATTTGTAAGTGTTGTCGGTGTTGTGACGGTCATGAGATAATTAATGAATAATCTGCCTGCGACTGCTCACATTGGAGAAATATTTGGAATATACAGTTTTTTTTAGTGTTTTTTTTATTTTATTTTTAGTGTTATTGTTTTATTATTGCACAGTGTTTAGGCCTATTCAATGAGCCCAAACCCAGAGAATGTGTCAACTTTGAGACGGTAAAACCAGTTATTCTTTAATCGCTCTGGCATGAAAAATATGAATATATTTGAACGGCTCCAGTTTGATCTTATACGACGATTGTAGCCCACCGAAAAGTAATCTTTAATTTGAACAGTCTTTAGTCGTTCATTTTTTTGTAAGATGTAAAAGCTCGCCTGATTTTATTGATTTTTAATGTGACATGCTTGTATGGTATTCTTGCATTTTTTAAGTAAAAAGCTGGTCTGTCTCTGAAGCATTAAGTAGTAAATTCATACACCTTGCACTCCCTCTCATTCAAATAATGAAATATGCGTCAGAATATCATGTCGACATTTGTCCTTATTTCATAATACCCGATTAATGATGGAAAACTGTGGTTAACATATTCTGATGAAACTTCTTTGATCATCTTTCCGGCTTTCTAACGCAGGACGTGAAAAAGGCCTATTGTTTCCAATCCTTGCAGTGTCAATCCTTTTTTTTCAAATGGAAACACTAAGTGTTATTAAAAAGGAGAGTGAGAGAGACAGAAATGCCTTTAAGAGACCAGGCCGATCCCCTCTGAGCATGTCCTCTTCTGGTAATGAGAACTTCCCAGAAACACAGTAATGGCTGTTCAACAATCTGACAGTAATGCAGAGTAATCATTTACAGTGTAAACCAAGAAATGTCTCGCAGACTTTTCCTTAGCGCAAAAGTCTGCAATATCTTCTAAAAATTAGTTTCTACTGATCTGATTTCTGTCATTGGCCTAAAATGGAACTATGGATGAACAGAGCAGAAATGTCATTTATTTCCAAGGTGTCCATTCCTAATTAGCTTTGCCATTCTGATTTCAGGAATAATTAATGATATAAAAAGCAACTTGTATTTCAGTATTGGATACAGTACTTTAAAAACACACCCACAGGTTTCAAACACAACATGCCAAGAGCTTAGTGGTGTCAAGGTTTAAATGGCCGCTTTTGAAGGGGTCCCATTCATCTCATGAGAGATTGCTGTGAGCCTTTTTTAGATGTAGGAAACCGGAAGAATTCATGTTTGTGTGTGTGTGTGTGGTTTTTGGGTAGCTACATATGAGGCATTAAGTGCAGAGGGAACAGGTTGATGTGGCAGCAGTTCAGAAGAAGTGTTTTACATTTTTCTAAAGAAATATTACTGGTAATTGGCAGCGCAAATCCACTATACTTTGGTGTTCCTGAGAGGTTTCTAAAGCATGGCTAAATTAAACTTGTATTGTATGTCTAGAGAACATTACAAGACTGATGGGTTAGAAAGTACTAGCACACGTTTCCTTTGTTGTAGGTTTCCTGTAGCAAAAACAGAACACTTTGTTAAAGCTTCACTGGCATATTCAGACTTACTCCCTGAAGGACCTGGAAGCTGTCCCCACATGGTTGAAGATCCTGGTCAGGGTCCACTCCAACTCTGAAAAAAAAAGAAACTGCATATCAGTCTGCCTGTGTGTGCTTCTGTGATATGAGCTTTTAACCCACAGTGAATATGATGCCAAATATGTACTGCAACCTTTCAGCAAAGCCCACAAACACCAACAGCATGAAGAAAAGATAAGCAGGTGAAATGGACTCAAGCAGAGCTGTATCGATCATGTTACTCATTTCACACAACATGCCCGCAGCAGCATAGCAAGGTTTCCACTGAGAAGCTACAGAAATTAATCATAAGGCCTACAAGCAACTTATTTGTCATCTACAGCTGGTCACAGGCCTAAACCTCTAGTGTTTCACATCATTTAATTTAAATAATGACCACAAAATCACATGTAAAAACAAAATGAACCAAGGACAAACTAAATATCGAAAATATATTTGATATATTAAATACACGGTAGGAATGCATAGAATACAGAAAAAGTGCAAATAGACTTAATGACTGATGTTACGTTTACTTACACTTCTAACGTAATTGAATGTATTATAAAAGACTGACAATTTTGGTTAGTGTTATTAACTAAGCTTAAATAAATTATCAAAATTAAAAGAAAAACATTTCTACATTTTAAGTATTAAAATTACTAAACTTGAAATAAACAATTTAAGCTTAAATATTTATATATATATATACTCTCATGAATGCGTATCGAAGACTGACACGGAGAATAAATAGTTGAAACTGTTCAATTAAGAAATTGTTTTAGTTTTCTTTGTGCACAAAACGTATTTTCGTAGCTTCATAACGTTACAGTTGAACCACTGATGTCATATGGATTATTTCAATGAAGCCCTAACTAGATTTCTGGGCCTTGAATATGTCAGTTGCGTTGCTGTCATTGTCAGGTCAGAAGGGACTGATGGCTTCTCTGATATCATCAAAAATATCTTAATTTGTGTTCTGAAGATGAACGAAAGTCTTATGGGTTTGGAACGACAAGTTCCAAAACTGTCATTTAATATCAATTCATCCCTGTTTTCTTTTCTTTTCTTTTCCTGTATACGCGAGAATTGGCCAGAATAAACTACAAAGTGGACCAGACTTTCCTCTGGATCAGAGACCAACCTTGTGTGGAGAGCCAGACGTGTTCTCCCACTCGCTTGACTGGCTGAAATACGAGGAGAACCCAGCAGACCTTTAGAGCTCAGAGGATGTGATTTTGCTGAGATAAGTGATACACTAGGTGAACTTTCACTCTGGCCTTTAAGTACATTTACTGATCTTTGATCGTATGGCTCGTCTTTCATTCTCCCTCTCAATTAAAACAGTGGATATGATGCGGCCAGTGGCTTTTGAACCCCAAGGATCAACAGAGACTTCATTGTGAAGTCAGCCAGAGCTTGAGGGTTAGCAGATGCTCAGGCGTTCTTAGCCTCTAGTGCCGCCCATGTGGACAAGTGCCAATGAAAACAGAAGAAGCTGACTTATCTGTCTTTGCAATGAAAAGCAGTTTAACCTTTACTGAACATCTTATCTTTTTAGAGCCAGAGAATTATGGGTTTCTCAAAACGTGAGTTAAAAAAACAAAACAAAACCTACTTCTGCCAACACCAGTGTTTCACTTGTGGGTGACAGACCAGTGTCTTAACAAGCTGCTGGTGTTTCTGACCGTTTTCCTCCACAGTAGTTTATTAAAAGGGTGTCCAAGTTGTCCAAACAGCTATGGGTTACAGATCAGGGGAAGATTTGCTTATACACAAGTTACACTGGGAAATAGGACACAGGAAGAAGAAGGAGCTTGAACTTTGAAGGAATGTTTGAAGCTAAAAATCTGGGCTTACTTATTTGTGTTAAAGACTTGCAAATTGAAATGGAATAAAATAAAGGGACACGCGGAAGACAAAAAGCAAGAAACAAAACAAAACAGGAACTGAAAGTCAGGTACTACAATACCATTAAAAAATACAAACATTAGGCTACTGCAGCTGGAGGGAGGGCTACATTAAAGAGAAGAGAAGCCCGAAGAGGACTTGAGGAGAAGTTGAGGAGGTAAAAAAAGCATCACTGCTAACCACAGTTAACACGCGTGTGCACAAAGCATATAGACGCTGTGGATACAAAACATTTCCTTCCTGTAAAGACGGACAGAGCAGCACTCAACATCAGCCTGTGTGTGTGGTTACTAATGTACTGAAGCAAAGCAAGCCAAGGACAGCAGATTGTTTTGCAGGTATAAGAGGAAGCTTATTATTTTCAAAGACTAATCTTTCTTTTGGTGCCTTAGTATTACTCATCTGCAGTTTTAAGCCAGGAAGATGTCGAGTCTTTGCCAGTGAGCTTTGTGTACAGGTTTCCTTTAGCGTACCAATGTGAAAACAGCGCACACACATTCTTTCAAAGTGACTCCCACCAGTTATAAATACAGCCCTGGAAGAAATGCACTGCCACATCATGGAGACTAACCGCCGAGAACAAACATTTCAGTGTGAAAAGGAAGTTAACTGCTTATTAAAGGGGTGCTGTAATGACTTATACGGAGTAGAAAAGAAAAAGAAGATAGCAGCTGTGAAGGGTTAGGAGAAACGCAATTAAAAATACATATATTTGATTAAGAACAGAGTAGAGTATAATGTTCGTACTGCTAACATTTTTGTTTTCGGGCTGAAAAAGAAAAAGAAAAAAAATACTGTAAATAATATAAACCCTTTGTGTGCAGAGATTCTTGTGAAGAAAACCAGGCATAAGCTACAAATAGAAAATATACATCTGTAACTAAATCGAAAAAAACACTGTAAAAGGTATTTAGATATTTGCACTGATATGTTCAGCCCAGTCGTGTGTCCAAAATGCTTGATTTCAGATAGGAATTTAAATTTCCGTAAAACACTGTAAAATAAAACAGGATAGGAACAGGAGCAGAAACAAATCTGAAGGAACAGTGTAGAAATAGGTGTACGATAAACTGAAGCAATCAAAAGATATGTGCTTGATTAAAGCGGAAGCCCAGACATTACAGCGTCAAACACCAACGCATCTAATGTGCATATTACCAGGGGAAGTCAAAAGATCACCACCACCTGTACAAGAGTTCAAAGTCCATCATCACCTGACGTAATTCCACAGTCTACGCAGCCTCTCCTTCTCTGCAGCAGACGTCTCTCCAACCCTGAGCACAACACAGAACTCTTGAGACCAGCCCTGCACACATCAAACAGCTTCTACAGAGAAAAGACTTTCTCTGACTGCAAAGATTGCTCTTTGTTTCAAAGTATTGATACTTGTGTGTCTTGGTACATAACTATATGACAACACAACAAAAATAAACAAAAGAGGGAATTAACATTTCCAAAAAAAAAAAAAAGATCCATGTACTGATTAAACGCTCCTCTGTCAACAGAGACAGAAGTCAAATTATATAGGTCAAAATACATTTAAGCTCTATAGGCAAAACAGACATTTCCTTTCTGACACATGAAGTATGTTTGGGGCTTCACATTCCTTCTCTGAATTGGCTCTCTGTGTGCTGAGCTCAATGTTTATACAGTAAGTGGAACCTCCCGAGACTGTTCTAGAAAAGGCAGAACTGGCCAGGACAGAGAAAGAAAGTCTAAACCAATGCTGAAGAGATGGCTTAGGTCTCAAGCAACACTGTTTCCAACCACTGTCAGGCCATTTCTAACCTGTCATTAAACTGGATATAAGCTTTCATCCAGCAGTTTGTTCAAATAAAACATTAAATAAATAAATGTTAAAAATCTATTAACATTTCTTTTATTCAAATAAAATGAAATAGAACAAACAAAGTGACAATTAGCATTAATTAAAAATTATTTAAATATTAAATTACACAATAAATATTTAAATGTGAAATGTTAAAATAAATCAATAGCAAAGAAATACATATAACTACCTCTATGAAAAACAGCACTAAATGTTGATGTGAAAGTAGCCATGCTTTGCATTTTGATGTGATTTTTCCCCAGCACTCAGACACTACATTGACAAATGCCTAAAGTACACAATCGATTCCAGTTTCAAAAGGGAGCTATGCAAAAGCCTCTCTTTAATCTCAGGTGACCTGGTCAGCTTGAAAAAATAAATAAAGCAGCAGCACCCCATCTGTTTTTTTTAGCTAAACATAACCTCGTTCATCCATCCACATTAACAGTAGATTTGCGCATTTTGTTTTTAACAAGTTATCTGATTGCTTATTTTAATTGCACATTGATTAATCTGCAGTTGCCCAAAGCAGGAGACAATCACAGTGGAGATAAGAATAGTGTGTACGTGTGAGTATCGGAGAGCAGCCCTCACTCAATATGGAAATGTAGCATGAGCCAGTCTAGGGGTCAACTGTAGTGCATTAATGGATATGCTAACCCTTTAGAGAATGAGAGAGAATAACCTTCATCAAATTTAGTTGAAAAGTAGAACAACAAAAGGCCAGAGGTGGAATCCCTAAATGCTCAGGAAACACAGCTGGCAGAAAAATCACTACTGTTAATACACTAATGCACCATGTGACCAAAGGATTGTTCCTCTTGCAGTGCAAAATTTCAAAAAAGGAGAAATCCGATTGTCCAGTTGTGTTTTTTGTCAATTAACATGAAGCAACTACATGCATTTGCCACTCAACCTGTGCAAATGAACAAATAATTCCACTATACCGCAGCAGAGCAACCAGCCACTCATACAGAGGGAAATTAAAGGCTCTTCAGAAAGACACAGGAAATGCTCAATATCAGCATCCATTATATTTTTGCACTGCAGAAACTCTAACCTCTCAGCTTTGTATACGCTGCATGTGCAAGTGCATGCTGTGTTGCGTGTATGTACAGTATATTACACACATATTTTGGTGTACATATATATTTAGATTATATACTCACTGCAAGCATATGGAATTTTTCATGCATTTTATCATTAGTGAACATTATATACATGAAAAGTACTTATGGGTAATTTTTGACCCATTTATTTGCAGAAATCACACACAATCATCACTACTCAGTTTTGTCATCCTGATGTGCACAGGACCACTGAATGCACTCTTTTTGCTAATGCTATGATTGTGGCTTTGAGCTCTTCAACAGTTTCACAGTATATATTTACACAAATTACAGTCTGGACAACACAACTTTGGTTTTTGTCATTTCTAGATCTTGTGAATTAAAGATCCAGATCTCGTGAACCATGCATGCAAAGTAGTGCCTTACTTAACCTTAACAACCCTGACTAGAAGTGACCTAATATGCATAAAAATACTTTTTTGCTTGCTTTACTGTTAATTTTTACAGGCGTTTGCCTTCATTAGACAGGACAGTAATGCACAGCTCTGACAGTTACATTATATTTTTTGATATTACATTATGACACACTGCTGTACTGTGATGTCAAACGCAACACACTGAAAAAAGCTGGTATGGTACTTTTCAATTAATTGCATGCCACACAAACATAGTTATTCAGATGTGATGCAGATAGGAATTAGAGATGACGTTGCACTTTTCTCTCCATGCCACCTCCTATATGTGTCCCAATCAGTCTTATTTTCACACTATTTACAGTATGTATACTGTATTTATTAATATTTTAAGGTATAATTTTAATTACATTTTTATTTTAGTTCTAATAATATTAGTACTTCAACTTGATTCAGTTAATTGTCAAGTCATCTAACATTTATATTTTATTTCAGCTTTATTTCAGTTATTAAAAGTAATTGGTAATTTGTTTTAGTTAACAAGAACAACTGGTTGCAATGCAAAAAATCTCTGATCATGATGCATCAAAAAAAAAGCCTCCATTAGGAGTGTTATGTAGCAGCGGGAGACTCAAGACAATTACAGTTATGAACACAATCTATTCTTACTCCTATCCGGTCTTAATCCAGTCAGCCTACATAAGGCCAGTCATTAAATCTCAAAGCCATTTAGCTGATGTTTGAAAAGAAAACAAAATTTAAACCTGTATCGCCCCCCAAATTGTTGGACAAAAAGCAACTAATTTACAGAAATACTGCTGTTAACACTGCTTAGATTCTTGACCTGGTTTTATTTACCCCATTGTGGTCACCCTACGCATATCAGCTACTCATTGAGTGCACAGCAGTTTTTCAGATAATAACCTGAGCTTCTCAATCTCATTCTACAGCAGCTGCCATCAGCATTGGTTCTCAATAATCCTCTTTATTCTGACAAACTAGCAGCACTTATTAATGGCGCCGTATCAGCCAGCCCCTGCTGAGGACAGCCAGACAAACACTGGCTCTTGGCGACATAAACAACCCTAGATCCTTTCCCATCTGCTTTTGAGTGGTTCATTTTCTGAGAACATTTCACCTCAGAACAAGCCAAAAGGGAAGAGCTCACAGTTGATAAACAATGTGTGAAAACAGCCACCATCTAAAATGCATTTTATACCCTCTAAGATGCCACAAAATGGTGATAAACTAATGGTCTTACTAAGAAAAATGAAATGCTGCCTTATTTGTCAAAATCTGCTTGATTAATAAAATGAATAAACATGTTTATGATGAGCTTTTCTGCCACCTGCTGGAAAGTCTATACATGTCTTTTCGAACATTCAACATCCTAACTAAAAAATAATGCTACATTTAAAAAGCTGTTAACCGGTTAAAAGGTAGTTCCCTTACTACTTACTACAAAAAAATAACAAATCTTGTCATTTAAAATGAAAAACTGTAAACTAGTATTCAGCACTTTGATTTACTGGTATAAGACATGCTTTTTTTGAGTGTTAAATAATGGCGCAAATACCAGTTATATTACAAGTGCAAGCGTTAGGTAATTTTACTCCAGCCCAAAATGAACATTTTGTCAATCACTGACCCTCATTTCGTTCAAACCCTTAAAAGCTTTGTTTGTCTTTTGAACAAAATTTAAGATATTTTGGATAACACCGGAAGACGGTTCCATTGACTGACAAGTAATGAACACTGTCAAGGCTCAGAAAAGTATGAAAGACATCTGATCTTCAATCTGCCTATTGGTTCAATCTGGTCAATCTTATTTTAAGAATCAGTAAGAATACCTTTTGTACACACATAATTGCAGATGAATCGCATGCAATAATGTACTTGATGTTGCGAAGCTTGTCAGTGCTCTGTGTATTAAATGCTGCTCCATCTGAAAGCAGGTAATGGAGATTTAAGGAATAACTGACGGCGGGTCATTGAATGATTAGAAAATTACACCACGGGTGTGCATTATTTCTCTAATCTAATTGATTCGATGATATTTTCAAGGTATTTGTCCTGTTTTTGTACTTGAATCACTATTGTGAATAGGATTATTTCTTCCACATCTCATCCAATGCCTAATTGTTAATTACAAAATTTAATTTTAGACCTAGTAACAGAGGCTTGATCTGAGTGTATGTGTGTGTAATTTACAAAGAGAGAGACAATTATTATGGGGGTAAGTGACTAATGACAAAATTTTCATTTTGGGGCAGAGTAACTCTTTAATACTCTCCTGACATAAACATTGCATCTAAAAGTGAAGCTCCTACAAATGCATAATCAATAAGGTCAGGTGCAAAAATAACTATGCACTTCTTAGTGCCAAATCTTCACTGCGTGTCTTTAGTAAATCCTGACAGTACTACAATGCCAAAAGACAGTTTGTTCTGGTGCAAGCTGTTAGTAAGTCTGGCCCCAAATTCTTAAAGGTTCCTGCAAACAAATTCTAAAACATGAAAAAGGTTCCTAAATCCCTCCCACTCTTAAAAATGGGTCAGATAAGGCACTGATCAAGTCTCTTAAACTCTGACCTGATATGTAACCAGGACAGCATTGGCGTGGTGCCTCCTCCAAACACCCAAACAGTGAAGAACACAATGAGCAGGGTCGTGGTGAACATCATCTGCCGCGCATATGTGGCGGTGTCACGGATAGCCAGAGCGAATGCCATTGCCCCTCTCAGCCCTGCAGAGCACAAACACACACACAGCAGTCACAATAGGTTTTAGTAAGAATGACAGGCCTGCTACAAATAGAATGGAAGTGCACTTAAGCAGGCAAACAGCCATCACACTCAATCAGTTGTGTTTTAGGGGCTCTGCACTTTGCTGCCCTTTCAGCTGGGTGGTGTTGTTCGTCTGGAGGGAGCTGCTCCACATCAAGAGCCGTTATTAGAGATGTTCTGATTCTGATGCCTTTTTTCACTCTTAATTTAGATCTCGATAAGCTTCAGCAGGGTGCTGAAATCTACAGAGAGTTCACATCAAAGAGTCTGACACTTAAGGACGCTACAAAACTGATTGCACGGATTTATATTCTACTTCATTGTATTTATTAAAGGGGTCTGTCTCTTTAATGTCACGCAAACATCAGTGAAGAGCAAGTAAGCCAGGTGTGCACAATACCTGCAAACATCATCATGTGCTGAAAGTTTCCCCTGATTTTGTGTCTTCGGCCCAGGTTAATTATGAAAGACAAAGGGTAGATGTTCAAGGCCCGGCCGATAAAAATGGCTATCTAGTAGTCAAAATGTTAAAGAAAAGTCTTCTCACATATGATTTATAACGTTCATGGAAATTTAAACCTACGCTACTGTTCAAAATGGTTTGCATTAACATTGGGTAGGATGCATTAACATTTAATCAAGTGACAGTAAAGAGTTTTCCTATTTTTAAAACACTGTTATTAAAAAAATAAAATAAAAATAATAATAATAATAATAATAAGCAGCACAGCCATTTTCAACACTGATGATTATAGAAAGACTTTCTTGAGCTTCTATGATTTCTAGAGGATCATTTGATACTGAAGACTGGAGTAATGGATGCTAAAATTAAGCTGTCATCAAAGGAATACATTTTAAAATATAATACAGTTATTTTAAAGTTTTAGAATATTTCACAATATCACTGTTTGCACTGGATTTTCATCAGATAAAAGCAGCCTTGTTAAGCATGAGAGACTTGTAATATTGCACACAAGTGAAACTGATCACTTTTATGGTGTTTTTGGCCTATTTGAAAATGTCCCAAACTAAAACTATTTGATAGAATAGTAACATGTTATTCCTTTAGAACAATTACATAATGCCTCGTAATGGCCATAAATGACATAAATCAAGATGATGACACAGCCATTAACTTTTTCAGATGTTTTTAAGCATTTGGCTTGCATGTACATCTTCTCTAAAATGCTGTCACACTCTTAAACTAACTGGTAAATGCTAAGGCTTAATGCACATTACCGCCTCCTCATGTAGAATCTGCAATAAACATTTCAGAAAGACAAGGATACAAAGGCTCCAAATATGAAAATGGGGCTGAAGACGTGATTCTGAAAGGTGAAGAGCGCCAAGCCCATGTATGAGAAGATGAAGTTCTCTGCTAGGAAGTGCAGCACCTCAAACAACTGCAATAGCAAAGAAACACATGTATGCATCTGACAACAGCACATTTGGTCAACAAAACAGCTGAAACAACATTCATAAAAGCAAAATGACACATTTTCGAGACATGCTTTACCTCTATTTACTCTACAATGGCTTTTATAACACATGTTATTTCTGAGGCTGAGGCCGATATTTTAAATCCCTGTGACTATAACCCTTCTCTGTATAGACAGGTGCTTTGATAAAACAAATCCAGCTCCCTGGAAAGAAAGCCAGTGCCACAGGGGTGTCAAAATTACTGTATGCACCCCACTTCACTTCATCACACATTGCACTGCTCTGACAACACCACAGAGCTGCTGGGAATTCACTTAGCACTATCCCTCGACTTGTGACCTCCCTGCATCAAAGCATCTTTTGAAGTAGAAAAGGCAGGTCTCCCCCCCCAAAAAAAACATTGCG
>JAUMHI010000041.1:12040291-12080410 GCA_032359435.1 Enteromius unitaeniatus | reverse complement strand
CTGTATGCCAAAATCATCAATATTAAAACAATAAAAAGGCTTGAACTACTTCAGTTGTGTGTAATGAATCTAAAATATATAAAAAGGCTAATGTTTATCAGTACATTACATAAAATAATGAACTTTATCACAATATGCTAATTTTTTGACAAAGGACCTGTATATCGTTCGATATATATCGCCCAGCCCTAATTTGGCTGTGCGAACTTATGAGAGGAGCAGTTCACATGTCCGGTGCAAATATGTGTAGAGCACGTGCTGTCTATCAAACATCATTGGTCCTTATTCTTATTTAGTCAAACATACAAAAAAATATTTTGGTTAAAACTGCATCTGTTTCTCAAAATAACATTATATAATATTAATGATATTAATATAAATCATGATATTGTTTTCTTTCAGTTTCAGAGTGATAAGTCACATGGTATTGACAACTGGAAGGAGAAGAAATTAAAAATGGTGTAAGATTTTCTATTAACCATGTTTTCTTAAGAAAAGCATCTCCTGTTTCAGTGTAACAGCAAGCCTGATGTCTGCAGTGAAACTGAATTAGAGAGGAGAGGTCTGAATGCACGTAGGGGAGGGGTAACAGAGTGTGTGTGTGTGTGTGTGTGTGTATGTGTGTGTGTGTGCACGCCAAAGTAACAACGCACAGACCCCAAAAGCAACAGGGCCATCGGCATGTAGACAAACCAGAGTACGACTTGGACAGAAATAAACTCAACACACAGAAGTATAAAACAACCCACATGTGCAGTGTGCAACAAAGCTTAAATGAGCATGAGCAGGCATAATTAGGTTAGCATCACATTTAGAACCCTGCAAAGACAATGAGTGACCTCGGAGATCTCTCATCCAATCAGAATCTAGCTAATGCAGTTAGCGTTTGTCTTCCCCTGCACTGTTGCACATGTCACAGTACACCAGACCAAAACACAATTACAACACATTATATGGAGCATCTCTTGTTCTCCAGGAAAAGGGAGGGGAGAAGAAAGTCCCTGACAGCCCGGTCTGAATGCTGTAATAAACAGTAGGCAATACAGATAAAAAGAAAAGCAAATACACCCAAGTAGACACAACTGCAATGTTACCATCTATGCAGCCAGTGAGCAGGTGTCTCTGTACTGAGACCCAAAGCATGTCAACCTTGATTCAACATGGGGAAAAAAATACTATTTTTAAGTATATGATACTAATACAACAGCCGGAGTCAAATTTGCTTTGTGACTGAGTGCAATTCATCCTATAAAGACGTGGAACAAGTAGAATGGGCCAGATTAATAGGAAGGAAGCTAGTGCATACTATCAAAGCTAATTAGACGCTAGAGAAAGCTCTGATGGAGTGTTTGATGGATGGGAATATAAAAGATCGCTTTTGAGGGTGTGGAAAGAGACAGACCAGTTTGAAATCAAGTTAAACATTACAAATTGGGTTTAAAACATGAATTGGACCAGGCTGTTAAAATTACACAGCCTATTTTTATGTTTAAAAATATACATAATGAAAACTGAAATAATACTATTCAGAAACAAGGGAGTTTAGAAGCTTTTTTAATAGTTAAAACGACTGTAGCAGGAATAAAACAGCTTTGTATTATGTACTGCTTAAAAAGAGGGGAGCAGCATATATATTTATATATATATATATTTTTTTTTTTTTACAATTCCATTCAAACATTAGAATGTGGTAAGATTTGTTTAATGCTTCTGATTAAAAGCATCTTATGTTCACCAAAGCATTTATTTGATGAAAAATACACTAAATCCTGTACTTCTATGTTAGATGACTCCACTATTCAATTGAGGCCAAAAAGACTGTTTTGAAGTTATGGATAGAACCATCGACTCCCACAACCTTTACTTTGTTATCTTATTTCAGAGACATTGTTTTGCTAAAAAGTACCACTGCCAGGCTCAACGGTGCAAAGAACAGCACTATTCAGAGTTAGACCATTATTGCAGAGATGTTACTAGAGAAACTGAAAATTTGATATTCAGATTGTGCCTATGTGACTTATTTCTTCTAGTGTTCATCATCTTTTCTCTCTGTACAAGTGGACAGTTTCATGGCATCTGTTGGTGTATAGTTCTTTGAATTGGAAACTGTGGTCTGTTTCTAAAGTGTGACAAAATCTGAATAAAAATGTTGATCACAAAAAAATAGTTGTACTATTTAACAGTAGTGTATGTAACTTCTCACAGAGCACCAAACACCGTCTACTGCATTTAGTATAAAAGCCCCTATTATTAATTCCACAGTGGGAATACTGCAAAATGCATTGGAAGTCCCCAAGACTTTTGTTGAACTGTTGGAAATGCTGTTATTTAATAGCAAAAGTAAACCGACGGGTATGTGCACAAAAAAGATCCCAGGGTCAACTATTTAGATGCATGAACATAGCAATGCCTCTCATATTAATCTAATCTAATTTACTGAAACGATGTGAAACCAAATAGTTCAAAGAATATGAACCTACACATAAATAAGCAGCTAGCTTACTTCAACCCAGTCTTTTCCTTGTGTCCAAGAAATTCTTCAGACCAACCACTGATGTTAAAGCTCATTTTACTGAGACATGAAACATCACTGACTTTAGAGAAGGCTTTTGGTTTTATACACTTAAGGAATTAGTTAATCACAAACAAATAACATTGGGTCACCATTTAAATCACCCTCATATTATTAAAACCCATATGATGTTCTTCCTTCTGTATAACATAAAAGATGACATTTGGATGAATTGCACTGCTCTTATTGTATCCACGAAGAATGGGGAGAAAAAAGAAATATAAAAAAGAATGCCATAAAAAATATAATTTATCATTGTCACAAGTGATGCAATTCTAATAATCTTTCCTTGCAACACTCTGTTAAACCGTGAATCTAGATTTTGTGTTCAACTGAATATTCAAAAGAGCAATTTATGAAATTGAAAAGTGTAGTGATCACTCTTTATCTAATGAACACTAGACGTGACTTCAATTTCAAACCAGGCTGTCACATTGAAGTTGTGATGTTATGATGTTGTAGTGGGTATTTTTACGCTTAAACATTACCAATAATTGGAAAGCAACCAGTATAATTCTTCAAAATGTTGTGTTCCACAGCAGTAAATGCATTTTTGGTATTTGGCCCAAGTATTCCTTTACAGTAGAGAAGGTTTGGGGAGGACCTTTGACACAGAAGACATACCGTCACATTACTGTAGTCTAATCCAACCTGAAATACAAATCTGTCACACTACTCAAAGCTAGAATGAGGAACTCAGCAGGAAGAAGACAGAAACAAAATAAGAAACGAAACCCCAGGCGTCTGAATGCCTGAACAGCAGTTATGGTGTAAAATTGAAGGCACACATAAGATATTATGCAATATCATAATGCATACTGGCTAATACACGTGTCAGCTATTATGGTGCATTCAAGAACATCAATCTATGCCACAGCCATTTAAAAACCACACAGAAATATCATGTCATTCGATGCAAGGTTTGTATTAGCACTCGTTCGAGCTAGCAAGCTACACAGTCTCGTTCATATGAGGCTTAGCTAAGGGTTTACATGATGGCTGTGTCTCAATACCTAACGAACTGCCTATCTAGACAGAAAATGCGCAAAAACATGCGACCGAAAATTATTCAGCTCGGTACTATCGGCCAAAAAATGCGGCGGTTGATTCGGTTTAGCCAGACACACGCGATGCCGAACGCATTCCGCCTTTTTCAAGACTCATTTCTTACCGTATATCATTGCCAATCCTGTTTCGTGCAGGAAGCGCACTCTTCTGTGTTTGAAGAGCCATATTGTGAGGATAGTGAGTGTCAAAAGCAAAATAAATGTGAGTAAATTCACGCTGTCCTGCCTGTGACTTTCCTCTGCTTCTTTCTCCGTGGTAAGTTCCTCTATGCCGCCGTCATCTGCTCTTATCCGACAACATTGGCTTAAAATGAACATTAAAATGGGAAATAGTGAGCTGTGTCCTCCTAATGCATATATTGTCCATGGCTTTGGTGCTGTGGCCGCCTCCATGGTGCAGGATGCTGGTGGCGGGTTTCCTCACTCTCTGCCTCAGCTGCGTCAGGTAGAGTCAGAGCAATCATGAGAGGTATCAGAGCAGACCGCGGCTCAGGCTCTTAAAGAGACAAGCACACCAATACTGGAATACTACTACAGTCCTTGAATGTCATACAGAACAGGGCTTGAACCTTAAAAAAAGGTTCAACGAATGATTTTATACCCATGGATGTAAAAATATGTTAGAGTCTGGTTTATTATCACCTAAATTAATTAAATATTTGTTTGTTTTCTCTGCTGAAGTTTGTGGACAGGCAATTTTGAGATGTGATATAAACATTTCAAGTGGGGATGTAAACATTTAAAGCATTTTTTCCACTGAATATTTAGTTGTTTGAAGAATGTGAAACCTTTCAGTTTTTCTGACCTCCAAAGGTCCAGCTGGCACGTTGATGGAAACCAACAGGAATTTAAGATTTCCTTTTTGCTCTTCTGCATACTATCACACTTCCTTTGCTATATGAAAAATGGAAAGTCATCATTTTCTGGTTCTGAGAACTACATGTATCTTTGTAGTGCAGTAATGGTTATAACCAAAAAAATAATCACACATTTTATATTGATATGTTGTTTGCACTTCAAGTGCCACATGCACTTTTACAAGCTGTTTGGACTGAAATGTGTGTTGGAAGTGTGTGTACGCAACCACCCTGCAATGATAAAGAGCCACGAGTAGTTTTCTTTTAATTTAATAAAAATAAGTTGCCCCTTCTGAAATCAAGCCATTGTCAAATGCATGTCGTTGTGAGAGGCCGCGCCCACAATAGTTGATTGACAGCAGCGTGTCTCACAGACTGAACTGGTGTCTTACCTCAGACCCGCCCTGAGTGAGCCGTCATAAAACCCAGACTCAGAGACGAGCAAGACTCCTAATACCGAGTTCAGACTGCATTATTTTAGCCCCTGACAGGTTTTGAGAAATCGCAGACAAATGCCCGAAAGCACAGGCAAATCGGTGCTCGTTCACGCGAGCGACAATCACACAGTGTGAACTATCAAATGATGCGATCTGAGAGAATCAGCGACACCCCTGAGATATTTGGCTAAATATCTGAACTCTGTCACGATTCTAAATCATGCCGTGTGAACTTGTTCTGACTGAAAATAACATTGGCCATTACCTAATCATTCATGATCCAGCCTCACCTACAGAAGCAGTGAGTATAATGTCTTTTAATGAAAATTTGCAAATCGCCCTTCCTAATAATGTGCTAATGAGCAAGTTTCACTATGAATACAGCTAAAAAAAAATATCCCCTGAAAGCGCCTCGGACAAGAGGGGCGGAGTCGGCGGAGCTCGTGAAAATTGAAAAGGGACGTACACAGAACAGCTTCTGAAGAGCTGTTTTTGACAGGGTAAAATGAGCGTGTTTTACACTACCCTTGAGAAATTTTAAAACAAAACTATATTACAAACTTCCCATTAAGACCCTAAAGAGTCATATTAGCATATAAGTATGACTCCTTTAAGCAGAGCTGGCAAGTGTAGGTCAGTTTAGAAAAAAGTTCTAGAAGAAAAAAGAAAAAAAGGATTTTGTCGCAGTGCTTTAACAACTTTTCGACAATCAGTTCTGAAAATGTTCTGTATGTGCTACCTGAAATAAAGTATTAGGTTATTTGAAAAGTATGTGTATTTTTTTTTTCTTTTAAAATGCTATTTGTTCATTTGTCATTAATAGTTATCAGGTGACATCACACGGATAAGTTCATACGTGAAGAACATGTTGCTTGTAACACAACAGTTGAACAGCCAAGCATAATACTTGCTATCTGTCACATCATGTATATTTAATACAAATGTATGTAAATGATAAGTCACACACCAAAAAGCCCATGTTAAACTGTGATATTTTAAGTTGCTCTGTCAAACCGCATTTCACATCTGAGGAAAAAAAAAGAAAAGGTTTTCTTGGCAAACACATAACACATAAGCGAGTAACTTAAATCATTACGTCTTCCACATACATTTTATTTTCCCAGTAATATTATTTGTCTGAAATGCAGACCACATACAAACACACACACATCTGGCCTCTTACTGCATTTCTGGACAATTCACTCAATGAGCTTCAATGGTACTTAATTTTTTTTTTTTTTAAATCAGCTAAACCACATAGCAATACATTAAAATGTTTAGAATGTATGAGTTTTTGTTTTCATTTAGAAGCACAAACTGACACATTAATGAACAGGTTGTCAATAAAGTGATAAATTGTATTTGCTTGCTTTTTTTTTTAAAGGTCCCCAGTAAGAGCAAAGCATCTTATACAAAAGCTAATCTTACAGCAATAATGGGACAAGATGATACACACATACGCAATATGCAAAAAATAAAAGCATCCAACAGTGTAATCCGAGTGCACACATTTTATGGTAGACTTTAATTATTCATATGCCAGGATGAGTTTACACAACGCACGAAGAAAATGCTTTATTTGCATATGGCAGGGGTCAAATATTAGTGTACCCCCCCCCCTCCCCCCTTCGATAGATACGGCTCAGCTTTGATTCGCTGTTCCCTAGTAACGCGGTGCGCTGTAGTGATTGGCTAGCTCGAGGGTCAAGGAAACGGGAAGCGCACAGGTTGCGTGTTCTTGATTGCTTTCTGGGGAGGGCGAGAGAAAAGCGGCGCTACTGCGGCTGATCGAGACGCTTTCAGAAACAGGAGGGGCGCGCTGACATATCGCATCGTCTATAAATGGGGTGCTGCTTCTCCAAAAAATCGAGGAGAAAATCTCCTAAAAAAGACCCTGCTTTGCCCGATGGTGACGAGAGCGCCACGGGCAATGACCTCCCAGAAATCAACAACACTGCGCTGGGCAGCAACAGCAACCAGGAGGCTCCCAAGCAATACAGCTGGGACAAACGAGAAAAGGTACGGCCCGTTTTTGTGCTGCACAGTATATAATGTTGCATAACTGCTTTAGGAACGATACAGTATGATCTCCGGATAGCTATTGTTAAGCGCGCGCTATTAAGCCCGTTTTATGCCGTTCACAACACGCTCGCGATAGGTTTGGCCCCTTTACTTTACGCTCGTTTCGACTGATTATCGATACGAGTGTCTGTCGCCGGTTATAGGTTTTCAAATGCTATGGTACACTATAGACAGAGCTTATTATCGGCTTAAAGTCAGGGCACGTAACTTGCTTGTCTGGCGTTTGTCCAGATAACGCTGTGTTAAGGATTAGCACATAAGTGGTGTCGCCATCAACACGTTTGACGCCGTATCAGAGAGAGGAAGAGAAGAAGTAATAAGGGTGGGAGTGTCTGTCTTCCCCTCCGACCGCAAACGCATTACTGAGCTTTGAGAGCATTGAAGTGTCCGGACGTTTATACAGTTACTGTAGTAACATTGGCCAGGTCGATGCAGATTGAAAGGCAATTCAAGGAGACATGTCACTCTCCAACGGTTTGCGTTTTCTCTATGATCTGCCAAAGGAAGATAGATTAGACTAGTTCTCAACCATGGGTCAAGGCCCACTAGAGGGCCTCAGCAAACTTCCAGTTGACCCTGTAAGATTCATTTTAAAATATGTGACTCTGGACCACCAAACCAGTCATAAATAGTATATATGTAGCAATAATCAACAATACATTTTATGGGCCAGAATGATTGATTTTTCGTTTAATCCAAAAATCATTTGTGTATTTATAAAACGTGTGCGCCATGAAGACATTTTGTAAATTTCCTACCATAAACTTCATTTTTGATTGGTAATAATTACTTCATTTGGACAATAAAAGGCTGTAAATGCAATTTTCTTAATATTTAGATTAGATAATTAGATTGCACCCTCAGATTTCATAAATTATACATCAATGAAAAGCATATTTTTCACATTGATGACTTTCAATTTCAATAGCTTACCCATATGACTGGTTTTGTGGTCACGTATAGTACAAAAATACTATAACGTGATAGCTCTGTTCAGTTTTTAGTCCGCTGGTAATTACTATTTTTAAGCAATGGGTTCCTTGGGGAGTTTTTTTATACCCGTTTTGAATCTGTGGTCAAATTTTGGCTTGATGTTCAAATTAACGTTAGATGTTTTTTAAATACATGATTTAGGTTGTATTAGAATGACAGTCAATGCATAGAACAAGCCCCCTCTGTTACTTCTTTCTGTAATGCTCTACTCTCGGATATATATCACAATACAGTTACAGTAGAAAGGATTTTTTGCTACTTCCATTTTTTTCATTGCTTAAATTTGTTTAAGCAATGTAAAAGGGAGTTGCCAGGGTGTTTTAAGTGGTTGTTAGGTGGTTACAAGTCAAAAGAGCACTTGATTTCTGTAATAGTCTGTCCCTAGATAAAGAACAAGGGCCTCCTTCAGTTTTAAATCTGTGTTGTTGTTGTTGTTGTTGTTCCCATTTTCTATTTTTGCTTCTCTGTGATGAAAGTTTATTTGCAACATGATTTGAGGTATCATTTGGGTTCCAAACAATGCAGAATGAGTTTCCAACTTGGAAGGAAATTTGGTTATTTGTTGGCCACAAATTAAGATGAAATTCTGATAGCTTGTAATGTAAATAAATTATATGTAGAATATTATAACAGCATAACTGGATACTTGCATGAGATGCATATCAATATTAATTGTTACTCTATTTCCCAGTAAAAGAAATAGTCTTAGTAAGTTGATTTTACATACTTAGATTTATAATCAGCGCTCTAGTTTTATTTTGTGGCCATATAATTTAATGCAACATATAATGCAATGCATTACAATGATGATCATGAGATAAACAAAATGTTCCTCAGAAGCCTGTTGTATCACATACTTACATTTGACATTTTTGATGTATTGACAATCAAGTAAAAATAAGTTGCTTCAGCCCCTTATTACCAAATGTTCATATTGAAACAATAATATCTAAACAAAAGCTATTCTCAAAATTATATTATTAAAAAATGTAAAGCAAAGAGATCACAACCTGAAGGTGGAGAATATTTGATCTTTTACTAGCTAAAATGTGTAAACTATCAATCAGAGGGTCGAAGACATGTAGGATATCGTACTGTATAAAAATAGTATTGTATAGAATAGTTTATTTTAGCAAAGTTTTGATTATGCTGATAATTTAGATAAATTAAGGCCTTAGAAATTATTGTATCAAACATGATACAGTAGGCTTTAGAGTGTTAATACTTGGGGTTTGTTCTCAAGTATAGTTTACAACTACAGAATTTTATTTAATTATTTATTTTTTGGACAAAAGCATAATCTCTTTAACTAATAAACACACATTTTGAGGGAGGGAACGTCCAAGAGTGTGAGGGGAACCATAGAGCCAAAGATAGCGGATAATGGTTTTATTGCTCTTTTAAGTTCTCCATTTATGTACATGTTTGCACATCTTTTTTTGCAGGTTGACCCGAAAGAGTTTATGCTGACAGGTCTCAAGAATGAGACAGTGGGCCGGTTACCAGACAAACTTAATGGCCAGCAGTTTGTCATTCAGGATTGTGAAAACTGTAACATCTACGTATTCGACCATTCGGCGACTATTACCATTGACGACTGCGTGAACTGCCGTATTATGTTAGGTCCGGTCAAAGGCAGCGTATTCTTCAGAGACTGCAAAGATATCAAGTGTGTGGTGGCCTGCCAGCAGTTCCGCACAAGAGACTGCAAGAAAATGGACGTCTTTTTGTGCTGCGCCACCCAACCCATCATCGAGTCCTCGACAGGCATGAAGTTTGGCTGCTACCAGTACTACTACCCCGAGTTGGCGTTCCACTTTAAAGATGCGGGCCTCAGCATCTTTAACAACAACTGGAGCAATATTCATGACTTCACACCCGTCTCTGGAGAAACCAATTGGAGTCTCCTACCGGAAGATGCTGTTGTCCTGGAGTCTGTGCCTCTACCAGATCCCGAGTCAGAATTCAAGTCCGTGAGAATCTCTGCTGAAGCAAGTCGAAGCATAGTGCCCATGACCAAAGGAGGGCGCCGCACCGAGAGCGAAGAGTCCTGCCTGTTTGTCTTTTTCTCTGGAGACTACACCACTGCTAACGCACGCAAGCTTATCGATGAGGTAAGAACTCATTCCATCGAGTCGATGCTGTTGAATTGGTTGCGACAATGAGTGATTCAGGAATTGTGTAGCATATTTGTTCATCGTTGAAACTTGAGGTTTCTTAATCTGGAGGTTAATCAGAATGAGTCAACATTTCCTACTGTTGCTTATCTAAAGAAAAGCTGTGTGTTTATTACTCAGTTTCGCAGCAGGTTTTTCATGTTAATTGGGAATTGAAATCAGTTTTCTTCAGTCACCCCACCTACATAAATAGAAAAGGGGATGTGTACTATTTCCCACTTCACTTCACTAACATCTATTTTTATCCGCTACAGATGTTGCCTAAAAAGTCTCTATATTATTTAGTAAAGGAAGGAAGTCTTAAAATGTATTTAGTTGTGAGCACCTTTATTTTTGTTCTATTATTTTGTTACTAGAAGCAGGATGGGCAAAACAGGAAGTGCTCTGCCGCATAGTTGTAGGGGTCTGATTTGACCGTTAACAGTTTCAGCCATAGTTCAAAAACAAAATTCTAAATTAATTTGCTCCTCGGCTTCTTGCCATGAATCCAACACTTTTATGCAGAATTCAAGAAAACTATGTACCTGAAAGAAGCACCTAATTGGTATTCATTCCTGCATTTTATTTTGATATCATATTATCAAAAACATTTACAACCATTACACTGTAAAATAAATTAACATCATAGCACATCATTCACACTAACACAATAAATAAGAAATGTTTTTTCATGTGCCATTAAAGCAATATATTGTTTTACCTAAACTATCCGTCCCCCTCCAATATTTGGATTTGTCAAAGCAAATTTGTGAGGAAGAGACAGAAAAAAGGTATCTTGCTTCACCTTTTTGTTACCGAGTTCTGCTAAGTAGAAATTATAGTTGTGATAATTTTGTTTTATTTTTATGCTTTTCAATTTAAACAACACGCATAAATTGCAGTCTGTAACAATGTGTAACCAAGCTGATTTGCAAAATACTTTATTTTTTTGTATCCACCTAAATGCAGGCGACCGCCAAAGGCTTTGTCCTCATTCAGACCAAAGAGGTTTCCATGCGCCCTGAGGATGTGAACCGAGTGTTCCAGAATAACGCAGAAAGCCTCACCGAATGGATCACCAAAGGTGCTGCAATGCAAGAACATGCACAGGATCTTATAACTTATGTCTTTTATAACTGATCTGTGTTCCTGCAGGTCCAGTGGTAGCTCTTGAGCTGAATGGAGATGGTGTGGTGGAGGCGTGTCGATCCATTGCCAATGAAATGTTCAATGGGACTAAGGTAAATAAGAGGAAGCTATTACTTCTCAAGTCTATCTATTAATGATTTGCTCTGGTCATCTAATGTTTTTCATGTTGTCTGCTGCTTTTCCTGCAGCTGTTTGTTTCCGAGAGCAAAAATACATCCTTGCGTGATGTCGACAACTTTTTCAACTTTGCTGACATGCAGATGGGACTGTGAACCTGGCGCAGAGGAGCACCTCGAATTAATGTGGGTTCATGTTTGCTTGGTTCATTTTGTGAATTGGACTTATGCGAAGCCACTGATATCTCAACACTTTTAGGGGTTTATAACCACTTTTTTTAACAGACAGATTTGCTCTCTGATCTAAACATTTTTTACATTTTCATGCCAATGAAATGGGCATATAGTCAGTTAGAGTATTTGGAACCAATCGTGAAGGCAAGTGCCTTTAGATAGAGAACAAAATCAAGAACTGGAACTTTAGTCTAATCAACAATTGCTGTGGACAATTTATCACTTATGCTGAAAATAATGAATTTGATTATATAGATATTTATTAAATTCTTATTTTCCCTAAATGTAACGCTAGAAATTGTTTTATTCTCCTTTGCTTGTATATATGTTTTCATTACATATTGTATAGTCGTTCAGTTTGTGTATAATGGATAGATGTAAACAATATTTGTCAAATGCCAGAAAACATGAACTGTTGAATCAGGTTTTGTTTTTTTATATTTAACAGAAATATATATTTACTCGTAGCCATGTGTTTTATTTCTTTTTCTTGTTAGCATGGCTTTTGACTTGTCTCCAAATTGTATTTTCTATGATTTTCAGTATTTTTAAGGTAACACTGTTCTAATGAGAATGTAAAAAGTTCCATCTGATACATTGAATGTACTACTAAAAGGAGCTTTAGCCGTCTCCTTTACACTGCTCTATTTTTGTAGCAACATTTTAGTGAGCACAACCTTTCTGTGACCAAAACGTTTTTTGTACATTTGAGAAAATCACAGTGTACTTTTTTTATTTCTAAATGGTTCTTACTTGTACGAGACAATTTTGTAGAGTTAAATATAAACTGTGATTTGTCAATACATTCATTTTAGTCAAAAGTTATGTGTCATCTTTTTTTTTTTATCTACATACAGACACAAAGATATATCTGCATCTTATTACACTAATCAACAGTTATTATTATACTAATATCAACAGTTTTGTTAGTAAATTTTTGATTATGGAAAGAGATTGCGAGTTACTCAATCTACTTAAGTAGCGTTACATAATGTCAGAAACAAGAAAACAGTTTGAAGGCCAACCTAGAAGGCTAATTTGGGTTCTGTTATGTGGTGAGGATTACTTGGGGTTAATTGTTTTGTTCAACAACATAAATTACACTAGTTACTAAATAAGTGTGTTACAGTGGTTGCCTGATTTGTCAAGTTCAAAAACACATCCCTGAGGATTTTTTTATTTTATTTGTCATAATAGACCTTGATGAAATGACCTTGGTTACAGATTTCACAATTATTTGATAAATAAATAATTGACTATGCAAAATTCTCTCTTTTATATATATATATATATATATATATATAGGCCCATTACATAATTTTATTATGTTGGCACATTTCAAGCAAATTGTTAATGCGTGCAACAGTTCTGTTGCAGACTACAAATACTGCATATGTGCCATACTGGTCTAAATTGGTCTAAAGCCTAGGAAACGTCCTCACAAAAAAAAAAAGAAAATTGTATGTACGCAAATTATATATTAATCCAAGGTACACATTTATACTAATTGTGTAGTTAATTGTCATGTTGTATTTTCTGAATGTTTTGGAGTATTTGGCAAAGGTTTGGCCATTTCAAAGGTTTAAATATTAATTGAACCAAAAAAAAATGTTAGTTGATAACATAATATACTTTATTTTTGACAAACATCCCACGTTTTGATAGTGACTGCACATTTTCAATAGTGACAGTAATGCTTTGGTAACAACCACATCACATTACAGAATTTAACTTACTAAAAGGATACTAAAACACTAAACTAAAACTAAAACTGAAAATGGCATAACTAAAATGGTTTATATCCCCCCCCCAAATATGAGGATAATGTGTTCCCTTTATCACTACCGAAACAATAATGATGACGTATTTGTCAAAAACAGAGATGTCAATACCAAAACAAAAGTTTTTAGATACTTTTGAACCTAACTCAAAGATGCTAATCAGCACATGTTAGCTAGCACAATTCTAATCAGTGGTACACATCTAAAAACGAAATATTTTGAAATAATTCACACAATTTTTTAAATACATTTACCTTTTATTAAAGACATACTCACCAGAAATGTAGGGGTGTGATTAAAGTCAGTCTCAGTCAGTGGCCTAAAACATACACCGTTTCGGTAATGACATGAAAACGCGGGACACATTTTTACACAGAAAATATTACAAAAATAGTTTACAAAGAAAATATAAGGGTAATATTTTAACCACTTTTTAAAAGAATCAGAAAGACAATTTTAAAAACAACAATGGGAAAAAATAAACAAAATTACTTCAACAACATTTTCATAAGTTAAAATTTAGGGGTTAGGTTTCGGGACAGCCTGCACCTCCCAATTAAAAGCACTCAAAAATGATGATGTATAGGCTATATTAAGCTTACTAATATTTGAAATATGATTGTGGATATCAGTAGAAGGATCTTAGTAAACATCTAACATTTTAATACTTCAATTAACGTATTTTTGTTGTAGGACAGCAGTTTGCACCAATTCTGTAGAGTGGCCCATATACTATAAAAACCTAATAATTAACTAGCCTACATCACAGCCTTCTATAGCGGCAACTAAATTATATTTACCTGCCACTGAAAAGAAGTGCGCTAACTAGTCCGGTTTCCACTGGCTCTCAGCGGGGCCTTGAATAGGGCGGAGTTTAGGACCCAGCGGTCGGGTAGTACAATAGAGCTGTTGTGTCGTGGTGAGAGGCTGATTTCTGCTTTTGGGATATTGACAGTGGGACAGAAAAGAAAAAACGAATATTTACCTCATTTCTACTCTGCTGACTTGAAGACGGCCTTGCGAAGTCTATCGCCTTGTGCGATCGTCCAGAAACCCTGGATTTTTGGAGGAGAGGTAAGGGTGCAGCACGAACAATACTGCTCGTGTCTTCACACGGGGCTCAGTGTGCCAGTTATCCAGGCCTGCTGCTTCCTACAGATCCTCTACGAGCAGGGCTTTACCTTCACGTTACACAACTGGGACAATATCGGTAACGGCGGTAATATTATCCTCGCGTTAAAGTTGAAACGGAATGTTGCTGTACGGCCACAGGAAGTGTTATTGCAGCAGGAGAAGGTATTGTAGTGAATGGAGAGGGTTCGTCATGTTGGGCGGCTCGAGTTTGGCGCCAAGGCCGTCAGAAACCCTCGCGCGTAACGTTACAGCAATGGAGGACACCAGCATGCTCGCACACAGACCCAGTGCTGCTGGTTAGTGAGACTTTACAGGAAAGCATTGCTGTGTTTACCATTCCGTTCTTTTTTTTAGCTTGAGCTGAGTCTGTACACTCAGCATGGGAATAAAAACTGAGTGGGAAACAGTCATAACAACACAAGGACTCGTTAAACGTTTCTTTTCGTTGCATCATGTTTTAGTTTTACAAGGAGGCGATGTGCATTTGGTGAATGGGCACCATTTGGATATTCGTTAGCTGGATTTTGTAGCCCACATCTTGTGTTATGAATGGAAAGCGTGTAATGAAACTACTTTTTGTAAAACCTTCCTCGTTCGGTAAAGAACACTTAATGTTACGTCATACGCGAAATGAATGATTCCGCCGACGGAACGCGTGTGTTTATATAAACGGCGCCAAATCTGTGAAAAGCAAATGAATAAATGACACGGAAACAGTATGACTAGTTTTAATTCTAAAGCAGGACTAGCACAGTGCAACAAAGTTTGGAGCGGAAGTACTGCTGTTGGAATGCGGGAATGCCCTCCTCGAGCTTCCGTTTCCCCTCACTGCTTCCCGCGAAATCCCTGACCACTGCGTGCTTTTAGTTTACGCTTAGTTTGACTCCATCAATCAATTAAGATACTTTTAAACAAATGTTGAGGTTAGGGCAACTTTGCATAGGTCAGTTATAAAGTGCTTTTATTGGTCAATAAATGAAGGTTTTCTAGTACACTTGGCCAGTGCAGAGATGGAAGGGATTTACTTTCAGTCTTTTGAATAATTTCACTAAAATATTTGTTTAAACAATCGTTCTGTGAACATTTGTGTAGGTGTGTGTCATCGTTATACAAAATACAGCAAAGCTCGTTTTCTTGTTAACTTAAATTTAACCTAAATTAAATTAAAAATTTAATCTTTCACAAATTAATTGGTATATGTGGGTTAGTGGGTAAAAAGTTAGATTGAACAAAATGCTCTCCACACACTAAAGGTGTCACATTTACTGTCGGTCAGCAAATATCCGTGGGTGAAATTCAGTTATCTAAACTTTAACTCAATGAATTTAGAAAAAGACAACAGACCGTTTTTGCTGTAAAATATTGGCGAAATTAAATAACATGAAAACATCTTAAGAAAAAAAAAATGTAGTAACTGTTCTCTGTAAGGTTCTTCGTGGACCCATGTTTTTCTATTAAAAAAAAAAACTTTATTTTTAAGAAAGTAGTATCATTATTATTGTGTATAGCATCATCATTTATTGTGTATATGGTCATGTGGACTGACTCAAATGACCGAATGAACAAATGAAATATCCTTCTTTGGCCGATCCGATCAGCAGTTTCTCATTCACAAATAAAATCTCCCAATTCATTCATATCATTCCCAAACAACTTGCCCTGTTTAATGTTTTATGCAGAGAAATTTTGTTTAGTGGTGCTTCAAATCTCAAAATAGCCATTTGTTTATTGAAGAGACATGCTTTTAGCAGGTCCGTGAAATATTTCTCGGTACCCAAACTGTTGGTTCACAGTGCAGTCAGTCTTAAAAAAACAGGAAATGAAAGAAAAATAAAAGTTAATGCATGAAAGTCAACAGCAACATCATCTAAATGATTTGTTTTCTAGCAAAACACCGCTACTTTAATCAGTGTAGTTGTTAATGCTCAGCTCAACATAATAGGAGAGATTTAATTTCAAAGATGATTACTGCGGTGCATTTCTAATAGAGTCAGTAAATGGGACGGGTTGTTGGCACACTAGGCCAGTGTGAGGTGGGTGTGGGGGTGAAGTAGCTCTCAGCAGCCGCTGATCTGTTAGTGTTGGGGTGTGGGGTGGTCTGTCTGGGCAGAGCATTGTGCTTTATCATGGCGCAGTAGGAGTGGGGGTTGGTTTTAGGACTGTGTCATTTTGTCTTGCCATTTCGTACCACAAAGCAAGGCCACCTAGATCCAAAAGCCCCCCATTTCAACAAATTTGTAGTTTGACTTAAAACCTTGCGTATTAGAGGAAATACCCATTCCGTTCTTAATTTAACAGTCTTATTTACAGGTCAGAGTCAATCCCACAATGCTGACTTATTCTAAGTGGATATGGTGCAACTTGTTCGTGACGCTACAATACTGATTCTTTAATGGCATGATAGATACGGCCCAACTCCTAATTAAAAACGTGGTGAGCAAGTCACGCCAACCTTTTTAGTCTCATTAGTGCTTCCTTTTTAAAACATTCATACTGTGCGAATGGGAGCGGGTGCGCGTCAGAGGCAGATGCTCCTCTGTGGCTTTGAAAGGCAGTCTGTTACTGTCACAAATGTGGCTTTAGATCCACCTCAAAAGTCCTTCATGGAGCATTGGAGAGGCACACTGAGTGCTTTTTCTGTTTACTTGGTCTGGAGATATTGCAGTGGGCAGCAGTCATAATGAGCACGAGTTTAAAACGTCAATTATAGAGTGGGTCTGAATGATAAAATACCTGTTTTGTGTGTTACCAGTGATCTGTACCAGTTTGATAATAAATGGTCTCACTAGAATTTTTTTAAACAAGTGAAGTATTTTGACAAAATACTCCTCAAACACTATTCAGTCCAGTAGTCTTCTCTGTACAGAAATTACACGCATCAAGTTTTTGTAAATGCCATAAATTAAAAAATGGGTGCTCAAGAAACATTTCTTATTATTAGCATTAGTGAAAACAAAAGTCTTTTTTTAGAACAGATGCATGGATTTTTTTTTTTGTTTTCAGTTCATAGACCCCCAAACTTTTAAACAGTGGTGTATGCAAATCACGAATCCTTCATGCCTATATCACCAATTCTCTGTTTATAGTTAAACTGAGGAGGTATTTGAATTGAATTTGAACTAATCTAAACAGAAATATCCTCACTTGTAGTAATTTGCCTTGCTTATACGATGTCCTTTTAAGATGTGTCTGTACATAGTTTCATATGTGTGGTTTGGCAGCGGTTGCTCCTAGTGAGCTTGGTTAATATTTATTTAAGGAGGCCTCTCAGTCAGGTATTGGAGTGTAATAAATCACAGTGCAGGTTTTCTTTTGCTGGCTGTCTGTCAGAACTCTTACCCTACGCCGCTTGTTTTACCGCCCCACATTTTCATTCAGATTGTGAAGAGTATGTGTTTACTTCTTAAGTCTTGTTCTTTGTTTTAAGGCATGAGCGAGAGGCAGAGGAGGCACAGTGGAGAAAAACAGTAGCATGCTCTTTAAATTTATGGTGAGTGAAAAACTGCTCGGTGAAAGGAAATCCATTAAAGCTGCCATTTATGGTAATAACATCTATTTCGGGGTACTGAATGATTACCATATACATGTATCATATTTGCATGGTACTTTAATTTACTTTGGAACATATTAAAACCTTTTCATTAATGTATGGTTTGTTTGTACAATAGTATTAAATTTACATCAATATCAATAATTTGACCCATGTGTTTTTGGCTATAGCTACAAATATACCCGTGCTACTTGCGTTCATTCACATATTGGTCAAAAGTAAACATCTATTTTAACAACTATCCAAAAACTATATCAAACTTTTCTTATAAGGAAATGCAAAGTATATTTTACTTTTTTTTTCCCAAAATAACAATGCATGAGAATAAAAAGCTCTAATTACACTTTAAAGGTATGCAGTCAGTGGGATCTATTTATTTATTGAAGATTATTTTACATTATTCAGAAAGGATGCAGAAATATTTTGTCAAACTATTTCAAATAAATGCCATACTTTACAAATGTTTGTTCATCAAAGAGTCCTAAAAGAAATGTATTAGTTTCCGGCTAAAATAATAACGGCACAATTGTTAATGTTTCTTGATCACCGAATCAGCATATTAAAAGGATCACGTGACACTGAGAAAGACTGGCGTAATAGATGATAAAAACATTCAGTTTTTCCAGGAATAAATGTTTTTAAAATGAATGAAATACAAAATTATTATTTATGATATGATATTATTTATCAAATAAATTTTGCCATAAAAAGTAAGTCTTAACAACCCAAACATTTGAACTGTCTGGGCCGGTTTCCCGGATAGGATTTAGATTAAGCCAGGACTTTGCTAATTTAGGACATTTAAGAATTTTTAGAAACATGTCTTACAAAAATGCATTATCTGTGAGCATTTTAAGACCAAACAATGACAATAATGTATTCTAAGATATCTCAGTGCAAGCTTTTTCCAGTTTAGACGGCTCTTAACATTTATTTTAATCTAGGACTAGTCTTAAACCCTGTTCGGGAAACTGCCCCCCTGAATCTAGAATAAGCTAAGGTGCATTACTAACTTACTAGCATTAACTAGTACTCTTTAGCTATTAGTACTTGCAAAACACTTGCTTTTTCTTCTGTTATGTGAAAACAGCTCTGTTTTTCCAATGTAGCTGAAAGCATTGTACTTAAATGGTTTAAACCTGTTTTAGTCTAGCTGAAGGGGGATAAAAGCTGTACTTCTCTGTCTTTCTCGGCAGGATACGTCAGGATGAAACGACTCAGGACTTCAAGCAGCAGTGACAGTTCAGATAATGAGAGTAAGTAAAATGACAAAATTCAGAATCTACATGTATAAGATTCATACAGAACAAGGATGTTTATTCTCTGCTCGCTCTGTCGTTGTATCATAAAGGTCCCTCGACATCCTTTTCCTCAAACAAGTATGGAAGCAAACCAGGCACCCCCGCCTCTGCTCAGAAGAAACCAGCAGAGGTAAACGCAATAGAAAACACCTCCTCATGTTTACCACCGGCTCTGAGTTTTTCTACAATAAAATTGGTTGTAATAAGTTTATTGCTCCCTTGTAGGTGTTCAGAAAAGACTTGATCAGTGCCATGAAGCTTCCAGACTCTCACCATATTTCTCATGACGATTATTACCTGTTGGCGGACACATGGAAGCAGGAATGGGAAAAGGGCGTACAAGTACTCGCTAGTCCAGACACTATCCCTCAGCCCTCTGTGAGGTATGTCCCTTTGAATAAAAACAGGTTTTTGGACATGTACCATCTTGCATGTGACTGAAGTTGGGTTTTTTTGTGTGTAGGATAATAGCAGAGAAGCCAAAGGAGGTCCTCTTCAGTAAACCAAGGAAATATATTCAATGCTGGAGCCAGGACTCTACGGAAACGGGTTATGTTAACATTAAGGAGCTGGCAGGGGCTATGTGTAGATACGACCTGGACGACATGGATCTGTACTGGCTTCAGCAGCTCAATGCAGAACTTGGGGTAATGGGTAAGTGAGAAGAAATGCTTCACTGTAAGATCTGGTCTCTTACATTCTTCAGGAGATAGAAAGTACATTTGTATGTTATGCTCAGGTGACGGGCCGGTTGATGAGCTGACGATGGAGCGGGTGATGGAGGCACTGGAGAGACAGTGCCATGACAACATGAACCACGCCATCGAGACTGAGGAAGGGTTGGGAATAGAGTACGATGAGGACGTCATCTGTGATGTATGTCGCTCACCTGACAGTGAGGAGGGCAACGACATGGTCTTTTGTGACAAGTGTAACATTTGTGTGCACCAGGTGAGGGTTTTTTTGTGTCTAACTATCCTACATGTTTTGCAGAGCTTGTATATAATTATAGAGATCTTACATAAAATTATATGTATTTATGTAACTATTGATACTATCATATATTATCAAGCTTACATACTTTACAAGAAATTAATACTTATATTCAGCAAGGATTCATTAAATGCAGAAATGACATTTATAATGTCACGAAATGCTCTTTTTCAAATAAATTCTGTTTTTTTTTATATTTATTTTAGTGTCAGTTTCCACAAATTTCACTATGGAATAAATTATGGATTACAGTTTAAAATGTATTCAAATGTTTCAAAAGCAAACAATTGTTTCAATTATAACATTACTGGGTTTTGTAGAAATGCAGCCTTGATTAGAAACTCTTGAATGGTAGTGTAGTAATTGTGATGTTGTAAGAATTTTAATTGTTAAAACATAATATACTGTGTATATCTATAAAGCATGCATGTATATATTTAAGAAAAACATTTTGTTTACATATTAAATATATTTCTATATAATAGAAGAATATGTATATGTAAATGTACTGCATAAACCTAACTATTATGTGTATATATTATATATTTGTGTGTAATATACTAGCTATTAATATGATTTGATTTTAAATGTATTTATTGTAGTAATTATGGTAAGCTAGAGGAAGATAGCAAACTCATTGCACTCATATTCTGTTGCAGGCCTGCTATGGCATTGTGAAAGTGCCAGATGGGAACTGGTTGTGCAGGACGTGTGTGCTTGGCATCAATCCCCAGTGCCTTCTGTGTCCTAAAAGTGGGGGTGCAATGAAAGCCACACGGGCAGGCACTAAATGGGCTCATGTAAGCTGTGCTCTCTGGATACCAGAGGTCAGTTATGTGTCATAAGGATGGAATCATATTTACATTCAATGCTACTGTCGAGGTTTTACAATGAAGCTTTGAAAGACTGTCCTCATATTTTATAATGCCATCACCCAGAATTAAAATTTTTTTTTGTAATATATAATTGTGTAAAAGGCTATTAGAGCGCTCCCGAATGTGCGTCTCCAGCAAGCAGGAGAGATGTTTTTCACCACAGTGAAATTGAAATCTGAAAGTCTAATTGCCAACAGATATGAAACGATACAGAATATTTTGCTAGATAAAGAATGTTGTTGTCATTTTTGGAAACGATTATATAGGCTATATTTTATTTATTTTGTTTTTTATAAAATAACTTTCGAAAAAAATAGGGGTATTATAGTTGGTTTTATTTCAATCAGTGTTAAAAACGGTCAAAATGACTGCCTTGGTAGTTCTAGTGTTAATAGACATGGGCTAAAAGCTACAAAACTCCACTTTTTTTAAAAAAGTTTATGGTGTCTTATAAGTATTTGTTGTTGTCTGTAGGTGAGCATTGCATGCCCAGAGAGGATGGAGCCCATCACCAAAGTGTCTCATATTCCTCCCAGTCGCTGGTCGCTCATCTGCAGTCTTTGTAAACTCAAGACTGGAGCCTGTATACAGGTAACATGAGCATTTCTACTGAGGGGATAGGGTTGTAAGAATTACTCGGTAATGATAATGTCCGTTACAGTGTTCATTTAGTTTTTTTTGCTATAAAAATGTATGTATACTGTTATTGCATTTCATTTAAATGATCAAGTAAGTGATATTTTGAAAATTAAGTAATTCTTTAAATTTGTAAGGTGTAACATTAATATTTTAAACCTTTTTTGTAACTTTGTGTTTTTAGTATCAGGCTTTGTACAGGTAAAAAGTCTTCACCCTTTCACAAATTAAGGCCTTAATGTCTTAAATCAGAGCAGATAGTGTTAGATTCATAAAACTCATTGCATCATATGTGTATGCACTGCCAAAATAATATCTTCCTGTAGTATATTTTTGATTTATAATATAAATATCTAAATGTACTTTGAGTTGCAAAAGGTGTATGGGTGCAGAGATATTCATGCCTTAAGCTATGTTTTTTGTAAAATGTAATTTGTTGTTCAACTCATTTACATTTAGGGAACTTATTAGTGTATTATGTTCAATTTAGTCCTTAAAATTTCTTTACTTGGTGGTAAAAATGAATGTAAAAAAAGTTCTGAATTTACCTTTATAAATGTAATGAAATAAAATGTATGAAGTAATTTCCCAATTAAATTAATTTTATTAATCTAATCAAAATATTGGTTATAGTTTTGTCTCCTAGACTGATGTTTTGGTTTGTTTTTTTTTTTAAACACTGTTTCTCATCTTCCAGTGCTCAGTTAAAAACTGCACCATCCCTTTCCACGTCACTTGTGCTTTTGAACACAACCTGGAGATGAAGACCATCCTGGATGAAGGTGATGAGGTCAAATTCAAATCCTTCTGTCTGAAGCATAGCAAACCCAAAGCAGGAGAAGCTGGCTTGAGTCCTGCCTGTCATAAACCTCCCACTGAGACTGAGAAACTGGGTTTGAGGGCGCAGAAGCTTCAGGAGCTGGAGGAGGAATTCTATACTCTCGTTCATCCCGAGGAAGTGGCCCAAGACCTTGGACTGCCAATCAACCTGCTGGATTTTATCTTTCAATACTGGAAGATGAAGAGGAAAAGCAATTTTAACAAGGCCTTGCTGCCACCTAAAGATGATGAAGAGAACCTACTCTTGCAGCCACAGGAGGACAGCATCCACACACGAATGCGCATGTTCATGCATCTGCGACAGGACTTGGAGAGGGTGAGTGCTCTTATCTTTGTGGATGAGATTTATTTATTTTATTTTTTTTTACTTTGTTGGTTTTTTTTTTCCCATAGATTAGATGTTCAACTAGTTGTACAGCAACAGAGTAGTTTTTTTTCTTCTTCCGTTTATTATGCATTAAGTGCATATTTCTTTCTTTTTATTAGGTGTTATTTTATAAAGACTTTTTTGAATTCAGGTATTAATTGTTTTTGTTATACAAAAAAAACATTTTATAACTGAGTTTAGCCTAACAATATAAAGTTCGGGCGCCAGGGGTAAAAAATAACCACCATATTAAATTAATTCACTCCACAATTGTAATATTAAATTTTTGGTCAGTTTACTGATTTAGTCAAAACAACCAAATAACGTATAGCTCTTTTCTCTTTTACTAACTTGAATCAGCTCAATGATTAAACAATCAAACAACACAAAAAAACACAATAATTCCAGGCCCAGGAACATTACCTTTTAATACGCTATACAAACACCAACGGGTGAAATATATCCTCGAAATCCACAAAATGTCAACATATGCAAATCATGAAAGACTTTACATAAAACGCACATCATAATAGACTTCAACACATGCACATTGTAGAAGGCCTCAGTACATGCACCTCAACATGTGTGCTTCAAAGTAGTTTTTTAACAGGTGCACTTTGCAATAGTCTTCAACATATGCACTTTATAGTAGACTTAAACATACACCTTTCATTACATTAAAGACTTCAACTGGTACATTTATGTTAAACTTCTCCATATGCACATTATAGTAAATTTCACCCGATAAACTACTGGGCCCGGAAACTACAAATAAACACACCAAAATGACATCCCAATATTTATAATACAACCCCAAAAAAACCCACAATCCTTACCCAGAGCGCTCAAGTAAATAATAATAATAATAATAAAGAAATAACAATAGTCCGCTTGTAACGCACTACATTGGCCTATTAAACCCTTTCTCAAAATCAGAAAAAACTTCGCTCACATGCTACTCTCTATAAACAATCTTTTTCCCCAGGCCACACTTCACCTGAGGACAAAATTAATTCTCTCCGAATCAACGTCCTCGGTTCTATAACTTCTGCATTAAATAGTATGTGCATGGTAACGGGATTTAACACTTAAGCAGGGTTTAGCAACCCAACAATTAAACCATGTAGCCAACAAAAAACATACATGCATGCATGCATACATATATTTATATATATAATTAATATAGCATACAAGAATGTAATATAAAGTCTAAGATAGTTTTCTCAAATGTGCATTTCTATTTACATTATGAATATGCACCATACACACGCGTATATTATGTAAACATAATCATTTAAGTATTTTGGACGCAATTCATCGTTTGACACCACTAAATTATATAGAATTAATTTCAAAGGTAGTTTAATGCATGCTTCAACCATTAGTGTTATGTTGTGAGTTTTTGATATAATAATCCTTATGTGTCATTTTTGTCAGGTGAGAAACTTGTGTTACATGGTGAGTCGAAGAGAGAAACTGAAACTGTCCCAGAGTAAAGCTCAGGAGCAGATCTTCAATCTACACGTCAAACTCATCAACCAAGAGTTATCTGCAGGTAACTCACCTTTTCTTTATTATAAACCGTTAGCTCTTTTTATTAGAATACATTTGAAATCATTTTATATCTCAGAAGTTGTTAAAAATGAATTTACATTTTTAGCTTTAAACTCAAGATTTGCCAGAGTTCAAGTTGAACTCTCACAGCTAAATAATCCAATGAATTGAAAATAACTAACCTTTTGACGTTCCAGCGCCACTGAATAATTGACTAACTTCTACGTCTATTTGCAGGGCTCCCAGTGTCCTCATCTTTAGAGAACCTATTGTTCCACCCTCCTAGGATAACCTTAAAACTCAAAATGCCCAAAGTGTCGCTTGGCAATGGCAAAACCAACTCCAAATCTGGAAATGGCCCACTGTGTCCGGATAACAGTGGTAACGTATATGACACTTGTGAGGGAGGCATTGGTCAGGGCAAACCGCAGCTCCATCTTGGACGGGTGAGGATAGAGGAGCGTGCCAACGGTCTCCTGCCAGCCTCCATCTACATTAGACGAGACGGCGGGACTCCCCCATTGGCCGTGAAGCAATCTGGCAAACCTTTAGCTCTGCACGCTGCCCTCCACGCTCAATCATCCAATAGGAAAAGCAAGACTGAATCAGAGAAAACCCGCCAATTGAAATCCAACGGCATTATGGACAAGCCCGTACTCCAAAGAGACACTTCCTGCCAGACGCCAACTGAAAAGGACACATGCAATGAGATTTCAGGGAAAAGTCAGTCAGGTGGATTCCACAAAACATCCCTTGAGCATTTCAGTCGATCTCTCAAGGAGGCCACTGTCAGTTTAGTACGGACTGAGGATCTTCGGGCTTTTGAGAAGAACGCACGCAAGTCCTCTGGATTCTCTAAACCGCTTTCCAATGAGAGGCCGCTAGGGGGCAGCAAACCATGCCAGGAGAGCGACGGTTACTGCCCGGATGCAGAGCTCAGTGACTCTGAGCCTGAGGCTAAAGGGAAGTGCCGACAGGGAGGGAGGGGGCAAAACCAGAGAGGTCCCGCTGGAAACTATGTCAAGTCTACCAGCCGAGCAAAACTGTCTTTTGGCTCAAGGACATCAGTTCAAAGGTGACAATCTGCAAAGCATTAAAAGCATCTCCAACCCACTGCCACAGATTACTGTAGTCCTTTGGCGGTATTCAGAAGCGCCAGGTTCTGTTTTCCTCTGTTGAGGATCAGCCAAGGGTTTTTTTTTAGTACAGCGTGCCAAAAAGTTCTTCCTGGCAAGTGATTGGTTTATTTTTGTGTTGGACTGATATGTATCACTGTGTCTCTCAAACCAGCCATAGTGTTTCTGCTGCACTTGGATTCAGTGCGTGAGAGCACGTCTACAGTAGGTTTTATGGGCCTTGAAATAGTGTTTCTGTACATAAAAGGAACCTCACTTTTTAGACTGTACATAGTAGTTTGTGTTAAGATGTGGAGCACATTGAGAGGCTTTCCACGTACTGAAACGTTATCCTACTTTCTTACCAATATGCTTATGCAAATAAATAAAGACTTAAGATCTCTGGTTTGACAAATCATGTTTGTTTTGATTGTTCTGATGTCTGGCCGGGCCGTGTTTTTATTTCTCTGTTCCTGCGTTCCTTTGTTTTTTTCTTCCTTCTGCTTTGTTTCCGCTTCTTTGCTAATGGTAATATTGGCATGCTTGAGTTGAAAAGAAAGAGTGCTTATGCAACTGAAATGGTCTTCCATCTGCCTTCAGAGTGAGGAGTAATGTCAAACCTTGATGTTCATATTTAGAATACATTTCATGCTTTTAGTTTGTTTTTTTCCTCAGATCCATTTTTCTGTTCTTGGTGCCAGACCCTTTTATTATGCGTGTAAAAGACCCTGAAATGGCCTTTAATAAAGCAAGAATGGCTTTTAATGTGATGTAGTGAGTATTTTAGCATAAGACAAATGGCTTCAGCATAAAAGCATTTATAAGCATTCAACCAAATAACCCCAGGCACAAATACATCATTTCTGATAAAATAATATAATAAAATATTAGGATGTTTGTGGTAAGATCTTGAAGTATTAAGAAATCAATGATTTTATTCGGCAAGGATACATTAAACTGATGAAAAGGGACATTTGTGAGAAATTATGTTTAACTTTAATTATAAGAACAAATGTTTTTTGAACACCAGGTCATGATGTGATAATGTGACCTTAAAGATGGAGTAATGGCTGCTAAAACACAACTAACATTTTAAAATCAAACAGCTTTTTTTAAATTGTAATTTTACAATATTTCTGTTTTTACTGTATTTTTGATCTAATAAATTATCCCTGGAGACTTTTTGACCCCAAACTTTTGAACAGTAGTAACTCCACCACTTAAAATGTTGAGGTCATGTTTGTGTAAAGCTGTAGACCAGTATTTAGTGTTCTGTCATTTTCCTTCAATCCCACTCTTCTCCCAGAGCCCTCTGGCTAGTCCAAATGAAAGCGTTCTCCACAGTTTTATTAATCTTCTTCGCTCCAGAAACCACCATTTCTGCACTCTGTGGTGTTTCCTCAGGCTCTACCTTCCTTCTGCTATCAACTAACACAAGAGAGCGTGATAATCTGAAGAGGTTTATTCAGAGAAGTTATGCTTCCTGGTAATGTTATGTTTGTGGAACAATTCTTGATTCTTATGATGTAGATGTATATGTGTGCAGCAAAGCCACGCCAGCCTTCTCTTTGCCTTCTAACGGTCTAACTATCTTCAGTTTAGTAGTGTATCACTCAATATCACTGCCCATCATTTTCATTTCACTTCATCTGTCATCTAATGTTCTTTTCAAGCTTAACCACAGTTTATCTTTGGATTGCTTTTGGTTGAACGGCTGCTGTATTAGCTGCTACAGAAGGACTTCAGTGCTGCCTAAGGCTTATTGATCATTTGAAGAAAAAGCTGAGTTTGACTCTACTGTTAAACCAGCGCAGCACTCACTGTTAAAAGTGAACTATAAATCATAGAAAGTAAAAGAAATTTCCTCTTCTGCAGCTTTATGTAAGTAAGGGATGACATAGTAATTACTGCAAAATAAATAAGTGCTAAGTGGATGTTTTCTTTGATCAAATTCAAGTAATCCACAGAGCTGTGCAATAATGGTTAATATAGTTCTGATAATTACGTTGCTCATTTAAAAGTTCTGTTCATAAATGTATTTGTCCATGATTGGTGCTAATGTCAATTACAGAATAATGTTAATTGTGCAATTATAATGTAATGCCATTGTAGGTAACTATTGTTTCATTTATTCAACATTCTGCTACTGCTAAGTGTTTTTTTACAAAGCACCATGTAACCTTTCTAGTCTTGGTTTAACAGCAGTAAAAGAACTACATTAGAATGATTGACCTACTCTTGAACACCTGCGGGACATTTGAGAGAACTCTGACTTTCATTGGCTGGTTCAAGCAGGTGTGTTTTGAATAGAGCAGGATCTATTGATCTGAACAAGATTGGGCACTCCTTGACTAGATGAACTTGTCCACATGAGAACTAAAAAACTGACTGCTGATTAGGATACATTTCAATGAGGTCCTTAACAAGAAGTATTAAACGTTGAAACACACAAATGACTAACCAGCTCTGAATGAAGCCTCTCACAACACAATGCACAGTGCCTTAAATTTAAAGTACAGTACCATTAAAAACTTCCATTCTTCTTTTCTAATAATCTAATCAGCAAGCATGCATTAAATTGATCATTTTTAACTTCATAAATTCATCGTATATTATTATTTTATTTTTTTTGTACTGAATTTCAAACAGTTTTGCCTGGTTAGACTTATGTGGTGGAAATCTTTCTAAAAAAAGATACTCCAGGTTGGGCTGATTGGGCTCTGTTTTAATGTGAGGCACATATTATTATTATTTGAAGATGATGGGTCTGTAACTAATCAAATGAATCGGCATTAGAGTGTTAAAGAGATGTCACTTCTGTGTACTGTAGTGATGCTGTCTGTGAGGTATTAGAGAAAAGTCCTGTGTCATCGCGAAACGCTGTTTCTCTTACAATACTGAGGTCAGCAGTTTAGCATTCAGCCTCCCTCACGGCAGCAGAGAGGAGCTGCATCACTACAGAAAACAATAGAGGAAAGTAACTTGTCCAACCAGATGTTTTCTGCATTAACGAATGGCGAAAAAGAATGTGTTGATTAATTGCGCGGATAATTATCACGCCATAAAGTATACTAGCATCTGCCTAAAAATGAACCCCCCTCCTTACAAAATACGAATTTTACTATGGGGAAGGCTTATTAATATTAATTAGGCACGGCTGACGACATTTCCATTCGAGCCGCCGATTCCTCTAATTAATATTCATGAGCATAGCTGCCTCCCCAACGTCTGTCTTGATTGGCTAATCGTTTCAAAGCGTCCCGTTGCGTCATTAATATTCATGACTCAATCCTTCACCGTAGTACTTTTCTAAACCTGTCAGACTGACCGGGTGGAGAATGCAGCGGACAAGCGCACTGTTTCTATCACCATTTCTTTTGTACAATATCGCTCCAAAAGACGATTTTCTTAACGTCCAGTATTACGTTGATTCGTCTGAAGATGGAAATGAAAGAAAAACCCTGAAACAAGTAAATTCTCATCATTAAACGGAGAAGAGAGTTTCTTCCGGACTATTTCGGTTATCAACGCGGGATTTTGTTGTGGATACCCAGCCCGGTTCAACCTTGTGCCGCCAATGACAAGTTCAGCGCCGCGTAACATCCATCCCTCTTTCACACGACCACCATGGAGCTTTGTGATTCAGTGAAGTGGAGAAATGTTTATTTTCCTTTCAGCATCTCGAGTCCTTCAGCATCAGAGTCTGTTGAAGCCGGTTTAACCTCTACTCACGTGTCAAATGCACCGAATTAAAATAGTTTGAAAGGTTTTTGCTGATATATTCTTCCTGGACTAAGAAACCAACTTTAAAGCCTGGTAAATCCTGATATTTTATAACTCATGACTGTGTACATTTCAATTCATTTGGTTTGAATGAAATCCTGTATTTGCATAGACACTAGTATTTTCCCTGTTAAATAAACCATGCTGGATTTACATGCGTTGGTCTTTAGATGATGGACCAGCATAGCCATGTTGGTCTTTTGATGAAGCTGTTTGACCTGGGAAGGCTTTTTGGTTAAGCTTTACCCAAATGCAATTTTTTTTGAACGCTTATAAAAGTATCAAGTTGAACTTGAATGACATACATGCACTCATTCGCCATTTATATTTGAACAGAAATCCAAGATGACATCAGAGGTCAGCCAATTGTCATTAAGTGAGCTTCCCATGGAGAACTGGATGGCCCACCTGCCCAGTGCACTGTGGGATACCCCTCTCTGTTACATGGCCATTCCAGGTATTTAACCTCACCTTCATTTATACATTCATCAATTGCATGCAAACTGGATTTGTTTGAGCTAGGGGTGTCGTGATATACCGGTATTGATGATAACCAAATCATATTCAAAATCAAATTAAAAAATTGTACAAATCATAAAAATTCAACCCACAGCTGATTCTGTGCCATGCACAGGTTAAAGTATCAGTTTTATTGTTGATATTTACTCATCATACTGTTGATCTTGACCGTATTTTCTTTCTTGTAATTTTATAGGGAGCTTCAAATAAGACAGAGAAACCCATGCATGTGCCCTGTTTATCTGTCTCCTTATGTTTGTTGTATGGGTGAAAAGATAAAACAAAATAAACAAAGTTAAAAAATAATTTCACAGCTAAAGCTTTTTCCCCCAAAACGTTCTATAGATATCGCGATATATGAATATTGTAAATTCTTCTGGCCACAATAACCGTGGTGAGAAAATTGTAATATCGTGACAGCCCCAGTTTAAGCACTTAAGACTTTTTTCATGCGTTTTGAATGAATATACAAATATCTTTTTATGGCTTAAAAAGATTAAAATCAATCCACTGTTATGTATTGAAAGTGTGGATGTTGTTATAGTAGGAGGATGTCATTATTAGGCTTATTGATTAGAGTAACCACATTTTTTTATATTTATCTATTTATATTTGCTTAGACATTTTAGATCAGTGCCATTAGTGCTCACGGTCATTTTGACACTTTCATGATGGGTCTTTAGGGAGCCACAATGCCATAACCTACTGTCTGGATAAGAATGACCGCTCTCCAGTGGACCTCACTCAACCAGATATGTTGCAAAAGCTGGACAAGTACATGAAGCCCATCATAAGGCCATTTGTATACAAGTGGGCAATAGCACAGGTACTGTATGTTGTCATACGTTGAAGTCAAAAAGGTTTTTTTTATTTCAGTAAAACTAATATAATAATCACCATTTAATAATAATGCTTTATCAGAAAATGCATTCTTTATATCCAGAAGTGGTGACTTTTTCATATTTGAATGGCTAAAATAAAGCTGAAATAACTAATTATGCTAGTTATGGTATCGAATCCCTCATGAGGTTATTGACCATATTATGTCAGCATCCATCAGCAGATTCCCTTAGAGCATCGTCTCTGAAAGTTATTAGCATGACGGGGAATAAATTGCCGTCTGCTGTCCTTAGGAAATCAATCAAACACTCAGTGCTTTTGCTACAGTCAAAGCTCTTGAAAGCACAATTAGATGGGATGGTTATGGCAAAAGTGACACTGATGGATGAACACATTGTCCCAAATCTTTAGGTGAGATAGAGCATTGTGTTTTTCCAGAAATGGTTATTTCACTTTCAGTGGTTTCGCTCACGCTGTTTGCGTCCAGCGAGCTGTTCAGCGCTGTCTTTACTGCACTTGCATTGTTAATGATTGTGCTTTACATTATTTACCATAGGAGTCTAGCATTAGGGAGCAGCTGGATTCTGGAGTGCGATACTGTGACCTGAGGATAGCACATCGGCCTAATGACAGCTCAAATGATCTCTACTTCTATCATGGTGTTTATACCACTATAACTGTAGAGGTAAGACAGCTGACTATGACGATAAACATTTAAAAAAAGCACAGCATCGTGTCTGTTTGTTGTGTTATTTGTGCAGTGGTTCTAATCTGTTTAGAGTTTGATGTTTAAAGAATGCTTTTTCATTTAGTCAAACCAATTTCTTGTGTTATTTCAGATGATATTAAAAGAGATCAGAGAGTGGTTGGATGTTCATCCAAAGGAAGTAGTGATACTCTCATTTAGCCACTTCCTGGGCCTTAGTCAAGAGCTTCACACACTGCTCGTCTCAACTATAAAGAGTGTTTTTGATTCCAAACTATGCCCCAAAATGGTACACATCAGTTTTTATTGTTTCATTTTAGTAATAGAGGATGGGAATTGGCATCAATGACAATATATTTCCAATATATTACAAGGTTGATTCAAATAAATTCTAAAAACCTCTGAATACTTTTTCGGACAGGAGTGTGTGACACTACGGAAAATATGGAGCCAGGGTCATCAAGTTATCGTTTCATACGAGCACAATATTGCCAACTGCCACAGAGAATTGTGGTCCCATATACCTTACTGGTGGGCAAACAAGTGCAAGGCTGAAGCACTGATTGAGGAATTTGAACGTAGGAAACAATATGGCCGACCAGGTAACCTTTAAAATGCCATTTTACCATTATTTTTTATTATTTAATTTCATTAATTATTCTCTTGATTAAACTATCATCTTTGTAAAACTTACATTTATCCTGTAACATTAAAGGTGACCTAGTATGCCCCTTTTCACAAGATAAGTCTCTAATGTCCCCCGAGTGTGTATGTGAAGTTTAAACAGAAAATACCTTACAGATAATTTTTTATAGCTTGTTAAAATTGCATCTTTTAGGGCCAAAACGCACCATTTTGTGTCTTTCCCCTTTAATGCAAATGAGCTGGTGCACTGGGGGAAGAAGGCGGAGCTTCTGTTCTCTTCACAGAAAATGCACTTGCTTTAAAAGTCAGTCATCTGATTGTACTGTGCATAAAAAGGCACTTTATGAATTACACAGACGGGAGCACGTTGCGCTAAAAAATAATTATGGTGCCATTGCATGCTATTACAAATATTATAAACCCCACTTGTGATTATGAGCTCAAATAATTCCAGCAATAGTTTTCACATTGCTATCATATGCAATTATTCTGGAGGTGTAATGTTAGCTGGATCATGAACAGCTGGAATTGTTCCATTCTTCAGGAGCAACTTCTGCAAAACCTGCTTTATACCAACCCTCACTTTTAAAGCAGTTTGGTGTAAAATGATTCACGCAGACATAAACAAATTTTATTTCAAAAACAAAATGAATCCACCTCGTCTTCTGCGCTCTAATTTCTTAAATGGAGAGAGGTATGTGGATTCACACATCGAGCTACAGAACACCTGAAACACTTGGTGAGACATTCTCATCAGTGCAGCAATGGTGAACTCATTCAGGGCGGTTCTGTTAAAACAACAGAGTCTGTCTGTCAGCATTCATGGGTGGGGCATGTGGCTAACGTGACATCACATTAGCACTAATGCTGAAAACAGGTAGTTCGGAGACACTGCTTAGGATTAAAAAAGGGGTTGTGGTGTACACACACTGCCAACACATTTATGTCCCAACAACATGTGAAAGTGAATTTTGCATAATAGGTCCCCTTTTAAAGCTTTTTTAAAATGATTATTCTCGAAATTGGAAATTAAACATCAGTTGTGCATAATTTTCCACAGGTGGCTTCTTTGTGACTGGAATCAATCTTACTGAAGATCTGAAGTACATATGCTCCCATCCCACAGAATCACTGAAGGATATGGTTATGTCTACATATCCCATGTTACTTAGCTGGGTCAAACAACAGAAGCCTGGCTCTAACACCGGCTCCCTCAACATCATAGCCGGGGACTTTGTGACAGAGAGCCAGTTCATACCAACCGTCATTGCACTGAATGAAAATCTTCTCAAGAGGACCATAATACCAGAGCCTTGAGCCTCTTTTAGCTGCATAATGTATTTAACGTTTGAAGAAAGTGTTTTCTTGTTCTTGTGATGGTTTTTTATACTAGTCAACTTTGCACTTTTTGTAAGGTTGCTTACACACTAGAGTTTATGCTGCGTCAGCTCCATTCATTTCAGTAGGGATGATGGTGCATTGCAAGGATGTAGAGGAAAAACACACGGGTTTGTGAAACCAATGCGCCACCAGGCAACCAAAAGCACTTACCATGCCCCTCAAAATGGATCACTTGCACTTTCTTGTCTGCCAAATGCTCCGACGGAGCGGTTTCTAGTGTGTAAGCACCCTTAGGATGATAGATCATTTTGAGTTATCGGTAGACTATTGTAATGCACTGACTTTCATGACTTGAACTTACTGTCTTAAGCTTATTTATGCAGTCTCTGATATATACCTCTGGTTTTGCAAAAATGTTGATCATTTTTTAAGAACCTGGTTCCAAATAGATGTCAATAACAAGGTCCAGGTTACAACAACTTTATCTACAGTACAACTTAATAAGCATAAGCACATCACAGGACACAATACGTTCCCTGTGAGCATCGGAGTTTGCATGTGAATTGCTGAGGTCTACTCAGAGAAAGCCTGCTTAAACAAAAGATTATCAAACAGGATCACTCAGGATTGTTCATTCTCGATGATATACTCCTTTCATCTTTCTACTGTGTGGAATGGCTATGGAAATATGTTCCAATAAATACATATCTGCATGGTGCACAATCAAAAGCATGAAAAGACACTCTGCCATAGCAGCATGCAATTTAAATCAAGATATTTGCACCACAAACAAATTTCAACAGTTGAACTGCATATCAAATACACATATTTAGTAACGGAAGATTTCCAATAAATGAAACAAAACAATAATCAAAGAATTGCATTTTGAGTTATTAAAAATTAAGTCTTCCCTGGCATGCAAACGTGGAAAGCAGCATTTCATTGATTATAGAGTGTGCTGACTTTAGTCAGTTTGACAATGGAATTAGTGAATTTTCTACCTCAAAGATGATGAAAGGTCACTAGATTACTAAACCATGGCAGCTAAATAAATAACTGTGGAGTGTTTACTTGGTTTTTTTAACTTAATTTTACCACTAATTGTCAGTTTGATTAGAGAAAGGAAAATAAATTGTAATAATAGAATAATTTGATAAAACTAAATCAACATCAAATGTTATTATTTTGTGAATGTAGTATTTATCTAAAATATGAAGTTTTATAGGGGCATGAAGACGTATTGCGTAACAGGAATGACCTATGATCACGTTAGGTCTGGTTTTGGGGCGGTTTAACTCACTGACTAAAGGAATGAAAGGCTGTTCTGTAAACACTGAAGCAGCAGGGAACAAGGAAATGCCTGACTGACAACGTCAAGACATTCATGTGTAAGAATGTTAGCAAGGCTTCTAAAAACCTTTTAACTTCAGTAAAAGTTTGAGTTCACTGACCGCTGAGTTTGTGAGGAGAGCTGGGCTTTGAGCTCTGTTATCGATGTGTTTGTTATCTGCCGCTTCGCTCAAACGTTGACTGTTTCAGCTGATCAACTCATTTTGTTTTCAAACGCAGCATTTAAGACTCATTTGTAAAAAGCTACTGGTTTTTATATGATCCAGTGAACTGATGGATCACATTATGAAGGATGACATGAATCACGAGGACTGGATGTCGTGTTTGCCAGAGAAACTGTGGGATGTCCCTTTAACACGTCTCTCAATTCCGGGTGAGCACCAAATTAAAGTCATTGCGATTTTTTTTGAAGAGAAGAATTGAACTATAGTACTAGTACTACTTATTGTAAAGTATTTGAATTTACTGTGGTAATATAACAAATAGAAATATTAATTTACCAACTATAGAGCATATTAGAGGCTACTACAATTCAGTTAGCTAGTAAAAAATTAAAGTATACTACTGTAGGCTATTATAGTTTATCTGTTCACTATATATTTATATATAAAATACTACAGTATGCTGTAGCATTCATTTAAGTGTTGTAAATATAGAATATTATACACTTTACTAGTATGGTTCAACAACACTGTAGTAATTACAAATTACTAGTATGTTTTCATGTGTGTGTGTTATATATATATAAAAACCAGTTATAAGGGTCAATATTATTGAATTGAATTGAATTGAAAGCTGAATAAATAAGCTTTCCATGATGTGTGGTTTATTTGTATTTGCTGGGGTATATTTGTAGCAAAAATAAAAATATTCCCCAGGTCAAAATACAATTATTTTTATTTTATGCCAAAAATCTGTAGGATATTTAGTAAAGTTCATGTTCCATGAAGGTATTTTGTACATTTTCTACCATAAATATATTTAAACTTAATGCACTAAGAACTTTTTTTGGACAATTTGACGGAATTTTTTTTTATTCCCAGATTTCAGATATTCAAATGGTTGAAGCTCAGCCAAATATTGCAGTGCATATTACTACTCAAAATTTACGTTAGGCAATTTACAAAATACCTTCATGGAACATGATATTTACTACTTATGGTGGCATAAATTAAACTATTGGCTATTGCTACAAATATACCTGTGCTACTTATGACTGGTTTTATGATTTTTATATTAAAACTAATAAATGTGTTTATTAAATTTAACTTATGTAACTTTAGAATAATATTATTGTATAGTGTTTTGTATGTGAAACATCCTTGTCAATGCAGACCATGAATGAACCTTCATTTGTTTTCAGGTAGCCATGATGCAATGAGCTATTGTCTGGATATCACTTCTCCGCTGCTCCGATCTGAGTCGGACACATTTAGGTTACTGGATGGAGTTTTCTGCTGTTTCACCCGGCCAGCTATTCGCAAATGGGCTACTACTCAGGCAGGCACATAACTCACTTAATGGTTATTTTGACTGCTTACAATGCTTAATATTTCATAGTCGAGACAGAACAAAAATGTCTCTGCCGTAGTGCTTATAGAGTCAGTTTATGTTGTGTACAAATTCATGCATCTTTACGTAAGAAATGTGTTTGTATCACATCAAAGCCCCTGTGCTTCCCTTGCAAACAGGTGCAAAACATTGTGGAGCAACTTACAGCAGGCATTCGATACTTTGATCTTCGAATCGCTCACAAACAGTATGATTCTTCCAAAGAGCTTTACTTCACTCATGTCATTTACACACACGCAGTGGTCGTTGTAAGTATTTAAACGAGTGCTGAGACCTATTAGCTATTAAAGTCTGCCATTTTTCCTTTATTTGTAAATTTTAACTTTCGAAACATTATACTTTATAGGAAACTCTACAGACTGTTGCTGCATGGCTTGAATCTCATTCCAAAGAAATCATCATCCTAGCTTGTCGTCATTTTGAAGGGCTGGATTATAAAATGCATGAAGAGTTTATCTATTCTCTGAAGAAAATTTTTGGCTCTAAACTGTGCCCTCACAACGTAAGAAATCTTTTGGAATTTTTAAACATAAAATAATTCATTTGACCTTAGTAGCATGAAAGCAATGCCTAAAATGGCTAAAAATACGTATGATGGGGAGTTAATACATCACCGGCACCAAATGTTTTTGAAAGTCACCGTGGGAAAAACACAGCATTTACAAAACAATATTTACTTTAATATTTTTAAATATCATTTATTCCTGTTGTATCGGTAAAGCTAAATTTTCAGCAGCATTGCTCCAGTCTTCAGTGTCACATGACCCTTCAGAAACTTTTCTAATATACTGATTTGATGCTTTTTTATTATTATTATTATTGTTGAAAATAATTGTACTGCTTTACATGTTACATGAAAATCATGATACAAGATTAAAAGAAGAAAACTTTATTGTAGCAAGGACAAAAGTTTTTTTTTTTTTTTTTTAATTACAAAATATTTCATTTGATGAGCTTAAGAAACATATTGAGTTATTCCAATCTTTTGACTGGCAGTAAAACATTATGAAGTTTAAACTAACTTTTTAAACTGCAACATGCTTGAAATAAGTTTCTGTTTTAAAGGAGGCCCTATTGAGCCTGCGGAGTCTGTGGTCATCAGGCCATCAAGTTGTGCTGTCATATGACGACCAATCAGTATCACGCCATAAGGAGTTGTGGCCTGCTATCCCATACCTTTGGGCCAATAAACCTAATGCAGAAGATCTGATCAGCTATCTGGAAAGCCAGAAACAGCTTGGTCGACCTGGTGAGAAAGCTTTTTGTTTGGTTATACTTGGAGAAAAAAAAAAAAAAAAAAAGATGGTTCCTCATACCGCTGGTCTCTGAAAAAACATATTTCTGTTTTACAGAGGGATTTTTTGTAGCAGGCCTGAATTTAACAACAGACCGATGCTTCATCGCCTTACATCCTCTGGTGTCTCTCCAAACTCTGACCATGGAGAACTGGAACCATGTGAAGAAATGGCTGGAAGATCAGAAACCAGGAGCTGAACCTACATGTCTGAACATTATAGCTGGTGACTTTATTAGTCTTGTACCACTTTGTTCCCTTGTTATTGCTCTCAACAAAAAACTGCTTTAAAGATCGGTTTATATGAAGCCTTTCTAACATGTGAAGGCCTTTTAAAAAGGAATCATTTGGGTTTACAACTATGTTTTCTAGTGATCTACTAGTAGTAGTCTACTTTTCTAGACTACTACTTAAATGAGACAATGTGCAATATTCAGTCCACAGTATGTTTACATGTGCCTTTTACTGTTACTTGATAAATTAAGCAGCCTTTTTTTGACAGACATGTATTTTGTACCAGTATTGTTTATATATTAACACAAATCGTTTCTCTTCATTTCTCAATGTCTGATTTTATTGTATTAAAATATTTGTCATGAGATATTTGAAATACACTGTTTTTAAAGCAAACATATATTTAAACATCATTATTGCAATAATGAATTATTTTGGATGATGTCACTCCGGCCGGTTGTTACTAGGCAACCTGAAACAGTTTCCTGTAGCGGCCATATGCAGCTTGGCTAATGATGACCTTGACATTGGCGGTGCAGTCATCTCCCACATCATCTACAGCTTGAACCGTCGCCTCCTTATACAGCCAACTGTGAAGGGAAAAGGGCACCACATGAAAACGTTTATGGATAAGATTATAAATTCCCTTGTTAATCTTTCATATAAAACTTACGCTAACTGAGAGCTGTTGAGCTGCACCTTCAGAGTCATTATTTGTTTGCCGGTATACTCAATGACAGCTTCTTCAATCTTTTCTTTTAATACCTCCAGTCCATGCTCTTTCAGAGCTGATATAGGAATGACCTCAGGTTCACTGACCTCATATCTATAGAACATGAATAAAACTATGATTTGATTTGAATATGATTTGTGTTTGTTCGTGTTATGTTCGGAGATTCTACGTTACTCGATTAAATTGTTACACAAAGATGTCTCACCCTTCAATGAGGTCAATCTTATTGTGCACCTCTATTATAGAATTCAACAGTTTCTCTGGAATCTGTAGATTCTTTAGTACATTCAGTACATTGACCTTTTGATTCACCGTTTCTGGATGACTGATGTCTCTCACGTGAATTATGAGGTCCTGCAAAATGAGAGGCTGTTAAAACATTTCAATAACTTTATTAAAACTGAAAAGCTTTTTAGAGCTGTGTCTTGGGTACATACCGAATGTGTTACATCCTCCAGCGTGGCAGAGAAAGAGTCAATAAGCTGGTGAGGGAGCTGGGACAAGAAGCCAATGGTGTCAACATAAAGTACAGTCATGTGACTTGGCAGCTGTCCTGCATGGACTGTAACATCCAGAGTGGCAAAGAGCTGATCTTTAGGCTGGAGACCAGCATCTCCAGTCATTGCTTTAATCAGGGTTGTTTTACCTTTAGAAACAAAGACTGTTAATGTGTTTCTTACAATCTCATATAATAGTTGAACAGGTTAATATGTATCCAAACCTCACCACAGTTAGTGTAGCCCATGACAGAGACGATGGGGAAGTCTTTGTGTTTGCGCTGGGAGCGCAGCAGGTGCCTCTTCCTTCGGAGTCGCTCCAGGGCAGATCGGATCTTCAGCTCTCGCTCCTTCAACAATCGCTGCTTCATTTCAAACATGGTTTCACCTGTAAAAATATTTCCGCTCCAGTGAAACATCATAAACCTTGGGCTTAAATGTTTTAAATGGAATAAGCCTATTTTAGTCCTTACCTGAGCCCATAATGTACCTGGAGTCGCCACCTTGCTGGTCTAAGTTAGCGACTTCATTTCTCAGGCGTGATCTTGTGTGTTCAAACAACAAAAATATGTTGATAAATCTGTGTTAACACTAAATGGTGTTTATTTTTTATTGAGATATATTAGCAATTATATCACACTAATATGATTAACTCGTACAGTTAGCATTATAGCACCGGTACCTAAGTAACCGGCTCGATCTTCTCTCACCTGCTCGTGCGAACATGTTTATTTTTGTCAGTCGCGTCAGTATTGGATGCCTGTTATAAGATGATTTATTCACTTGACTTGAGACA
>JAUMHI010000041.1:12028775-12040191 GCA_032359435.1 Enteromius unitaeniatus | reverse complement strand
GCATTTACAGCTGTATTTATAAACTGCTTACTAATGACTATTAATGTTGGAACAATGCTTTATAAAGGATGAACCGAATGTTTAATGCTTAACTAATTATTCATAGTGTGCAGTTATTATAAAGTGTTACAATTTTTATTTTATAAGCATTGATTCAGGCAAACGATACCCAACCCTAGTCATCAACTTTCATTGTGTTGGAAAGTACATTACCATTCAAAAGTTGTTTCTTTTTTTAAGAAATTTAACTTTTCCTTTGGTGATGATGCATTCAATTGTCCAAAAGTGGCAATAAAGTAATTTAGAATGTTAAAGACAGGAGTAATGGCTGCACAGATATACAAAAAATACAGCCATGGAGAGTATTTGAATATAATATTAGAGTATTTGACTTTTTCTAATAGTATCAGTTTCAAACTGGAGTGTTTCACCAAGAAACAATGTAATTTTTAAATATATTATAAATGTACATCATTTACCTGAGCAAGGGAATCTCTGCCAAAGAGATTTGCAGTTTGGCCTCTTTTGTTCTAGCATTACAGCGGAAAATATGCAGAACAAGTGAGTATCTATCAAGAACCTTTACTCCCCAGGCTTCCTGAAATTCTTTCTGAAACACACGTATAACATTGCATGTTTCTTAGATAAAAAAATTGCGACTAAGTGTAACTTCTTATGATTATGCTGTAGCTACATTGAATCTAGTACTATTTAGAAAAATTATATTGATTCTTCATGAATCATAATAAAATAGATTTTCATGGTCTTTTGAAACCCTTTAAAGTGACTTGATGCAATCACAATATAATGCTCTGAATACTCACTTCTGAAGAAGGTGAAAGACGTTCAACGTTCACAAAAACAGCTGTGACCCCTGGAGTGGCTCTGATCTTTTCTTAGATATATTACAGAACAGACAAAGCTTGTCAAATTGTTTCTTTAAATAACTATTTATTTAAAACCAGTAAGCTATATACCTGTAAGTGTCTGGAAGTTTCCCTTTCCAAAAATTCTTTTCTTCTCTGGTGTCTTGGTGGAGAGGATGATCTTATCAACCACACTCCAGTTGTACAAAGTGTTCACCAGACCCACAGCTTCTTCCATCTGTAGTTCCGCTGTCAGGGGAACATCTTTGTATTACGTCACATTTATCCAATAATTAAAATCAGTTTATATTTTTACCTGTGGTCAGATATTGCTTTCTGCTTCCCCATTTCACATTAGGATGGACAATGAAGACCCTGTGCTCTTCTTCACTGATGCCTGTGGGGATGTGCTGCTGCAGCAGCTCCTCTATTTCTGCCTCATCAATTTCATCCTCCTCTTCTAGACAGTTGTTATCTGTATTTTTGCTCTTGAACATGCAAGCTGTCAAAGACAAAGTCCTTGCTGGCAGAACTGGAACTGCCAGCCTAGCTCTTAAATTTTGTTTTGGACATGATACCATGGTAACAACTAATTTGGAGGTACATTGAGAAAATCTGATTGGTTTACATGCAGCAAAAGTCATGTACCTTCTACCAAGGACATGTTCTGAACATAATTTTCTCAATGCGTATCTGCACAAACACACATGGTTGATCAGGACACTGATCTTGTCGAGATTCATTTGCTCAGGTTTTGGTTACGATCATTAAACCAAATCATGCAACATTCCACGTTTTTGTCGGTAGAAACGTTTCGCGAACCTCGAGAGAAAACAAAGAGAAAAACGTTAATTCTGCTATTCAACTATCTTGGTATATCAGCATGTTTTGATACGTCTTCCTCTCTTGTGTTGAACACGGGCGTTTGTTTAACTGCGCCCCCGGTAGGATAGGCGCGGTATTGGTTTTTGTTTTTGTATTTTTGTAAACACGCGTTTATTTTAACTTCATTTATTTTATTATATTAGAAGCAAACCAGAAATTAATTTTAAGTATGCATGCTTTGTAAAATAGTTTAACATAATCTGTTAGACAGAGAGAGCCGATGACTTTTATTTTGAATGTATTTTAGTGGGCGGAGATTGTCCTACATTACAGTACTGTGTGTATTTCAAGCACAGTATACCAATGTCTGGTGTCTTTAAAGCAATGTCGAGTGAGTATATTTTTTTTACATTTATATTGATACAATGTTCAGATCATGTTATTTGATACAGTTTAGTTGGTGATTATCTAAAAGTAGCATATTGACATACTTCACTTTGCATTAAGCAGTCTACATTGTCATATTTTGAATCAATTAAGTGTGAAATGAGCCTAAAAACATATATCATTAAGGTTTTGACTGCAGATGTGGTTTAACAGATCTTGTCTTTAACCTAAATCATCCAGAACTACAATGACACAAAAACATGTTTTTGTTTTGACTTCAACACCAAAGTGCTGAGAGTCCCAAAACTAAATCCAGTAGAGGAGGCTGCTGGTTAAAAGCTGAAAGAGTTGTGAATCATTGATCCTGCAGCAGCTAATAAACAAACAACTGATCTTCTGCCCCGTAGAGTTTCGTCTGGCCGTGGTGCAGTTACATGTGTCAAAGATCAAGCCGGACAACTTGGGAAAGGCACAAAAACTTGTAAAGGAGGCTGCGGGACAAGGTGCAAAAGTTGTTGTCTTGCCTGTGAGTATTATATTTTCTAAATATTACATTTTCTGAATATTAAATATGCACTTTAATAATCCATGATCTATGCAGGAGTGCTTCAACTCACCTTATGGAACCGGGTTCTTTGCTGAGTATGCTGAGAAGATCCCAGGAGAGTCCACACAGGTTTTGTCGGAGGTGGCCAAGGATTGTGGGATCTATTTAGTGGGCGGTGAGATCCCCAGACACAAACTAGCCTGTTAGTGTGTTTGACGCCATCCATTTTTATCTCCTTTATGTGGCTGTGTCTTGTTGTAGGTTCCATTCCTGAGAAGGATGGAGAAAAGCTCTATAACACCTGCTTGGTTTTTGGACCTGATGGAAAGCCGCTTGTCAAACACAGGAAAGTAAGGAACAGGAGACATTTTTTCTTATGTAAGATTTGACTTGAAATATATGCTTTTCTTTTGAACCTTCAGTTTATCAAGACATATAGAAAAAAATGAGCACAGTTTCCAAAAAATATCAGAAGTAGAACTACTATCAACATTGAGTATTATATAAAATGTTTCTTGACACACATCAGTACATTATAAAATTATTTCTGAAGGATGATGTGATACTGAAGGCTGGAGCAATGGCTGCTGAAAATCCGGCTTTGCCAATACAGGAATAAATTCATTTTAAATAGAAAACTGATTTAAATTGTAGTAAAACTTTGATAATACTGAGTATTTAATGTTTCATCATTTTCATGTTTATACTGTTTTTTTGATCAAATAAATGCAGTGTGGTGACTCTTTTGAAGAATCGTACCAACGATACCAATCCATATCCCTACACTTTTGAACATTTGCGTATAGATATATATTTCAGGATGTATAAAGAAGCATTTGAGTAAACCGTTTTGGAAAAATAAATGTAGAAAGAAATTTACTTAAACGTTTATGCATTTATACTCTTTTGTTTTCATTTCCCATCAGATTCATCTTTTTGATATTGATGTACCAGGGAAAATTCGGTTTCAGGAGTCTGAAACACTAAGTCCAGGGAACAGTTTATCCATGTTTGAGACCCGTGAGTGTGTGCTACAGAAATCTTGTCCATGTTATCAAGAAATACACCAATTATTTTGCCAATAATTTTTTCAAAGAGTTTTTCAAAGAGTTTTCAAAGAGTTTTTGTTTTTAATCAGAATCAATGTGGGGTTTATATCAGCCATTTTTTATGCGTGCATATTTCTCTTTAGTTTTACATTTACATTTTTACATCTGTAAAAACAGCTATGATTTAATAACTATATTAAATAATATTTAATAAAATATTTTCAATAATAATTTAATAATCTTTATCAAACTGAATACTGAATTAAGCTGAATATCAATTTATTTAAAATGTCTTAAAGTAACCTATATAAGTAGCTTATATGTAAAAAAAAAAAAAAAAAGTAGCTTGTATAATTGTAATATTTAATATTACCAACCATAATTAGAACTTTACAATTGCCTTATTGGAATTGGCCAGAATATAAATACTGGTGCATTACCAATGTTACCTTTATTTTTACTCTCTCCATATGTGATATCATACAGTTTGTGTATTTCTTTGCAGCATTTTGTAAAGTAGGTGTGGGAATATGTTATGACATCAGGTTTGCGGAGCTTGCACAGATCTATGCTAAGAAAGGTAAGAATGTACAATGTATAATTTAAAATAATACAATGTAAAATTTTGTTGAAATTTAATGAAGCAGTCATACTTGTAATGATTTCCTCACATATCCGTCTTTGTAGGTTGCCAGCTTTTGGTATATCCTGGTGCCTTCAATATGACAACAGGCCCAGCTCACTGGGAGCTGCTGCAGAGGGGGAGGTCAGTATCTCAGACCACCTAGAGTCATTGAACTATTCAGTTCCCCAGGCCTGCTGTAAGACAGTCTGTGATTTTTATTATTTTTATTTTTTCTCCACAGGGCAGTAGATAATCAGGTATATGTGGCCACTGCTTCACCAGCAAGAGATGAGAGTGCCAGCTATGTGGCCTGGGGTCACAGCTCTGTGGTAAACCCTTGGTCAGTGCTTTCTGTCTCCTTAATGACAGGTTGTGCATACATTTGCATGGGTTACTATAATAACTGCTCTCTATTTCTATGCAGGGGGGAGGTAATCGCTAAAGCTGAATCAGAGGAATCTGTTTTATATGCTGACATAGGTATATTTCAGTGTTTTATATTTGCTTAAATTGTGAGTTATAGAGCCAGTTGGGCATGACGCAAACATACTCTTCCTCTTCTGCTTGTAGACCTGCAGTATCTGGCTGATGTACGGCAGCAGATCCCAATCACCACACAGCGACGGAGTGATCTATATAGTGTTAACAGTGTTCAGGAGGACTGAACCTTCATTCACAAAGCACTGCAGTGAATTTAAGACTAAGTCAGCGCTTTCTGTCAGACAAGTCTTCATTAGTGTAAAGTGGGGCATCGCACAAAGATGTTTCAATTACTGTCAACAACAAGTGCCTCACAATTTGCATTCTTTTGATGATTCTCTCACAATGGAAATCATATTTGGAATAGATAAAAGAAGTGATGAGAACAGTGGACAGTTATTCCTGGGCAGGTAAAGTGCTGCATCAGTGAGAAAAATACTAAGCATGATATTAAGATGTTAATGTTTAAAGTTATTTCCCAATCAAAATTGTATTTTCATTGCAATTGCATTCATTCCAAAAGAGATTAAAATATTCTATAAAAAAAGATGTACTTTATTTTAGTAATGTTATATACTGTACATAACACAGTTCCAAGCAGAAAACAATTCCAGAGCTAATATATATATATATATATATATATATATACACTTTACATTCTTATATTTAATATCAAATCATAACAAATTTCTCTTAAATATATATATATATACACATGCATGTGATTGTATTTATATATACATAATAAATATGCACATCACACACATGTAAAGAAAACTTTAATCGTTTGACAGCACTAATATATATATATATATACATATAAACTTATACTGTGGGTTACAACAAAGCAACAACATTAAAATTGACAAACAAGTGCCTCGCTGTGTCTACAATTGTATGTACAATACACTACTGAATTCTGTCTCTGCGATTTTGATACAATAATTAAACTTTTACACAGCGATTAAAAGCCATATGTTTATATAAGAAAGCATAGTGTTAAAACAGTAACATTCGGTGCAGTATAATATCTTTATTATCTCAACAGCTGTCTCAATAGCACCTCTGAAAGGATAGCAGAGAGAATAGCATAACAGGAGAATGTATGACTCATCTGCATTTGTGCTCCAGCCTGTCTAACTACTTCAGGTTGTACAGGTAAAGTCCTGCAAGTTGTTTTGAGCTCTTTCTCAACAACATAGCATGTTGTGGATATTTATTGTGGTCTAAAAATGTAGATGGTACAGCAAGAGTGTGTAACACATCTAAATAACTAATAAAGTCTTTGAACAGTTTATCTATGCATTTTGAATATAGACACATTTATATTTTTTGACCTGCTTTATTCAATTGTGCTCAGTTGCAGGTGTTTTCTTTAGCCGACTGTATTTAATAAAGGAAAAGTCTGTATCATCTTAAGCGAATTCGTCCTCTGAAATGAAACTTTGAATAACTTCCAGTCAATCACAGTTAATAAGCATTATCAACCCAGAATGACTTTCCAAACCATGTTACACATCAGTCTCGGGAAGGGAAGCCCATTGCTCCAAATCAAACAAGATCATGTCGGTGCCCTTGCAACATGATTTATCTGCAATACACAATCATATAACAAACTCACACAGTTCAGTATTCATATATATTTGATTATATGACTCACACAGATCAGTAAATAAACAGGACTTCAGTACCTCGACATCTGTGTCGCTTTCTTTTTTGATTTTGGTCCCATTTCTTCTGGAATCTCAAAGACGCAGCCACCAGCAAGAAAACAACCACACACAGAGCAGCGCTGAAGACCCACATGTACTCTGACAGCCGTCTCTCCGAGGGCCTTGACTGAACGCCAACTGACCAAATGCAAAAATCACAGTCTTCATGTTTTTAATCATCGTATGGCTTTATTAGCTGTACATTTCCAGCTAAATCAAGTTTTGACTACCGTGCTCATATTACAGGAAATCTACTTGTTTTACATAGTATCTGATGCATGCAAAAACAAAACTCATCAGCGTTACTGTAACTGACGAGATACTTACAGTTTGTTGCTGTTAATGTTTCATTAAGCAGCTTGTTTTTTATCACACAGGATACAGCAGTGTCTGCTGAGATGTTGATAGATAGGACACTTGTGATGTTGTAGAGTTCAGACTGAGGTAGAGTATTCATATATGTTGTGACTGATGTTTCCGGAGGACGCTGTGTGTGGTTGACAACCCAGTAGATGGATGGAGTAGGGAATCCTCCTTGAGAGCTGCAAAACAATTTGGTTTCTTCACCATTCACTCTCAACAGAGTAGGATGGCTGAAACGACCTGCAAATAAACGGAAAAAAAGGTTAAAATTAAAAAAATGCATCAGGAAAAGTAGTAGCTTGTATGGTTGCGTTAAATATTTTGTCCTTACCTGCTACGGTGAGACAGACGGAGCAAACCAAAGAGGATCTATTTTGACCAAGAAGCTTAAGATTAAAACTGTAATTGTGTGCATCTGATATATGTATATCATATAACTCCACTGAGAAATTTCCAGTGTTTGGGGCCGAAGAAGACACAGTAGTCCGGATACTGTGGGACACATTTTGTATCTCCACATCCTTCCAGACTGCTGTGTGAATTATTTCCATTCCTCTTCTCCATTCAGATGAGATGTGGAGGGAGCTCAAATTTTTCAAGCCATTATAAACACAAGGAAGAATGGCACGCTCACCAACCACTCCTACTATGCACTTTTCTTCTGCTGAATTGTAAGAGATTAAATTAATTCTTGAATTTTAAGGTATACAGCCTAGTGTATACAACATACTCTTTAAGCCAGAAGAGTCACACCCACAGGACTTACCTTGTGCTGAGATCACACTTGAGACGCGAAGTAGCAAAACAACAAAACAAGTATCTTTCATCACTTAAAGATAGAAATGTGATTGATTTGTGTCTAAATTGCACTTCAGATAAGGAGACAGATACAGCGAACATGCTATCAAACAGCAGTTATGTTAATTCATTGTTAGATCAAATTTTGGGGTGTGTCCAAAACCAAAATGACATGTCTAACTTTCCTACACGCACAGACAGACCTGTCTAGTTACTGCTGGCTATAGCGTGAGTATAGTCAAATCAATTTAACTTCCTGGTTGTAAAGAAAGCACAGGAAAAAGCACAAACAAACAAATAAATTAATAAAAATATCTTTCTTTCTCTCTCTCTGAGTGAAAGGATGGCCAAAATAATAATAATAATGAGTAATTTATGAAACACACAAACTGTCAATTGGAATTTTTTTTTAGAACATTAGTATATCATGGAAGGCAGAATTAAATTGTGAAGAAATGTAAATGACACAGTAATTTGACTCAAACGTGCATTTGTGAGTTTGCAAAGTGGATAGAGGAAGGAGAAAAGAATAGGCCTGCTTCATATTTTTTTTATCAATTTAGAGCAGAGAAGACATCAACAGAGAATGTTAGAAACACAGGAAAGGATGATTTTACATCCCCCGAGGATAAAACATGATTTCTACCAAGGGGGACCCCATCTCCTCCCCCCAAAACTAAATAGTTACCAAAATAATTAATATATTTAAATTGTACATTTTAAAGAAGGTTCTATAAAGTTTAGTAATTAGTTTGCCATGAATAACAGAGGAGAAGAAAATGATCTAGGAATCAATAATGTGCTAAAACAGAATTTAATTCTGAGAGATAAACTATTGATATTGCAATCCAAATTAGATTATAAGTCCGAGGTGCATTTGTGAGATCACAGGGTTTGCCGCCATCATTGTAATGATAGATATAAAACTCTGGACTCTGGGTCATTAAATATTATTTACTCTAATCATGGGATCAGTAAGTCTGCTGGTGTTAAAATTTTTTATGGGTTTCCAGGTCCTACAAATTGAGGGCAGATGGTTAAGATCATTGGTTTTTCAAAGCTGTTAATTATTAAACCAGTGGCCAAAATAAACAAACACTTGAAGATATCACAATCGCTTCATCAGGGCTCAGGAAATCCAGCGGATTTGTGTTTTTCTGACTATAGATTTATAGGTTTATACATCTTAGTGCCACATCTGTGATGTTAGATAGTGCCCCTCATCCTGCTGTGTGATTCATTTGTAGAATCTTGTGAATTTAAATTAAGGACAGAAGAATTGCATGACATGAATAAATCCCATGGTACTGGTGGGCTCACACTGAGCCCATTCGATTTTTTCTGGAATGACATTAAATGTCTACACATTTGTTATTCAAAAACAAAACATGACACTGATGTACAAGCGCCAAACACTGATTATAAACCTAAACTTCACAAAAACTGTAAACTCTTTCGTCAGATCTGATTGGTTAATCACAATGTTGATCCCAAGATGTTGACCCAGAGACATGTTACACTTGGTAAAATCAGGTTAGCGAGATTAGATTGGTACCAGATGTGATCGATTACAGTGTGAAAATGGCTTAATTGAATTTCTAAAGTGTTACAAAGCTTTTGATTCATTAGACCATTTCTTTAGAAATCATTTTGGTTTTGAACAGAAATTTTGTAGAAAGTTAGTAAAGTTTCTAATAATATTAACATTGTATTATAATTAGAGTTTGGCCTGCTCAGGATTTATAATGGTCGCTGAACTGTTTTCCACGTGTCACCATGATAAAGATTCACAGATCTAACACAGATCACATTTTAATTATTAATCACAACATCAGTTCGCAGATGACACAAGTTTGATTTTAAAAGATGAAAACCAATTTTTTACAACAGTGTATTTAATCAATCAATTCTGTAAAGCATCAGGAGTTATATTAAAAATGAACAGCGTTGCATGATCAACCAGCCCTCTCAATCAGTAACACTGAGACACTAAAGTTAAATATTTGGGCATTATGGTCACCCAAAACAAAGAAATAAGGCAAAAGGGTTAGCGATGGGTTGTGGTCCGGTCCATATTTGTGGATGTGAAGGGATCCAGCTACCGGTAACCATCAATAAACAATTCTTCTTGTCTATTAGATTGTGTTTTTCAATGTTTACACCTATCTCAACCCTAAACCTACCTTACAGTAATGCAGATACATCAAATATTGGTGTTCAACGTGAGAAAAAGTCCCTAGTAGGAAAATCTGACAATTAGTATAAATGTCAGGACACAGGCTCAGCTCCAAGCAGCGATGAATCTAATGTTTCGAAGGAGTATGTGTAGCTGTCAGTCACAACACCAGTATGTATATTTACTGAACTTCTCTTGAACTATATGACCCAAATAAGAATTTGCACCTGTTTTTGCCATCTGAACAAGCCATAGAAACATCTTCCTGGATTACAATCTGCCATTTTATTTAAACATTGGTTACTGTACTAACATGAACAAACAACGAACAGCACATTTATTAGAATATTTATTCAATTTTGGCTTGCATTTCAAAACTGGCTTCATTCCAATCAAATAACCGTATCTGTACACATTACAACAAATGTACCGTTATAAAGTTTGTGCTTTAATTTAGTTCAATAAAAATGTAATAAATAAATTAATATATAAACAAATGTTTGTTGCGTTGAACCCATGACCTAGCACGCATCTGCGTAATCCCCAATCCGCGTCATTCCGTTACGCTACACATGCAGTGATTGGCGTAGAAAGTTTTTGTTGATATTAACTCTCCAGTTTATTAAGAGACTGCAGGAATAGAGAGCTATTCACTCTTCTGTGAGCTCAAGGAACCGGCATCTCATCGTCAGTCGTATCCGGAGCACGCATGGCTTCACAAAGACAGAACGACAGCTCAGGAGGCTACCAGCCGGTCTTCAAATCATTCGCTACAGATGCGATCCACGTTGGTTCAGAGCCGGAGCAGTGGAACTCTAGGGCCGTAGTGCCTCCTATTTCACTGTCTACTACCTTTAAACAACACGGACCGGGGAAACACGCGGTGCGTCATTGAGGTGTTTTGTAAAGGTTTAGCATTGAGAATATATTAACTGTTGTATCATTAGTCCGTGTGCACTGGTGTAAAATACAGTGTATTTTAATAAATATAGTGATTTGTTATTTTCAAGCAGGCTTCACTTTGCAAATTACAAGCCAGGCCTAACGTTATTTGTTATAACATTGGATTATTTAACAAAATTTGACATTTAAACAGCATCGCAGGTTAAGGTGAAGTTTCTTCATTATAATGTACAAATTGTCCTGCTTTAAAACTAACTGGTTCTGGCTAGTTTGAGCTGGTGTTAGCTGATTTATTTATAATGGTCTCCTAGATGCAAACCCTTCAGGAACTAATGTCTTGTCAACGAATAATAAGACAACTTTACAGAAGAGTGGTTACAGATTACATTAGCAAAGATTGTGCATTGACTGAAAGTTGACTGAATATTTACTCAGCAAAGACATGAGTCATGAGAAAAGCCAGCTGGTTAAAGTAAAGTTTTCTTGCGAACTGTTAAAAGAAGTTACACTACAAAATAGTATATATATATTTAAAACTTCTTAAAACATTTATTTTTATGTTTATATATTTTGCATTTTATATATACAATTCAAATAACTTTTCTTACCCATATTATTTTATTCTGCCAGGGTTTTGATTACAGTAGGTGTGGAAATCCCACAAGAAGTTGTCTCGAAAGGGCAG
>JAUMHI010000041.1:11974341-11999593 GCA_032359435.1 Enteromius unitaeniatus | reverse complement strand
CCTAATACTGTTCGGGAGGCAGGCACACTCTGTCAGTTTAAATCTAGATTAAAGACACATCTCTTTACTCTGGCTTATTATTAACACACTAATAAACATTTATTAATCAAATCCGTTAAAGGACTGTAAAGGAACCGGGAACACGCCCCTTAACACATGATGTACTCGTTACATCGTAAAAAGAATGGCATAATATTAATCTGTCTCTTTCTTATTCTGTTTCTCAGTCCGTATCCAGATCAGGTGGTGTATCATCACAAAAAGATGATCTTCATTGTAGACCAGAACACCTACAGTAGATGAGCCCTGTGGACAGATCACCGGAACCAAATGCACACAAACACACACACATACATGTAAGAATTGGAAAAAACTGGATTAAAATAATTGGATCTCTTCCACGGGAAGATAGGGTGCAGATGGCATACAATAAAAGCTAATCTGGGATCTTCAAAGACAATAAACAGTCACCCCCCTTGACCCAATCACCCACTTTACGATCTTTTGAGCCCCCACCTCGCAATCTCACTCTTCTCTTCAAGATTGACTCACCAAGGAAAAAATATAAGCTCAAAGTGTCATATTTTGTGAAGATATTGTTCTTTCGGTGTCATATTTGATGTCAATTTAAAGGTCTAAATAAGCAGAAATGGCCTCCACACTGTCACATCTTCAATGTGGCAGCGTGCTTCTCTGACCGTCAGGTATTGCTGGAAACTCAATCGAATTCTCATTTCTTAATTATGTAATTCTCATTTCTTAAATTATGTAATTGGCTTGGCATTATTTCTTGATTTATCAAAGGTATGCATTCTTTTAAATTGAAACTGAATTGAATTCACAATGTTTAATTATGTAATTGGCTTGATATAATTTTACCTGACGAAAAATAAACACCATTTCTTTATTCATGGGGTGGGGTTTTGGTTCCTTGCCGCTGTCACCTCTGGCTTGCTTAGTTGGGGGCACCTAATTTCTAGTGATAATCATTGTTTTGATTACAGAGATGGTCTCTGCATTTAAGAAATAAATAGTTTAATCTCGTCATTATACATTACCATCACATCAAATTTCCTATTTGATAATATTCAGTGCTTTGCTACAATCTGTATTTTTAAAAGCGCTATATAAATAAAAGTGATTGATTGATTGATTTTACCTACAAATGACAAATGAGCGGTAACACAAGGTACTTACCTGAAGTGTATGTAAGTGTATGTACTACTAGCTCCAACCTGTACCTCAACTAATATGCGCTTATAGGCCATTTGTGCAAAAGCCATGAAATATGACCCATCAGAGTGTATACTACAATTATGCCCCTATCGGCAACAGAACAGTTTGTAGAGAGATGCATTATAAGATGAGATGTGATCATGCGATCATAGGTTCGAACCACTGATCTATATAATGTTCTCTACAATAGATCAGTGGTTCGGATGCATGTGCTCATAAAAGAATCACAATTTGGCACAATTTTTGTAACGAGTAGGTTTAGGGGTGGGTTAGCGTGGTCATTCGTAAAAAGTACACCTAGTAAAATATGTTTTAATCACAGTGAGACTGTTGTAAAAACTCTACACATTGGATTTAAACAAAACACTCATTTTGACTGGTAATTACAGTCATACGTCATTTCATGACGACAGATGCATCACGACACTTTATCATTATTTTGCTATGAATATGTAGTACTTACGAACAAGTGTGTGCAAAAATGGTCACCTGCAGGTAGTATCAGAATATGATAACTAAGACACATTACTATACAATAAGTTTGAAGAACTGCTAATTCCAACACAATCTCACGAGCAATTCGTACATATTCGTACAAAGTGCCAAATTTGTGCCAATTCGTACTAATTTGTACGACCTCACTCGTACGATTTTGTTTATGTTTATGTCATTCGTACAAATTCATACGAATTGGCATCTCGTAAAATACGTACGATTTAGAATAAATCATATGTATTCGTACGAGTGAGGTCGTACAAATTCGTACGAATTAGCCATCTAGTAAAATATGTATGAATTGCCGTGAGATCAGGTTGGTAATTCTTATGTAATGTTTGTGTAATGGTGGACTTTATTTTACAGTCCTATTTTCCTATACTTACTATGTACATACTGGTGTTTGTAACTATTAGTTAACTTAATGCAGAGAATAAGTTATGTTTACTCAAGTAGGGTTTTATAAACATAGACCAAGATAACCTATTTATTGAGTAATTGATGGTAGGTGCCGTTGCCTTATCTTTAACTACACTAATTCTCTTAATTTATCTTAACTACCGCCATAACTGTATAAGCCAAACATGCTAAAAAGTATAAAATGTTATAAGTGAACAGGGTTAGTGGCTTTGAAGCAACTAAGCAGCGATCACCACTTAAAGGTACATTTGTTAGATTATTATACTGAATACATTTGAGTTTCATTAATAAACTTTCTGTCTTTTTATCACTGTCTAATCATGTTTAACTGATACTAGCACTGTTTAGTCTACTCAGTGTCAAATCTTGTGTAGTCATGGGAAACCGGTTGAAAAATAAGCTTTGCTGTGGAAAAGTTGCTCAGTAACCACAGAGGGCTTTACATGATGTGCTGTTATATAACAGATTGTTTTGGAGTGTTTGGCACCAAATAAGTCCACCTAGTGTTAAAATCTTTAATCAGATCCCTGTGGTCTTCAATCTCTTAACAATTGTACTGCAAACAAAGAAAAATAAAACGAGTTGAATATTACTATTCATGTCTAGAAAGTGCTCTGGGTTATTTGTTAATTACATATTTTGACTCTGTATTCTATACATGTAAGTGTCTTTGCAGTGTTTTCAAGTGTTTTTCCAGTCTTTGAAGCCTTTCCTGAAGCTAAAGAGGTGGTTTTTTGATCAGTGATGTTACCATTACAATCAATGACACTGCAGTGTAACTAATGACTATTGTTTTCTAGGCTACCAAAGAAGGAAAAGATTGACTTTTTGTCAAGTCTTTCCACTCACTTACTGCATGAAACTACTTTGAATAATAAGTTGTTGCTTAGGTTTTTGTCATGGCATGTTAAGATTAGTTTAAGGTCAAAAGTGGAATACTAAACCATTAACAATCACCACAACAGTCCCCACAATTCACAATGTGTGTGTGTGTGTGTGTGTTTATAGAGAAAGAGCCCATTGCTGAATTACTGAACTGAAATTATACAAAGGCAAAAAACAAAATGTAATTAACTTATTGTTTATGGACTGTAATTATAAAACTGACTACATTAGTAGATAAATACTTGTTTATCTACTGTTTACAAACTGTTTTGTATAAACTAATATTTGTACAATCCCCATAGCAACAGTCTTAACCTATTAAGAGTTTTAATGACAAAGCAAGCTACTGATGATAGCATATTTAAGACTCAGGTAATGAGAAAATCACAAAATAATGAGCATGTTACCCTTCAGAGACTGCTGCAAAAATATTAGTCAAGTAACGATAGTCAAGATTAGCATTTAGGATTTTTAGTTAAAATTATGAATACAATGTTACATCTTTGCATCCTGAAACGTCTGAGATCAATCAGGATCAATTATATGTAACAAATAAACATTTATAAAGAAAAAGGTTAAAAACATTTTAATATGGTGTTTTATATTAACAAGAATATACATCAAATATGGATTTATGGTGATTGACCATTAGTGAAAAGGTGCTTTGAAAATCTCATTACAACTCTCACTACCTTAATATGTAAATTGGAGAATCTTAGAATTTTATTTTGTTTTATTGATTAATGTCTGGCAGGCATCTTGGCACACGTACAGCTGCAGAGAGCCAGACTGCCAGATAGCCATTATCCACATTAGCCGGTTGTGCAGTATGCTGGATCTTCACTATAGTCACTAATGGATTGAACAGCCTCTTGGTCTCTTATCTATCTTTCTGATGCAGTCGCTATTTTTGTTCCCTTTTTTAAAGGATCATAAGAAGTCCCTATGAAACCTGTAGAGATTTATCTCTATGCACTGAGTTAATATAACAAAAACAATCAAGATATAATGTTAACATATTTAAAAAGCGTTCAACATTGGGGATTCTTCTAATACGTCCAAGTATCTACACTGATTTTAGAGACTAGTTTAACAACAATCCAAATAATGTTATTATGTACGGAAACAACCAATGAGACCCCTTTATCTCATTTGCAGATTTCAGTGAACAAATTAAACAATTGCTAAATGATTGGGAGACGACCAGAGGGCATGTTGTCTTGTGTTTTCAATTACAGAAGCAAAGGCAAACTCATTAACACTGAAACAAAAGACAACAATTCTGATTTCAAAGCTGATCACAGTTCTGTAATTAATGGGAAATGCTCTCAGCACATCAAGTTTAAACTGTTAAGTTAAAAATAACAGAAAGAACAAAGCTTAAAGAGTACATAAATATCTTTGCCTGCAAAGATGTGTGAACTTTTGTGTCACAGCACAAAAAAATGTTAGCACAGGAAATACGTTTGTACATAAATAGTGGTCATGACAAGATCAACAACTCTTGTCTGATTGTGAACCTCTGGGAACTAAATGTCAAGGAGTTGTTTGACCCCTTGAAAACTCCAATGGCCTTCAACACAGACTTCAAACCAGAGATCTGAATAAATACAACCTTCATGTAATTCTCTATATACAAGTGCTTGATTTATTTGTAATGTTAATTAAAAGCAATAATTAGTCCAAACATTTAAATTCTCTCTTTAGACACCCTCATGTCTTTACAAACCCGCATGATTTTCGTTCTTGTGTGAAACAGCTAAGGAATTATCTAGCAGGATTTCAAGAAAGACATGAGGGTGAGTAAATAGTTACAGAATGTTGAGTTTTGGTCCTTTTGAAGGGGAATAAGAGCCAGTCAACTTAAAAATGCATCTTAAAACCCAGCCTTCTTTTCCATTCAGATAGACCCTATAAATAAATTCAGTGTGAGTTCTTCATTTTTTTTTTATTGTATCTCTCATTTTATATTCATATGATTTTTTACAGTGTTTTGCAGTGTGAACATACAGATGGATTTGAAATTAGATCTCTCTTTGAGCCAAATAACAACTATGATAATTCATGTATTCACTGACAATCAGTGACTGGTTATGTATTAGTTATATAATGAGCAGTTAAACAATTTCCTGAACAAAACAACAATTTCAAATAATTCCTCAGTAACACAAATGATGGAAAATGTGGCAACCATTTCAACCTGCTCGTGAAAACGGATGGGGGTGTTTACTATTACAGAAGCACTTTGGTATACCCCAACCTCCTACCAGATTAAATTATGATAATGGCATGAAACACAGTCCATCCCGGTGAATGGAAAACGCAAGCAGCACAGAATCAAATAATGATACACTTTAGAAGCACCATTACAAGGCAAGCACATCAGAGCAGTTAGTAGACATGTCAAACAGTTGCAAGCATATGCAAACATTTCTTATCAAAAACACACAAGCAGCGCCACGACCATCTGTTGATACAAGCCTAATGACAGCTCTAGCTGTGAACGGAGTCCCAGAGTCTTACACGATAAATAAATGTAAAACTCTAAATACATTCATGAAACCCTGTTGTTTGTAATGCAGACTTGCCACACTCCGTGGCATCCGGAGTTTGGCATCTGGCGTTAGGACATTCACAGGTGGGTTATGATCTAAAATGATTTGCTGGTGGCTTCACATGCAAACATTACCTGGCAACTCTTATTGCCTGTACATATATCATGAATTACGATTACAGATAAATCAATGGTGCTGTGTAGTTCCACTTACATTGGAGAAAAAATTTATTGATACTTAATTACGCACAAAAATGGATGAAAGTCTTTGCATTGAATAGTACATTAACGAGAAAGAATCAATTGCAAACTGTGTTTTTTTTTTCCCCTGGTACATTTTTCCCTATCATCTCTACATAGCAGCAGCAGTTTGGATAACGGACGAATGAATGTTTTTTTCCCCATAAAATTATAAAAAAAGAAGAGTGACAGGAACTTTAAAAGGGACTCGAAAGCAGCATGAAAGTAGTCCATACAATGTTTGAATAAATTATATATTTCCTCTGAAGCCATACATTAGCTCTGTGTGATGAACAGATGTGTTTTTTTTTACTTTTATGGTGTTTTTACTCAAACCTTAAAAGCTCTCCTTCAAAGACAAAACCAAATGGGCTTGTAAGGGTGAGTATATGAAAAATATAAATAATGAATAAACCTTTCTATATGAAAGAAACTCAAATGAGATGCCTTTGGCAACATAAATACAATGCCCTGAACAGCTGTAGTGTACTAAACAGGAAGCAGTCACATTCATACACTGAAAGCATTGAAGTCAGATGTTCTTTATCAGCTCAATGCACCGGGGAGCTGACAGCAGATCTGCTTTTGTATTTAAGGATCCACTGGAACTTTTAATTTGGCAATGAAATATTATGCAATCATACTATTTTTCCATCACCCTAATCACCCTAATCAGCAGCTACCCAAGCGGACAACAGCAAGTTAAGCACGACTAGGCGTCTGACAGTGCAGCCTGAGCCACATTCATTTCACTATTAATTTAGTCTCATGTCAGTTTCATTAAGTTTACTCTGTAATCACCTCCTGAGAGCATATGTCAAATGTTATATCCATTTACAAAAGTATTCCGGTTCCCACTGACAACTGTGCACTTTTGCAAATACCACATAATTTCCAGAGGAATCAGAAATCAGTTTTCTTCTAGGTTATTATTTGGATTTGCCCAAAGCCCCTTTTTTGGTGGAATCAGAAAACTAGCAATTTCTTACTCCCATGCAATCTTCCAAATGTATTTACTGGTCACGGCACTTTTTTACATCCACCAATTTCAGAGAGCTCTGACCTCCAGGAAAATACATTATATTGCCTCTTCCTTTTTTCCTTCCTGCTTTTGCATCTTTCTCACTCTTATAATCTTATAATCGACAGGGTGTAAAATCATTAACACAAACATTTTTAGTTTCATGGTGATTTAAGCTGGTTTCAGAGATTTCAAAACACATAGTAAGTGCTTTTTAAAACATTATTTTTTTTACAGTCTTTTCAAAGATTTAATTACTCTTCACCTTTACTTTGTAATATTGTATAATACATCACAAACGTATTTGTAGAGTGTGATGAATATAACTTGCTGTTTAGCATAAATGATAATGCTAAACATAAAAATAACCAACTGCACAGTGAAAACATATAATATGCTAAGATGATGTTGTCACACATGGAAATATGCATAATTACAGATGTGCAACTGAAGGCCCCCATTAGAAGAACAACTTCAATCTTCCTTGCCAATAATTTATGTATGTTTAATTAAAAATTCAACAAAAAAAATTTACTGCATGCAGTCTTATCAGCCAAGAATAATAGAAAACAGCTGCACAAGTCATACTGGTCATTAAATATTTCTCAAGTCAAACTACCTCAAATGGTATGTAATTTATCACTAAAAGGATACAAAATAAGAACATAACAAAGCTTTAATGGCCTCCTGACAACAGCTGGTATAAAAAAAAGCAATTTCCATGAATGACTAATCATCATCTGTTGAAATTGCATTTGAATTTTAAAGTCTTCAGCAACTGATATGACCAGGAATATTGCACATAAAAGGATGCAGCACCTTGAGGCACTCAGTGTATCAAATATTGGCTATTAAAATTAATACTCTGACTGGACTGTTCCAAGGCCAGAAAGCATCTCACTAAACTATTAAATTACTTTTACTTTACTCAGGAATCCAGCTGAAAAACTCACACATAAAATTTAATTAAATGTGCCCAAGGTTACAGTTATCAGCATCAAAAAGAGCTCTGCAGGTTTGATATTGAGAAATGCACACAATAAGTTTAAAGAGAATTTTATAGTTTATGAGAGTTTTAAAAGGAGCCACGAGGCTGAGGAGTTTAGAGAAAATTCAGTTCAGTTCAGACCATTCAGTGCTTTGCTGCACAATAAACAGCTCTGAAATGTTATATAACAGATCATAAATTAGCATTAAGAAATATTTCTTTCTTGCAGTTGGCAGGTGAATAAAATAATTTTGCTATATAGTACCAACACAGAATGCAGTTTAAAATATTCAGCTGGCAAAAATCAGTTTATTTTGCTTTTGTTTATCTAAATCTAATTTGCTAATATTGCTGTTGTATATGCAGGATTCCCACAACTTTTGAAAAATTCCTTTCCATTTGTAACATATGTGATATTTTGAGATCATTCCATAATTGTGGAAAAGCCTACATATGTAATTATTTTAAGATCTTGCCATTTTGTTGCATTTCAAAGGTTGCTGAGTAACCATGAACAAAATCTCTTTGACTCTGACACCAACACAAGAGTGACGCGTTTGCATGGTAGCATGCTGACATCACCCAACATCAATAAAAGAATCCATAAATACAATCCAGCTCATTATTATTCTGACCATGAGTGACTATATCCTCTGCTATTTTCTTCTCAAGTCACTGTTCTTCATTTCCCCCGTTCAACTTACTGTTCTCTATGTCCAGGGACTGTTTATGAACATTTTCATTCTGAATGGCCTTTTTATTTAGGGCGTCTAGAGGGGTGTCTTTCTGTGCATCCAGTGAGCACTTGGAAACTGCGCTGGCTATTTGGCAGAACTTCCTCAGGAGAATCTCTCTTAGGAGCAGGTAAACCCATGGATCCAGAATCTGATTGAGCGAGGCCAGACGTATGGCTGTGAGAAAGAAGTTACAGTCCATCTGTAAGTCCTGGGATGAGAGAGATACAGCAGCAGAATTGCACTGATGCGAGGATGTGTGGGTTGAGATCATTTTCAACATAAGGACCTGCAGAACAGGAGAAGACACGCCACAGTGGATATATTATATGAATAGTTTTCTTTAAAATTAAGAAAAATATACTTGTGCTTATGTTTAATTCTATAAAGCAGTTATTTGCAAATTTAACACCCCCTTGTTTTTTTTGTTTTTTTACATTCTGGCTCATTTCAGAATGTTTTTTGGCTGTAGCTACCGGTTTAAGTTCTGTACTCTCAATTCCAGGGAACGCTGTATAAATCTTATTTTATTATGTTCATATATTGAGATCAGTTTATACTGGAACTAAAATTGGACAAGTAAACATTAAAACGTGAATGTTTAAATTAAGTGATTACTAATTTATTTTTTCAAATGTAACTTGTATAGATTGTAAATATTGTCCATTTCAGCCATAACATAAACAGTTTCAACCCATTGTACAAAACAGAAAATCTGAATTAGCATATTCCACATGGGCCTACTTTTGACATGACATAACTGTGAAGAAATGAAAAGACTCAAGACCGACAAAATAGTCTTTTTTTTGGACAGAGTCTAGGGAAAATCCCAATGTAAACACTAACTAGTCTCAATTAACTGCTCAAAAAGTCCACCAACATGTACAGTAGTAAAGTGCTTGGCCTGTTGAGTTCATAGGAATTCATATATCCTATTCTGTTTAATATCCTTTACAAATAGGGTATTATACAAAAAGCAGCAGTTTATAGCTGGGCACACTTAAGTTTAAGCAGGAATGACACCATGCATGCTTTCATCTGATAACTACAAGTAAGTGTATCTGGCAAAAGCTGATATGATACATACCAGTAGAGGTGACCAGCATGTCAACAGCACACACATAATGCCCATCAACTGAATAACAGTCTCTGTTGTTAACCTCTCCCATTGCTTAGATGACTGGGTCGAGGTTGCCTTCGTTCTGCAACGTGTAACCAAAGCACGGATGGTCACAACATTACACGACAACGTCACCAGCAAAGAAAATATCCCCAATGCAGCAAAAGTCGTGGCAAAAAACGTATTTCCCGTTACGTCCTTGTCACCTGTACTTATAAAGCACCAAGTGCCTGGCCACTGCAAAGTATACTTTCCAACCCCAGCAATGGGCAATAAGGCAAAAAGCAAAACCAGGCACCAGATGATGACCAAAACCTGCTTGGTCACGTTGGTTTTCATGTACTGAGAGTACCAGTGAGGAGCAGTGATGGCCAAGGCTCTCTCAATGGCCATGGCACTGGCTAAAAAGAGTGGGCACAAGCCAAAAGTGGTCATGCACACCCCAAAGAAAGCGCACAGAGTTCCCGAGGCGTCCACGCGTTTCCATTTCAGATTTGCTCTGTACACCGAAATGACAATCGGACTTGTAAGCAGCTGGCCGAAAAGATCAGTTAAGGCCAAAGAGCCGATGCAAAGCAGAAACGACTTCTTCCTTTTATTCTCCTTTTTTCTGTATGCACTATAAACTAGCAGCATAGCGAGAGAGTTTCCGACCATTCCAGTGACCATCATAGTGATGGGAAAAAACACTGACACGGAGCCGCAGCTGGCGCTCTTGCCAGCGCCGTCCTGTGAAGCTCTGGAGAGGTTCGACTCCCACATCACGGTTCCAGCTGTCAGGTTTTGCGACAGGACATCTGAAGACTTACATTTAGATGTCATCCTTTTTCAGGAAGAGTGTTCATGGCCACAGCAGCCTTTGGTACAGGTGGACTCCTCAGTGAAGCCCGCTTGACTTCTGTCTCACTTTGTGCGCTCGGCTGTCCGAGAGCGCGAGATAAACAGAGGAGGAGTGACCCTCATGGAAATATAAAACATGCTCAGAAAGACGAGTAAAAAAGTAATGCAGGATACAGCAAGATCTGTACTTCACGGGAAAAATATTGCTGTAAGTGAATAGATAAATGTGGAATTTAAGTTAGTTCTTGATTTTTGTCGCTCTAGGGAAATAGTATGACTTTAATTCTTAGACTAATGGAACGCATATTAGCATGACTGTAGGAACACTTCTGACAAAACATTAATAATAGTTGTAGAGGGAGCGCGCAATATTGACTCACAAAAACTTTTAGTAGGTTTTATTTTTTACATTTTTCAAATAGATTACCTTAAGTATCGCTAAACGTACTAAAAACACTAATGATTTCGGTCATATACAGGCAAATCTTCAAACAAGAGATGAATAAGAACGATTAATGTTTTTTTTCTAAAGTAATTCCCAAAACCACCAGCTCAGATGGGTTTGAACGCAACAAGTGCCACCTAGCGCACGAAAAACGATCTTTTTAAAACCAGGATCATTAGATTCTGAAATGGTTAGTAATTCATACACGACTAAAAAATGCTAAATATATAACGTATAAAGCAGACAGGTAAATATTTCTGATTAATATATAATTTGGCAAACATCACTCTTTATAGGTTCTACTTGCACTAAGTAAAAAATAAAGTTAAAAAGGTAAAGATAATTTGATAGCAGATGGAACTCATATCTGTGGGGAAAAAGCTCCCAATACATCACCCAAATCAATGCAGCGACATAGCAAATACACACAGCACAAACGTTTCAGATTAACAAGTGTTTATTCATGTTGGTTACACTTATGTTGCATTAACGAACAGTAAAACATTTTCATATTTTGTATGTTATCAGGGGGAGGGTGATATTTCACGTTCTCAATTTGATTTGACCACAGAAAACCAATCCAGTAATTTATGTTATCAGCAATTTGAGTTTGTCCACTTGAGTCATCTACAGTTTCTTAGTTCCACAAATGATAGATGATAAAATTATTACACAGAAAAACCCTGACACAAAAAAAAAAAAAGACAACATTTTCACATCTATCTTTCCAAAAGAAAATAAATCTCTACAAGTATAGAAAAAACATACTTACCTTTAACGCACACAATTAGACAAGGCAATGTTACACCTCAGAGGAAAAGCTCTCTATAAGATGCTGGCATTGCTGAGGTGGTTAAGTAATGTTTAAGCCATTAACGTTTGAGGGTTTCATGTAAAGATTTATAAAACCAGCATCTTTTTAAATCAACAAATGTTTTGCTGATGAATTGGCTAATTTGTCCGCAATGATGTCTGACAATGGGATGAATAAAAGTACTTTTGCAATATAATTTGCATAATTTTCTTACAAAATGGTGGATGTCCAGAAGATATGTGTCATTTATAGCCACAGACTTGATGTTATTTCTCTACAAACCCACTGACACTACAGATTTTACACCTTGAGATACTCTTGAGATTTGGCTAGATGTTAATGATAAACTATTGAGAAGAGGTTACGTGAAGAGGTGCGCAATTTCTTTTTTTCATAGAATCAATGTGGTATTAAAACAGTCGCCCCCCCCTCCAAAAAAAAAAAACCTGGAGTTTGAAAAAACCAAAACCAAAACAAAACAACAACATGCCGTTTTAGAAAGATTTGTTTCTTTTGTTAATCATTTCTGTTTTGAGCTTGAGCCAGAGTGGGATGATCCAGATGAGCCTCTGCGCCTACAAAGAGATAGAAAGAAAGAGAAAAAGAGAAAGAAAAAGACCATGACCGATTATGTGATTTGGTTTTTGAAATCAAAACAAAAGCATAAAAAAATGTATTGTACAGAGAAAAGCGCAATTTTGTCACATTGTTTCAAGAATGTACAGCTATATCACTGAGCCCTGTGTATAATGCAGAAGTACGCCTGGTATCCAGGACACCATGTGTTACACCAAACCTTTCAGACGAGTGCGATCGTGTGCGTCTTTTTTTGCGGCCACCAGAGGAGGACCTCTCCTGGCCTCCCTCAGGCGATGACGAAGGAGAGCGAGACCTCTTCTTTGAGGAAGCAGAACCCTTTCCTGATCTGGAGCTGGATCTTTCAAAGGGGATAAATAAGCATTCCCATGAAGTCAACAAATACCATTACAGAGATTACTATAATAACATTATCAAAGGGACTGAAATAGGATGAAAACATCTCCCAACATCTCTAAATAATACAGTAATTATTAAAACTTTGGTAACACTTTATTTTGATGGTCCCTTTTGAACAATCTGTTGACAATAAGTAGCTATCATTAGAATATTAGTACACTCTCTAATTAATATCTGCTAACTCTTTATTGTGATGGTCTCCCAAAAGACACTCTATTGACTAGAAGTAACTTTGCAAGAACATGTCAATTTATTCTAACCCTAACCCTACCAGTCTACTAATACTCTGCTAGCACTCTATTGAGAGTTGGTAGATATGTAGGTGCAATGTCACTTATAATCAACAGAATACGTTAAAGGGACCATCAAGATAAAGTGAAACCAAAACTTTTTTAAAATTCTGAAACTGCAGGTCTGACCAACTGAACTTTCAGAAGAACAAAGCTGAACCTGTCAGAAAGAATCAGTACAACTTACAGCCCTAAGTTCCTGCTAGATATCACAATGCTACCAGATAAATTGAGAACTAGGACACTGAATAATCAACAGCTCCAGACCATTGTAAACAAGCACAAAAAAGCTCTTGACATTTACGCTGAGAACAAAAAGTCAAACATTCCCAAAGAAATTAAGCTAAACCTCATTTCTCCTCACGGCACCCTCGTTTTATAATTCATTTGTTTTATGGTGATCAAAAGTCGACTTCTGTTCAGGCTAAGAAGAACAAAGAGTTCACTACAACAACCACTGGCTTTTTATACACACACTCTCCTGGAGAGTGCATGTGACCTCATTCACCTGGAGTTGGACCTGGAGCGAGAGCGAGATCGAGATCTGGAACTGGACGAACTCCTGGACCGGGATCTGCAAAACACCCACATCAACAAAAAAAACCACAAATTGCCAATTTTTCCAGTAAAATTAAAAATCGTCTGGTGAAAACCCCCAAAAAATAAGTGTTAAAAAGATCAGCTTTGGCTTTTTTTTAAGGCTTTAAAAAACTTGTGCCAAGTTGCAGTGATTGCATTAATTATTAATAAATTGAACAGTAACGAACATCAAGTTTTATTCTGTCATGTCAATAAAGAAAGGCAATTAAAAAATGAGGCAAAGAGGGAAAGACAGAAAATAAACATTAAAACAGAATTATGTGATGAGATTTGAATAAAGATTTGAGCTGATACTGACATTTGCCTGGAGTTACCCTTGACCTGTACCCTTTACCTGGACCTAGACCGGGAACTTGAACTGGACGAGCGAGATGATGACCGCGAGGAGCCGGAGGGACTCCCTTTCTTTTCATCATCAGCATCTAATTCGTACTTGGACAAATCTGCATCATCTTCATCATCTTCATCATCCTAACAGGATTAAGATCAACAGCACATCAAAAACTGTGATGGTAGGTTCATCATATCTATGCATATACTGATTTTTCAAAATCCGTTCTTTATGACTGACTATTGTACTCATTTCACAATCAACAGTGGGGTCAAAAGTTTCAGTCAGCAACAAATTAGAGGATTACTAACTACAGAATAAAATCTCTTACATCAAGTTTGTATTTTGAAAGATCTCCATCTTCGTCGTCATCATCATCTTCGTCGTCTTCATCATTATCATCATTTTTATCAGGTTTTTTGGGTTCCTCTTTCTTGTCATTATCCTTCTTGCTTTTTCCACGATATTTCTTTTTAATACGCCCAAACTGTCCAGAAGAACACAAGTATTGTGAAAATGTCATCAGTGTGTACATAAATAAAAAAAAAACAACAAAAACAAAACACTGACCTCATCATACTCGCCATCAGATTCCTCTCGCTCATTGTAGACTAAATTCTCTCTCTCGTTGAACCCTCCACCATATCCTGTTACATGCATCAAACATACAATATTAAACAAACTACTGTTGCAGTCAATATGCAAAAATAAAAAATAAAAATCATGCTAAAATTCCATTTTGAACAAATGCAAAGCTGTACCTGTCCTTTCCTCCAGTTTGGCATATTTAGGGGTGTTACACATGTTGCACTCTGATCTTCTGGCCCAGTTTACATTGCCACACCTAGATTTAAAGCAAGAACAGATACAGCTTTTAATAACATTGGTATATTAGGGTCTTAAACTCTTAAGCAAGAGAATGAGAAGAGGACACTTGGGTTATTTACAAGAGCGAACCAACTCTTAATAGTGACATGAAGCATTGAAATATATATCAAAATTGGCCTTCTTTTAGTCTGAATGTCCTTTCAAAACTTTATAAAAATATGGGAGGATTAACCTAAAGAATATGACAAAAATCCATTCTTGTCATTAATTGCATGTAGTTCAACGTAGGTTGGATTTGGAAAAATGTAATCCAGCAATAGGCAAATCCAGTGCGGAAGTTACATTGTTATCAATACACTTCAATAGAACTTGCAACTATAGTTAGTTGACAATACTTTTGAGAAACAAACTCCAAGACAACCACCTCCTGTAGAGTTCAGCTACACATCTGCTTTTCATTTTTAAGTATTCCTATAGCTGAAAATCAAAATCAATCAAAACATATGAGTTGCAAACAAGTAATATTTAAGATCAAACAAATCTCAGTGGGCCTGTACAGAACGGTACAGTCAGTAAGTTAGGCTTTACATATAAATTGTGGTCGGTGTCCAGAATGTTACACTTTATATTAAGTAGGCAGTTTCTGAGGCGTTCCCATGTACATACACTGCTATTACAGAGGTGCACCAAGTCCAGATCCAACTCCTCCCATATCCCTATCTCCACACCCTGGTCATTACTAATGTCCTGTTACACATTGTACTTACACATACCATTCTAAGGGTTGTTACATGTATGTAGTTACAGAAATATTACAGCTGTATATATACTATGTACCAATAGTAACTAGATGTGTACGTAATCACAGTGTAAGCGCACAGGTATTGGGTCACTTAATATACGCCTATGTTTACATTTTGGATATACCCTACAATACTGCACAATATTTCTATTGGTTACATCTTTACGTCACATACATTCATGGGGAATAGAGTTCACCAAACTTGATCTTTGGTATGCAGTGCTTGCATTCACATGTCTATGAATGGAAGTTGATGAAACAAAAAGTCTTGTGACTGGCCCTTCACAATTACAAGTTTCCCAGATGCATCTGAAGGTTTGTTGCCTTTGGTTTGTTTTCTCTAGCCAGTTTGATTAGGGATGGAGCTAAACTCTGCAGAACCGGTACTGCCAAAACCACAACTCCACATTCACACACTTCAATGCTAAACAGAAAAAAAAGTGGTTGAATTATAAGCAACACTGCTTGAAAAGCTTTGTGACATGCCACTTCTTTTTTTACTTTAACATTTTTAAGTGAACCGACCCCATTCATTGCTCTTCATGACAGGATATCATTATACTGTGTACATTTATTCTGCTCCATTAAGCAGCTGGAACAGTGTGAGATTCAAATGAGAAGTAAAATATGAAGCAGTCGGAAAGGAACGGTTTCCTTTCATGTCACCAAAACAAATTTAAAAGAAACGCTATCGCTACAGAAGGGCTAAAACATTTCAGTTCCTGACATTGTATTCAACAGATACTTCTTTGTGATATTAATCATTTTGCATGTATTTGTAAGACACATCGAACATGTAATTTTATAGCAATACCCACGTTTTGCATTGCCAATCGTTGGCACTGAAGAGACCTCTACTCTTCTCAGCCAGGGTCTTTCCAATCTCTGTTCCCCCTGCTTTCATCATCTTTGCTTCAGTTGTCTTTTCTGTTTAAGCAAAGTTGGCTAATTAGTTCAGACTAATCATGATGAAGCACTAGAAGCACGGTGCATTTAATGATACATTTTTGTGACACACCTCTAATACACAAAAAGTAATAATGATTACTGCAAAAACAACTGTAGTCCACTTACCCCTGCAACATCTGTTACAACTCGTTCTTCTGGCAAAGTTGACATTTCCACACCTAAGATTTTACACAGGAAAAACTAATTATGTCTCTAGACATTATAAGCATCACTCAACACTCGTGCACACAAAGACCAGGCCAACTCACTGACATTTTCAAACAATAGTGAGACACATTGAAAATAGATGCACGATACAACTTTTTTTAGAAGGAAAAAAAACAAAAAAACAAGAAGAAACAGTTCACATAGCCCAGGGCATTGCAACTACTAATGAAGTTAGTTAGCAGTACGCGTTTAGCAGACTCGTGCGGACTAGCTAATCGCTTAACCTAAGAATTATAAGAGTGTAATTTAAAAAGTAACGTAATATTAGTAGATTATCGGTGCTCCAGTAGAAAGTAATGAATATCCTGTTTAATTGTGTTAAGGAAAATGAAACGGACGCGTTTAATAGCGGTTACAGGCCCATTCACAGACCGCAGCCGTGTGCTAAAGCTAGCACATGCTACGTTGTGCTAACAGAAACGTGTGATCTTCTCTCGGCCAACATTACTTTAGCATTCTAAGCACTGCAGATATATTCTTTTAGTAATCCTCTGGCTTTTAAATAACCCTTTGTACAGCAAGTCTTACTTTTTATCAGGACAAATCCAGTCTCCGTCGCTAACGCGAAAACTCTTTCCCGACATGTTCGTCCTCTCGGCTGCCCCCGCCACAAATCCGCCAGAGAAACGAACAACTCCTTATGAGTATTGTTTACTATTTAACACACTAACACTAGCGTTAGAACCTAACTGTACAGGGAAAAACAACACTTTACAGACTGTGTAAGAGCGTATACATGAATACGTGTGCTACGCTGAAAGACCAACGGGTTGCATCTCATTATCTAACCGGCTCCCTACCTAGACAAGTTTAGCACATAATAAGCGAAATCCAGACTGTCTAGATAGGTGGCTGGCTAGGTTTTGAACTACTACCACAAATTTGACGTGTAGCAGTACTAGCTCCAATTATCAGTACGTACGTGCAGTGAAATCTAATTAGATTTATTTCTAAAAGGTTTCAATTTATCTAAACTAATTGTGACAATTTAAACAGATGATGAAAACAGACAACCAAAGACATCCCTTTTTATTCCCTGAATAATTTGATTTAAATTGAAATATTAAATTGAAATTTTTTTTATTTTCCCAGAGGCATCAAAGAACAATAAAACGACAACCTTAGATACGATGGAAAATAAATAAATGAATAAAACCATAGGCCTAAATAAAAGCTATGTAGATATTCTCGGTTATTTCATAATAAGACAAATATGTTTAATAATTCAATTTCATAAGGAGATACAGCTAGACTTGTTTAAAAGGTAGGCTATTGGACACTATTACGAACATTAGCTGCCAAAAAAGTGACATAGCCTGCATTTCAGTGCTTTTAAAACATTACATTTTCAGCCGTTTTAATTTTCTTGTGCTTCAAATGTGTCCACCAGATGGCAGATGCATCACACAACAGCCTGGAGAATTTGTGCATTTGGCAGCATCTACTTCTGTGCTCACTACAGGCTTGTTCCCATGTTAACATTTGCACATGCATCACAGAAAAGAGTAAAAATCACAGACCTACATGCCATTGCCATATGTGAGGAACATGCAGATATCCACACACATATGGTGACATATCTCTGAATATTTCCTTTCAAATGCTAACCTTATGCAGTGCCTCACACGTTGTGCCAACATTTTGCAGACCTTGGTTCGGTTCGGCATGAAGGCGCACGTGTTGCTGGGCCAGATGGAGTTGAGACATCCCTCCCACTGCGAGTTCTCAGTCCTGCAGGGACTTAGATAGGACCCATCCTTGCTGGTGCTCACCAAGCTAAGCCTGTCCTCCATTCTCTGCCAAACTCATGCTGTTTCAGAGGTCTCTTGCACAGCTGGTGCATTGCTTATGAGTCAGAATGCCCACATTGTTTTTCAAGTGGAGGTGTTTAAAAATATCTGATGCCCACATTTTACCATGGTCATTTACATAAACAAGTTTTTGGATGGACAGTTTTTTGCAGAACATTACCTATAAACAATAAATATCTGAATGCAACAGAGATGTAAATGGTAAAGCCTTAATAGCAGACTTTATTAAGCATTTATGCCTTTTTAGCTCACACCTTTATATCAAATTGTCTTCATAAATCAGCACCAGCCAAGAAAAGATATGTAAATGTATTAAGATTAGCTTTCCTTTCCACCATGTTTGTGTATGTGTGCATAAAAAGGACAAATACACATTTCTGCAGGAGCTCATTGAAATGAAAACAAGAACTTGGATTATGAATAATACATTTCTTTATCAGTAAGATCATGAGAAAGAACACACTCTTCTGAGAGTGCTTTTTTTTTATTTAAAAGCTCAAAATACTCCTGCAGCACTTTTCAGCATCCTTATGCCTCCTCTCACCTAGTGCTTTTAAACAATCAATGATAATGTGTTGTCAACGCAACTAACAGTGATTATCGATCATGGGTGCAAATGAGTCTTTGGGCCTGTGAATGTCACTGCCCAGTCTAGTGCTTGGTCATCCTTGGGATGTTCCACTCAGGTGCTTTTTTGACAGTGAAGGGTAACCAACGGAGGTTTGAATCCCTATATGAAGCCACCTGGGATTTCTATGTCTGACAGATGGTAGAAGCTATTCTGGATAGAGTGGGGTTGCAATACTTTGACACTTTAGTTTAACATCACCATAATAAGCTAATAAAGGAACACACGCTGATACAAGAAATGACTTCCTTGTGCAATTCAAGGAAGTTGTACGTGCAGCTGCTCTTGTCAAATCAAAGGTGAGATAGCTGAGAACAGCAACAGAGATCTTTTGGTTTGCACGAGTGGACAGTGAGGTGCTGTCAGCTTGCTGTGCTCTTATGTAAGAGGTGAGGAGTAGCTCAGGAAAGCTGGCTGCCAGCTGTGCTGGTATTTGGATGAGAGCTCCTGCCTTGTCACCTCATTGTAATCTCTCTAATGCATATTCATTGTCAATGCATGGGAGCACTTCTCATTCAGAAGGTCATCCGCAGTGGGGCTCCATTGCAATGGATTTTTGTGTGTTGAATAAGTCAGAGGGAGGACAGCGACACTGGATAAATATTCCCATCTAGATGAGTGCTATCATGTCTTCATTTCTCTTCTCAGAGGTGACCTCATGCTCGAAAGCTGAACGGATAATAATGTAGTGTACAGTGTAACGTAAAGTGACATTGCATAACATAATGTATCCTGTTTTAAAATAATGCTTGTGAGGTGAGAAAATTGCATGTCCAATGTCATAACAGTACATTATACTGGGACATGGAAAAAGGTGACTTACCATTTATTTAATTTGATAATATTTTATTATTATTATATCTTGTTTATTATAGTGAAAATAAAAGTAAGTAAATTTTTTTTGTCCTGTGGAGGGTAAAGTTTTTTACATACATATCCATCACTAAACTTTACTTTCTGTTGTAATATATGTTAAATATGACCTAAAAAAATGAAAATTAAGCAAGCAAAACAGGTCTAAACTGTCTCATCAAGAGCTTATAATAATGATTTATAATTTGAGGTGTAAAATTAACCACATTTTTAAAATTAAAATTCTGTGGAAATTTGTTTAACGCCATTAGTGTTTTCATGGTTACATCGTATTCATGCGCAGAAGAAGAAGACATCTGCAGCTTGTTCTTACAATAGTTGCTCAAAATTTAAAATGATAGTTTATCCAAATATTAAAATTGTCATATTTCACGCCCTCACGCAGTCCAAATTGGTGACATAATTTTTTTCAGTAGAACAGTAAAGACGTTTTTAACCCTTGTCCTAGACTGCATGTCTGCGGCTGCCGGTTTTGAGAGTCAATAAAACATCTCTCATTGGATGAGAGAGATGTCTGTTTCTAATCTGTAAAGTTCTACATGGTAGTCATAATTAATATCTAGGACACCTGTTACCAAAACTAAACTACCCTCAAAAGCGACAGACGTCTGTGTTTAAACGAGAGTAAATATTGGTATGTCATTTAAAAGGTGGTGAAAACTCAGACAGCTGAAGAAACTAAAGACTGATGCAGATGGCCTTTTTTGGCAGAACAGGTAAGAGATTTCAGTGGCTAAATAGACAGCAAGCTATCACTAACGCACTTGTTTGCTTGAATCAGACAGGTATTGATATGTTTTTCTCTTGTTTTGCTATGGTCAGTGAGTTAAATTGCACTTACTTTCCTGCTATAGCTATGTGTGTGAGAGTGAAATTCAGTTCTGATCGGACTGAGCAATCATTACAACTAAATTCCAGTTATGTGATTTATTTTAAAACATTTATCTGGTCAGAACAAAAGCGTCAGATACATTACTTGTTCACATTTTTGGGAGGGGCTATACCTATGGAAATTATAGATTTGTTCTTATGTGGTGATCATAGATTTACCTAATTACATATTTAATTAATATTACATATTTAGTTTTCATAAAAAAAAAAACATATCTTCTAGACGCTACTTCATGAGCCAATCACATTAGATAGACCAAAAAAAATGTTTTATCTTAAAATGTCCGGAATCACAAAACTACAATTTTCTATTACAATATTTTGAATGCATGTACATTTTTTTCATGACACCAACTTGTAAAATTCATCCCAATTTGACTAGAAAAATATAATGTGAAGAGAATGCTCCCACCTGTATAAAGCTATTGTTGTACAATCAGATCTAGTGTCGCACAGATAAAGCGTTTTACAGATTGAAAGCCAATCTCCTATGACAACATGTGCCCTCGTGCCGGTGAGACTGAGCAAAATGCAATATCCAAACCCCTCATTCCCAAACAAGGCCAATGGATCGACTGCAGTCATAATTCAAATGTTTCTGTCAGAGCTGTCACACAAGTTCTTGTGTAATTGGAATGATTCACTTTCGGGAACCACTTCAAAAAGAAGTGAAAATCGATACGGTGGAATATGAAGCATCCTCGCTCAGACAACTAGGGAGCACATTGACGCATCGCAACCTCCTTCTCCCTTCATCCATCGCTCTGTCTGGTACAACATATGTTTGTCAAATCCTTAGTTCTTTTTTAATGAGTGTTCATTTGAATGATTCACTGATATTACACCGAGGAATATTACACTGACGCTTAAAGGGTAATGTCATTAAGCAACAGTATAGTAATCTCGAATAAATTTACTATAATTTTGCATAAAGAACATTTCATCATAACAAACTCTGCACATACAAATCCATAGTTCATTATAGCACGGAAGGTTCAGAGAAAGGACATTAACCTGAATGAGACTCTGTACTGCACATGGAACACTCCATTCAGTTCATGAGCCCTCATCAATTATGTAAACCAAACATAAAATCTTTGTCTCTCTTCAATCAAATATGAAAAACAGTTTCATTGTTTTCCTAATTTAGAACAGATCATTTCAGGGTGAAGTAGCAGTGTCTGAAGGCTCCCAGTTAAGCCTTTTTCCCAGATTGGTTCATCATCTGGATCCGACAGGGCTGTTTCAGTCAGTGATAAACGTGATAGGTGGGAATTTGTCCCATTATGCTGACAACACTTGATAAATGCCTTGTAAACAACAAGTCACAGCTGTTAATGTATCATAATAATCCTAGATTAGGAAGAGCTGGCCAGGCCAATCAATGCAATTAAGCCCTGACAGAGCCAGCTCATCCACATGGTGCTTGCGATCGCATGCAAACAATCGCAATTGCATGTCGTCTTAATTCGCAGCAACTGGTTATAGCACCGTTTTAAAATACCATTTTAACTCGGCGCCAAGACGTGCCAGCAGAGTTTCTGCCAAAGCTGTCCTTTAAAACCAAATTACAGGTGACATTTCAGGGTGTTTGACCATCGGGTTGCTGAGGTAACTCTTAGCTTCATTGCCACTCTGCATAGTCATGCCCCATTGAAAACCATCCAGAGTGTCTCCTTCAATTCACATCCAAATCTTATTTTTAGCTCTCAGGACATTTAACTGATGTTTTCTGGAGGAATATCTCAACTCCCCTGCAGTCTGGCCCTGCCATTATCAGAGTGATGGTCAATTGAGATGATCAATTTGCATAATGAGGCGTTAAATTGGAGCCAGTTTAGCCACCTTCCCCCGTATCCAGCAGCTTTTACCCTGTGGATGGGGCATGGAGGCAGACAACAGTCTGCTTATCCAGCATTGGCGTCAGTCTGCTAGTCTCCTCCTTGAATGCTATTGCTACTGAAGACCAAATGACCACTTTAACATATTAACGTAATGGATGAAACTGGCAGCAAATTGATTCCCTCATGTCAGTAGAATAAATCCTTCACTCCTGCTTTGAATGCAAGACACTCATAGAGTTAATACATTCAACAACCTAGATGTTTATCGGTATCATACTTGGATAGTGTCGGGTAATTGCTTTGAAGAAGATCGCAGAATAAAAACTCTTTTTAAACTTTTGATAAATCTTCATATATCTAATTAATATTCCCTGAGAGCTTCCTAGCGATAACATCATCAATTTTGTAGACTGTTAAACAGCGAAAACATTACGCTAGCCTTACTAAGCTGGATAAAGCCCCGCTGGTGCAGTTGAGCGTGGTGACCCCTTAAGACGCCACGGCAGAGGATTTATAACAACACATCAGTGACACTGTGATTGATACTGGAAGATTTTGAGGGACAGCTGGCACATGATAGAGCCATCAGTGTTCTGTTCCTTGTCATCTCATACCACTGTTGTTAAGAGATCTTCTGCCCTTGACACACACAGTACACTGTAGCTCCTGGACGTGGAAGACATGTGACATATACACAATGCCTTCTGCGTGGTTAACAGCATCAGTGCCATCATTGTATGTAAACCAAGTACAGCAGCTCTACCTTGCTGACAAGGTCATGAATTCTCATGTTGGACCACACTGGGCTGTGTTTCCCAATAGCACTGTAAGTTTAAGTTGATTGTAGAGCCATTGTTACCAATGGGGCTATGATCAAGTTAGGGTTACGATGCTTTTGGGAAATGCAGCCCTGGTTAGTGGTGGTGTTGCTGGTGGACCAATATAGGTAAGACATTCACTAGCAAATCTTGAATGGTGATACTGGTTGATCAAGTTTCATTTATTATAAAATTTGCACTAAAATATCATATCAACACAAAAATACTTATAAATTATATTGTATTATAAACAAATGATTATGTTGTCAACACTTATAAGTGGCCTACATATGCTACCTACAAGGTCATATTTGTTAACATTAGTTAATGTGTTAGCTAAAATTAGCTATTAATTCGAATTTTTTTATTTTATTTATTTTTTACCGTTTTTTCATGTGTGTGTGTCTCAGGACCTAAAAATTTTCAGTCTTTCAGAACGTTTCTGAACGTTGTTTTTTCTCAACAGGAAATCTAAATATTCCTAATATTTTGGTCCTTTTATTGAAAGTAGCCTACTTTTACCCATTGAGACATGATTTCACTTTTATAGACCCATAAGGACTGTGATGTGAGTTTTGGGAAGGTCTGTTTAAGGTGTTACCATGATTTCTGAGTAACAGTACATAAAATATATGTATTTTATTTTGATTGGACATTCTGATCATGAGAAAAAGCATGAGTGAACAGAGAGAGAAAGAGAGAAGGGTTGTAAGCAAACTCAATTTGTAACTTGACTTTTTGAGTCAATGGGTGATTTTCAATCAGAAGGCTGTGTTCCTTGTAAGGCTGCATATCTCGCCTGCCACGTCATCAAACCCAGTTGAAGGACATCTTTGTAGCTTCACGTCCTCTACTCTGCCTGTTCAGAACAATGCATTAGGTGTAGACTTTACTGTACATCCTTCGATCACCTACAATGCTTTGCACAAATTACAAAAATGCTCAAAATGAATCGCCATTGTGCACATTTAATTTCATTTTGTAATGTAAGAAAATATATAAAAAAACGATTTACATGAAAATAATGTTAAAATGCATAATGAAATCACTGGGAAACCTCAGATGTTGTTATTACATGAACTGCATTAATAGAAATTTAGTTAAAATAAAAATGTTAATATTAATACATTTAATAATATTAAAACCTCACAAGGACTGTACTTAGAAGGATGCAGCCTTCTGTTTGACAAGCACCCAGTGACTCATTGAACCGAGAACTGTTTAAGGACCCAAGAATGGCTGAATAAGTGGAACGTTTTTTTTATTAAACCATGCAAAAATCCTTTTTAGCCAAGCATTTTATTAACTTATACACTGATTGGTCGACACACTGGGAAACAAGTCATCACACACACAAAAAAATATAATAATAATTTCTATATATATATATATATATATATATATACAGGTCCTTCTCAAAAAAATTGCATATTGTGATAAGGTTAATTCTTTTCTGTAATGTACTGATAAACATTAGACTTTCATATATTTTAGTTTCATTACACACAACTGAAGTAGTTCAAGCATTTTATTGTTTTAATATTGATGATTTTGGCATACAGCTCATGAAAA
>JAUMHI010000041.1:11857676-11964594 GCA_032359435.1 Enteromius unitaeniatus | reverse complement strand
CTATAGACAAGCATCTTATTCCTGTCGTATTTTCCAGCGTTCTTCTCCAAACACTGTGTGCCATGTGCTTTGATTTAGGTCATTGCCAGCGTAATTTGTTATGCGACTGTCTATATTATTCTATATACATCTTCCGCTCTGCTCCTGCTACACGCTGCCGTGCCGCGCCGCCCCTTCGTGTTATAGCTTTCATCCGTTAACATGGGCACCGGAAATGATACGTGCTGCTTACGCGTGCAGTGGGAAACTGACAAAAGTCATCATAGCTTGCGTAACAACTTGCGCACGTTAACGCTGATAACACCCCACCACTAATATATATATATTATTAATAATATTAGATATTCCTTTTAGTCATTGATCTGGAACTCCTTACAGGCCAATGAAATGGCATGGAGGAAGTGTAAGATTTTGGTATCTGGTGGCCTGCAGTGTCCAGGATAAATAAGCACTAGATTGTTTGTTTACTCTATGAATGACAAGTGGGAGTAGAGAGGCCGGGGGGAACAGATGGACAAGGTCTTCAGGGGGCTTCAGAAACACTTCAGCCGCAAAGCCGTTTCACCTCACTGAGGGGTTTGGCAAAGTCAAAGGCACCCTCTTGTCTGCTCATTCTCCTGATGTTTGAAAATGAGCTCAGGCAGTTCCCTCACCACGCTCAGATCTGTCAGCCTGATTGGTGCCTCCATAACACCTCGCACTTGTGTTGACAGCAGCTTTCGAAAATCACGGCTAGCAAATCAGCCTGTTCTCTGACAAAAATGACCGGCGGACACCATCCTGTTTTTGACAAGGAGGGCAAGACTCCGGTCGCCTACGAGCGTGCCTCATCGCTAACAGACCACGAACGAATCTCGCAGCGCTCCCTGGAAACACACACCTGTTTCTGCACTAAAAATATCAAGAAACAATATCTAAGTCCATCTGTCACTTATGAGACTCCGCTGACATTTTTAATCAGGCGGACAATGTGACTGCGCAGTGGAATTATTGAGCCACAAGTAAACAGGCAACTTTGGCCATAGTGGTAAGCTATAATTGAATTCAATATGATCTTTTATGTCAGGGAAGGAAACAAAGAGAGCTTGCTGATATGAGTAGGCAGCCATAAAAAGCTGGCTTCAGTGCTTTTCTATGCAGTCTGCAAAATCCTTTGAGGTTCGGCCTTGCTTTGAGATTATTAAGTCGGAAATACATCAAAGAATCAAGCAATGAATTGCCCATTATTGCCAAATTATTACTGTTTGGAGATGCAGCCAGGATTGTGTGCAGCAATTTTTCTCTCTCCACCCTTTAATACTTTCCTAGATTTCCGTCATGGGGATAATGTCTGTTGCAAAATAAGCAGCAAATGTGCAATTTAATAACAGAGCGACTGTACGTCGTGAGGATCACACCCTTTCATTCTAACGTACGAATTCCTTAAAATCGTAATCTAATAAACTGGCTGAGCTCTGATTTTCTGACAAGAGATTTATCTTATTGCAATGTCACAAGTATCAGGTGAATTACTGTGCTTTTCATTCCACATAAGAGTCTGTGAAAAAGTAAATAAGGCTGTGACTGGTTGTTTGAGCAATGGCGAAATTGGCCCCGGTGTGTAAAAAAGGAGGCGGTAATGATCTTAACGTCTCGCTTATAAATTAAATTCAAATAGCCATTTCAACTGCTAATGGATGCATAATTCCAGAGTTATAATTGTACTCCATTAGGCCATTTACTAGCCTCTGTCCCTGAAAGAGTACCTGGAGGACTGGAAAGCCAGGAAGAGGCACTGTTGTCTCCAGAGCTGAAGTACCATCATGTACATCAGATACATTTTGGCCATTTTCTAATGCCTCCGTTCAACCCTCGGAAAAAGCAGCGTATAATCTCGAGCACCCAGTTCACGTCCATTCTCTACTATTCCTCCTTCTTTCAAAGCTTTGGCAAGCTTTAAGCCGTGCCTGACAGGTCTATTTCGCTGTCCTTCACAGTCAGTATGTGCGGGTCCCCAGAGCTCCAGTTGGCTGCTGACCCTCCGGGGGATTATGTCTCTACACTAACCTGTGTGAGAGAGGGTTGAGGGGGTAATTAAAACTAAATAATAAAAGTTGCTCTTCAATCCAGGGGTGAAATTTCAGATCAATGAAGCCAGAGGGAGGGCAGCTGTTTCCTGCCCTAGGCGCACACCGCTTCACACAGCGTAATTCAAACACTAGGATCCCGACTCAGTCATCACAATTCATTTTCTTCCTGAAACCATTGACATATTGAGTTAATAACCAAGGTTATTTTGTCACTGTCACCAGAAAAAAAGTCAATTAAACAATATTGTCTAAGAAAAGTTGTAAGACAGAAACAATACTTACAACAACACACATATATATTTTTAAAGCAACAGTTCTTGTGGAAAACACCACCCACAACATTCATAACAGCCTCAAGGTAGTTTAAGGTAATCGAATTTGTTTCTTTGCTACAATACTATTGTTTTCACAATGCACCTGAAAGCTTTAATACTGAAAACAAGTGTTGGAAATTTTAATTCTGCTCTAAATATAAATGCTATGAAGTCTTGAAGTTACAACTATAGCCCAAAAAAAAAGAATAAAAATAAAACAAAACCAGAAAAGCAAACAATTCTTTGTGCTCAGGAAAAACATAGTGCTTCATGTCATTGCAAACACAATGATGAAAGAGAATAATATGTAGGATTAAACAAAGCTTTTTGCATAAACAAAGAACAAATCCAATAAAGAGGTCCATTGCTGCTTTGGTATTTGCCACTGCAGCATGTTACAAATTGTTGTTTTGGCCCTTGGTAAAATGCGTGTTTTTTATTTCAATAATGGGAATAAAAGAAAAAGGACAATGTCACACAAGGGCTGTTTCTGAAATGAAACTAACCTTTTATCTTTTGTGTTGCCATACAGTGACATATCTACAGTAATACCTCAGTACTTTGCTGAAGGATTATCATATTTATACAAAATTACCATTTCATAAGAACAAGCCATTCAGAATTAAACTGAGATTAAAATGCTGTTTAAAAATGCTTCCAAAATTTGATTTGATTCTGATTTGATGCAGCAAAACTGTAAAACTTCTTGCAGTAAGAATATACAAAACATAAGGGGTATTTTCATAAATTATCTTTGAACATGGTGGACAAACATCATTTCCTAAATGCCTTAGTTTACCCAAATTCTTTAAAATGAGAAGCCAAACATAATAAAGCAGGCTTACAAGGTTTGTTTGAATTGCAATTCAGTTATTTCAGACTTCAGAAGTTTTGGAATATAGAGCGGGCAACTTATGGACCACTTTTATGGTGCTTTTGAGTCCTTTTCTGAGGCTTGAAAGCTTCTGCCCCATGGGGAATAATTGCAAGGAAAGAGCAACCAGTACAATTTTCCATTTGTGCTCCACAGAAGAAGTAAAGTCAAGCGGGTTTGGAACGACATGAGGGTGACAAAATGTTAATTTCTAGATAAATTATCCCTTTAATTCAACATTATATGGGGTGTGGCCAGTTCATTCTAACTTCTAAACTGAAAAGGAGTCAATTTATACCTTCTAAATTTTACCCAAGTCTGGAATCATTCTATTTTTAGCTACTTTTTTCTTAGTAAGGCAATACCTCTTTAAAATATGAATAAGACTGACCAAGATTTTTCCACTCCATATGCTAATCTAGGCTACTGCTGTCTCACTGGGAGATATCATTAATCCTCAATGCATTTTTTCAGTGTTGCAGTCAACAGAGACTGAAGTGTCATTTGCACTTTCAGACTGACCTGGTCTTTCTTCCCCGGTGAGTTCAGCATGAGTGTGAACACAAAAGCCAGCAGTGAAGGGTCAGTTCCTTGCCTGAAGGGGTTTGCCGTTACACCACATGGCCTGATGAGCTTTTCTTAGAGCACTGCGTGGAAGGGCTGAAGACTCATTTGTTGGTGGAAACCACAGAGAATTATTCCACAATACAAGTAATCTAATTGCAAAGGCAGCATAAGACCTTCTATGCCACTCTTGTTGACGGCTGAATGCATGAATTTCATATTTTTACAAATCATACCTCAATTCCATAATTAATTTCGATTGTGGTTATAGGGGTTTTCCCTGGGAAACAATTTCAGGATTAATATTCTCTAGAGCAGTACTTCTCATAATCATTGCTTCTGGAATTCACTCTATAATGATTACTTAATATGTATTAGTTCAGTTCCCTGAACTCTCAAAAATGACAATTTGGTGTGCTATTACAAAATACTAGTTTAAAATGAACAATACCTTCTATGAAATGGCTTCTCCGATGGGTTTGTAAGAGCACCTGAAGAAAAGGATTTTTTTCATCAAATACTAACAATCCATGAGCTACTGAACAATTGGAGTGCAAGGATAAGTTTGTTGCTGTATTTTATAAGCATGTCAGTGAAATCAGATGGTAACTATGCACTCACCCTTTGCCACAGACACTGCAGATCTTTGAGAGAGTGAGCCTTGTTGCTAGGATACAGAGCATGGCTCCTTAAAGGGAGAGCTGAAGAATGGAGAGAATTGGGATGAGAGAGATTTCTTGAAACTAATGGCTTTTCGATGAATTTTGAAATAGAGCTGATCAATGGAAATAATTACACATAACTATACTGTTTTTTTTGTTCAACTTGCTTTTTCTCTGACCTACAAAACACAGCATAGGAGACAATAACAAATGCTAAACACAGAAACTACTGCTTTTGTCTGCTCTGAACACTGAAGTTATATTATATGTAAGGAATAATGTGCAGTGCTGTGAAATAAACTATGATAGATTGATCAGGATACTGGCGACTACTCAGCAGATTAATAATTATGTGGAGGTAAACTATGGATTTGGACTGAAATGATCTGAAGCCTAAAGCTTCTTCTAACCACCAAGACATACACAAAATACATCAAGAATTAAGCATGATTCAAGATAAACAGGAAAAAATCCTTTAAATAGTAAAAATAAAATTGCATGGATGTAACAGTCAGCTTATTGACAAGATGAGCACCGCAACAGTATTACAGAAATATTAATAAATATATAATCTCAAAGTAAGAATGTTTATCAACAGGAAGAGTTCGTAATCCACAGAGAACCTACCTCGGGGTGCTGGACGCTGAGGGTGAGTGTCATGAAAACCTTGTAGCAGGGTATCATCCAGAATATCCTCTGTAGGGACCCAGGACCTCTCCTTCGGGCCACATTCTTCACAGTCCAAGAGGTATTCTAGCTTACCACCACGATGCCAGGAATCCAGAACTTCCTTGACCTTGTACATCGTTCCCTCTTCAATAGGAGGAAGGGGGTTCTTCACCAGGCTTTGTGGGAACACAAAGAGGGTTGTGACAGGGTTTAAGCAGTGACACATGGAAAGTTGGATGAATTCTGTAATGAGGTGGGAGTTGAAGAAGATAAGTGACCATGTTGATCTGCTCCACGATGGTGAAGGGACCAGCAAACCTGGGACTGAGCTTCCTACAGGGCAGGCGTAGGCGAATATCCTGAGTCGAAAACCAGACCTTCTGACTTGATATGCTGGAGCTTCGGATCGACGAATATCCACGCTGGTCTTCTGCCTATGCACTGCCCTTTGGAGATGTTGATGAGCTTTGTCCCAGACCCTCTCACTCTCCCAGAACCAGTAATTCACAGCTGGTAAATCAGAGGGTTCTCCTGTCCAAGGGAAGAGTGGGTGCTGGAAACCGAGTATGCATTGAAACAGAGTGAGTCCAGTGGTGGCCTGCCGAAGCGAGTTCTGGGCATACTCGGCCCAGCCTAGGTACTGTTTCCAGGTGTTTTGATGACCATGGCAGAAGGTACAGAGGAACCGCCCCACTTCCTGGATCTTCTGTTCAGTTTGACTGTTGGTTTGGGGATGGTAGCCAGAGGAGAGACTAACGGTCACACATAGAAGCCGGAAGAATGCCCGCCATACACAGGAAATGAACTGTGGTCCCCTTGCAGAGATGATGTCTTCAGGTAATCTGTAGGGTCTGAATACGTGATCAAAGAGGAGTTGGGCTGTCTCCCATGCCAAAGTCAGACCTTTCAGGGGGACAAGACGATAGAAATCGGTCAACAATCTCTAATATACATGTATTACTTCCGGAGGTGGGCAGGACGGTGATGAAGTCGACCCCTAGGTGTGACCAGGGGCGCTTAGGTATGGGAAGTGGTAGAAGCTTTCCAGATGGTAGATGCTTGGGAGTCTTTGACATGGCAACATTCCCGACATGTACCTTTGCGCATGTTGTTCCATCCGAGGCCAAAAACTGCTCTTTCAGGAGTGGGAGGGTTCTGTTGGTCCTTGGATGCCCAGTGCCCAGTGAGGTGTGTGAAGTGTGGATGAGGGGAATGCGTTCTGCTTCTGGAATAAAACAGAGGTTTGGAGGGCACCCAGGAGCTGGAGGGGTCACCCAGTGGATTGGACTCACAAACATTTACTCGGGAGAGAGTATCCGCTCACATTCTTCGGTCCAGGTTGATAGGAAATAGAAAACTGGAACCTATTAAAAAAGATAGCCCATCGAGCTTGCCGAGGGTTGAGTCTTTTAGCATCACATAAGTATTGTACATTTATATGGTCGGTGAGTACCTGAAAGGGGTGGACTGACCCCTCCAACCATTGCCTCCTTTCTTCAAGGACCAGCTTTATGGTGGGTAGTTCTCAGTTTTCGATATCGTAATTTCCTGGAGAAGTAGGCACACGGTTTAAGTTGCGGAGGATTCCCTGCTGCTGTGAGAGGACGGCGCCCACTCCCGTGGTAGAGGTATCCACCTCGACTACAAAAGGCTTCTTGGGGTCTGGGTGAATTAAAATGGGTGCAGAGGTGAAAGCAGTCTTTAGTGCATTGAAGGCTCGTGAGGATTCAGAGTTCTAGGATAGTGTCTTGGGCTTGCCCCTGAGGAGCGATGTAAGCGGACTAGCCAGGCTACTATAGTTTTCAATAAACCTGCGATAAAAGTTGGCCTCCACCTTCCCTAGATCCATGCTAACCCCAGACTGGTCAATGTTGTACCTCAAGAACTGGGTGGAGGACTGATTGAATGAGCACTTCTCTGCCTTTAGAAAAAGCTGGTGTTCTCTGATGTAACAACGTGAGGATGTGGATGTAACAACGAGAGACCAGTTTCAGTTACTAAGATCAGTGGCACCGCATCCAGAGTAGACAGCAGAATAGGTTCTATTGTATTTTGTCGTGTTGTGAAGCGCTGTGCCGCTCTCATCTGCTGTAGACACAGTGTAATAATAAGAAAATGGGCCTGTTGAGATTTTGAAGATTTTAAAAGAGTCTTCCCTCTTGGCTCTTGACGAAGGCGGTCACATCTGCTCGGTCGCATCTGTTCTCCCTCCCTTATCTCTCCTGCTTGCTTCTCTTGTCTGTCTTGTGAATACTTCAGAGACTCTCCTTGCCTTGATCTTGAAACTAAAGGAAAATGGATTTGATCAACTGGTCTCTGAATGCAATTGACGCAATCTCTCGACAAGAAGTGTGGGTTCTGGGGAACCTACTTGTCCTGCTGGGACGTTTGCTGATGGCTATATGATGGACGGGTGGGAGAAGTGGCGCATCTTGTGCCTGGCTGTACTGTCTATGGAGGATGTTGAAGATATCTACCTATTCGGAACTCTGATAACAGGGATCCTGCTGATTGGATTAGGTGGAGCCCTTGGATATCGACAAATTTTAAAAGCAGTCAGTCTCAACCCAAAGAGAATGGCTGGCTGGGAAATAGTGGTGATGAGTACTATTGGTACACAGACTATGGTTCTTGACCGAAAGTTGGATAACATCAACAGCTATGCAACGGGATTTGGATAGACCTGATCAGTGAATGGAAACTAAATATCTGTGAAATTGGCAGATATTGATCCAAACCTGGTAAAAATACCATTTTCTATTTCGGCTCTCTCTTTCTTCCAGCTACTGCACTTCAAGGCCGTTACTGGGAGTCATAACAAACTTCCTGTAGACCAAGATAACAGGATGCTTTGGAATTCTACCCCTCCCCCCTCAAAGGTCACCTGGCGCAGACTGTTACGGACTGTTACAGGCATACACACCAACACGCATACACATAACAGCTAAAGATTGACTTTTACCTTCACCCCACCCAATGCCTTCGTGTGCTTATTCCCTTCAGTGTGGGTTGGCGGTTTTAAGATGGGGGCAAGCGGATCCATATGCAAGGCTTTATTTATAAACATGGCCATACAGGGTGAGTCAAAAAGGCAAACAGGTATGGCAGAGGCAGAGACACAAGAATAGTCCAGAGCGGTAGTAAGGGTATGAACCAGAGGGAGAAACCAAAATGCAAGGGCCGGTAGACAAGAAAACACAGAATAACAGGATACAATGAAATGCTTAATACGAGGGGAAAAACACTCAATAATCAGCGGTTAAACTGTTGAACACAAACAGCTTTTAAAGGCAAAGACAAAAGGTTAACAAGGGGGTGGAGCTGATTAATCACTATGGAAACTAACATGGGAGCAGAGGCAGAACAGGGGAATCACTGAAACTGTGGGGAACACACTTCACAATAAGAGTCCTTAGAGTACAATGCAGAAACAAGACAGGAGAAACACATATAATAGTCCAGGGGGGAGTGCCCTCCAGGGGGGAGCAGACAGCAGAGATAGGACAGCAGCCTTCCAGGGTTGAGCCAGCAGGACTGGAACAGAGAGGTTACCAACCTCTGCGGCCAAGACAACACATGCTGCGAGTTCATAGGAGGGCCAAGGTGGAGCAGGCGGGACAGAGACCCTCCAGGGCAGAACAGGTGGCACGGAGGCCCACAAGGGCGGAGCAGATGACTCAGAGTCCCCCCAGTGTGGGATAGGGGGGAGCAAGTGGGACAGCAGGCAGGACAGACGCCCTCCAGGGCGGAGCAGAGGGAGCAGAAGGTCAGGGCTGAGCTGCAGGACACCAGGGGAAAACAGGCGTGACTTGTAAAGATAGCACAGAGAGGTTAATGACGGCCTCCATGGCCGTGACTGGCCAGGACGAAGATTCTAGGGCGGCCTCTGTAGCTGTGACTGGGCAGGGCGAGATGTTATCAGCCTTCATGGCCGTGATTAGGCACAACAAGGACTCTGATATGGCCTTCTTAGCCATGACAGAGCAGGACGAGAAGTCAATGGCGGCCCTTATGGCTGAAACAGAGCAGGACGGGGGTTCAACGGCCTCCTTGACTAGGCATAACCAGGGCTCCGAGACAGCTTCCATAGCCGTGACAGGGCAGGACAAGGATTTGACGATGGCCTCTGTGGCCATGACAGGGCAAGGCGAGGGTTCTTTGGTGGCCCTTCTGGCTGTGGCAGGGCAGGACGACTTCCATGGCTGTGACAGGGCAAGGCGAGGGTTCTATGGCGGTCCTAATGGCCGTGGAAGGACTTGATTCCCCAAAGTACATTTCTTAATCTATCTGTGGAAATTTGTCTCCTGATGAGACGGATCAGAGGATGGTGTTATTTGACCAATCACAATCAAGATAAAAAATCAAATATTCACATAATCTCTTAAACATTCAAGTTACTATTTTGTATTACACGCTCACTTTGGTGACTTTTCAGCAGGTTCTGTGGATATTTTATAGATCTTAAGTTTTCATAAGTGAAATGGTTTATGCAAAAATATGCTAATTTATATTAGCTTTATTTATTTTTTTGTTAGTTTGAAGGTATGACACAAGCTTTGCTTAGGCAGCTGAACTGAAATAGCTTTCTGTCTGCCTGTCAACAACAGCTCTGACCCCATAACCCCTTGTCTTAATTACATGTAGGATTAAAATGGATTGTCGTCCTTTAGAGATCCATTGTGAATTTTATTAGACAGCCTGGTTGCAAGGTCCTTGAGTGGATAATTAAAACAGAAAGGCGGTTTAGGTGATGAATTTAAACATTCTGCCATTGAAATTATTCAAACGGTTAAACAGTTCTAGGGCATCATATGGGAGCTGTTATCTTCTTATTAATAAAAATAAATGTGGAATGAAAAAAGAAAATGTGGTGAAATATGCCTTGGCGAATCAATCTTTGGTATCCCGGTGGACAGTTTGAAGGTTCTTTTGGAGTGCAGGTGCTCCTGACACTTCTGTATCATTTATTCTCCACCTTTCAGCCATGACATTTAGTTTCTCCCCAAGTAACAGCAACAGGGCCAATCAGAGATGAGGAGAGCAGCTGTGTTGAGTTGCACTCCCTTGCTCGGAGTGGTTTGTTTTAAATGTTTGTGTGACAGGAGCGGGGCATCATTAGGGAACTTGCACACACATGAGTGCTGGCTAAGAATGCAAAGATCTGCTTATGCTGACAGAAAACAGGATGGCCTCCTCACACACCCTGATCTTGATGTCTTCGTCAGCCAGATAATCGATAGATCTGAGGAACTGTAAGGAACACTTGCCACCACTGAGACCTGGCAAAGAGCATTTAAAACAGCTTGTTAGTAAAACACATTTCACCCTCTGCTACATAAAAAAGAGAGTTTTATCTGATGAGATGAGCTCACAAAATTATAGCCACGTCGAATAATCTTCAGTTCTACTAAATTAGCGGAGGCCATTTGCATTTTGGAATGCATAAATATCCCAGTGAGATTTCCTCAGATGATGTTTTGTGGGAGGCTCTCCGATTTCCCATGCAAAACGCTGTGACCCTTCTAACCCAGGACAAATGGAATCATATATAGGCTTAAAATTGGAATAATTCTGAGTTGATTGAAATTGGCAACACATTTGAAATGATAAAAGGCTTAAGAGATCATTAGTTCATTCAAATAGAGATGTCACAAGGATTATACGATTTATAAATAGAGAAACTCCTCAAAAAAGTTATATGACATATATATGAAATATTATTTTACAGTTATTGATCTCCATATTTTTGTTGGCCTTAACAGTAGCTTGACATTTCTGTATGTTAGAGTTCCATAGTTGTCTTCCTGTTTAGATTTAGCCGAAATGCTTATAACTGACAGTTTAATAACAGGTTCCACTGTGACAACTTACCCCCATACAGCGTGACAACATCTCTTCTACTGAAGAATGTTTTCTTGAAATGTTCAAAGAACTCAATCTGTTTTCCTAAGCAATAGCAGTGGAAATGTTCAATAGTTGTTTTTATAGTCAATGTATGTAGCAACCCTGACATTCAAAAATAACGTTAGCCAGAAATTGAGTCACTGGAGTAAAATCGGCGAAAACTTGCCTTTGTTTTGGTAGAAATAAACTGGAAGCTATTTGATAAAAGTTAACTAATTACAGGGCATTATTTGCACATTAGAAGGATTGATTGGATTACTTTGTAAATGCTCTTGGTGTAAACATTTGTTAAGGCTTTTTTGTGAGTAATGATACATCAGGTTTTAACGTCGCAGGCTCTTAAAAGGCAAATAAAACTGAATGGAAATTCTAAAATATAATGTGTCCCATATTTTAACCAGGTTAAAGAGAATTACAATGTGGTTTTCAGGTTTTTGTTCACTGTTAGTGTAATCAGTGCCAAAGTGGTTTGGATGACAAAATTACAGCACCTCAGCACTAAAACTAGCATTTTAAATGTCATCGATTTTTCTCCACATACTACTGTGGCTGTCTGATTAGCACTTCTTAAGAGGAAGACAAAATTGGCAGCTTTCAAGAGACCAAGTTTGATGACTTAAGCATCTATAAAAGTCAGGCGTGCACAGTACTTCTGAATGTTGCATGACAAGCTAACATAATAAATATTCACCTCTAAAGATTCAGTTTTGCTGAGGACTTGTGTTCAGAAAAATTACCTGATTATGTGAACTGAATGAAACTGCAAAACCTTGTAGAGTATTGACATAATGCTGGGCAGATTTATTTTAGCACAAGATGTCTATACCTAATGCTTTACTTTTTCTTAAACAAATTCATATGTCTACATATTTGAAAATAATAAAAAAAATAATAAAAATAAATAAATATTATGTCTTGTCTAGACAATTTTCAATCCATAAAAAAGCAAATCACACATTTAATGTATAGATGTATAAAATATATTAAATAGAATATTCTTTTAAAAACATTAGTTTTCATTGAAAAACTAATTTACAAAAAAAAAAAACTTACATATTAAAGTAAACTGGCTAAGTGAAATATAGCTTGGTGTCAAAAGCTTATATTTTATTTTACATCCACTGCAGCAGTCTTTATGTTGTTTACCAGTCTTATTCTTTAAAAATTTAAAATGGATCAATTATCGAATTGATGATTGCTGTCAGACCAGAGTATGCTAGCAGCAGCAGCAGCAAAAGTGTTTAGGTTAAATAAATGATCATGAATTTATAAGTGGAAAAAGCCTCTGAGAACGAAGTGCCCATATTGAGTCATCATATTTCACCTAAAGATAAGCAAAACTCGGGCAAAAGGGCAAATAGTTTGTTTCACTACAGTGAAGAAAATAGAAAAATCTAGTCCAACATGTTTTACAAATGCTTAAGGATTTTAAAAAAATACATATTGGTACTTATCTACAGAGGACAGGTGCTCAGGTTTGCAGTAAATAAATGCTACCCAAGGCAGTTTTCTGTGAAATTGACACGTTTTTGGCATAGCACTGAAAATATGCCATAAAGCAATTGATTTTAACCAGGTTGAGACCTCCAGAAGGCAATCAGATTGTTGTTTAAGAGACACTTATATACAATTGCCTCAGATGATATAATATGTAACTGTGTAACAGAAAAAAGATGACTGATATCTCCATGAATAGCCTGAGAACGTGCCTTGAATGTCCTTCACCTAATAACCGACCGAGTTCTTCCAGCAACACAGCACATAGTATTACTAGCTAAATAACCTTGTTGCATCACACATTACAAATTACATGTCTGTTTTACACCGAATACCATCCATCAAGACAAAACTGATGCTTGTACAAAATCCAAGCAGACATTTTCTAGTGGCGAGCTATGATAAGATGACAAAAATGTTTCATAAAAAGAATAGGGAAAGCATTATTCTTTCTGTTCATTTTAATATACTCAACTGTCTTTCATGCCGAATATGAGAAATATGACCGGAAAGTGACAGGGGCCATTGTGATGAGTTCGGTACATTCCCAGCCCAAGAGGCCATGATTCACAGCGATTTAATTGGAATAATGTATGAAATGAGTCATGCTTGCAGCCAGGAACGTTAACTCCCAGCTTCGCCAGTCTCGACAGAGATCAATGCACCTAACCTCAATTCAAGAAAACATTCTTTAATGGATACCCTGGGGAACCATGCCAAGCTTCTACCCTCCACTTATTTATTTATTTTTTAATTTGCGCGACTGTAGTGCACACTTTCTAATTACCCACCGGAGCACAAAGGGGCTTGTGTCAGAATGCAGTTTTTAAATCCCATCACGCTAAACAGCGCTGTTTCATCATCTTCATTCAACTTGTGATGTTTATTGTCTCTTTCATGCCTTGATAGTTATGGGGGTACATGTTCAGACAAGAGCTGTAAAGTAACTTGTGTTGTGGTGAAGACGCTCTCAGACTAACAGCACAACATCTTGCATTTATAGGGAGCCTAATGCATGAGATTAATGGGGTGTTGCAATGATGCCATAATATAATGGAGTTTTAGTACAATAAGTGACATAGTTTTAATCTCTCTGGAAATTGCTAAAACAAGTGTGACCTTTGGAGACAGTCTTTTACTTCTTACTTTCTTTCATTTCAGAGGGAAATTAAATACATGCTTTTAGCTCGTTTAGACATGACAAGACACTCTTTCTCCCCATTTTAGTGGAGGTTTTCTCAACCTCTATGAAAGAGAGTGCGAATTCCAGACACACCGTAGCTGATTTCTGCAGATTACATTAAAAACCCTGATGAATGGGAGAAAAAAAGCAGTCAGAATAGAAGGCCAGCATTTTATATCTGGGCTTTTATGTGAGATGTAATTTTGTTTGGGCGCTTTCTTCAAAATAATAAGAGATGGGATTCTACGAGAAAGATTTTTATTTAAATGGCAAAAGCACAAAAGGTCTTTCATCTGATCTTTCCCTTCAACCTAAAAGGTGTTTATCGAATACATCTTCATACATGCAGCATACAGATGCAAAATTAACAATATAATTAAAATCTAAAATTTTGTAGTATGAGCTGATTATATTTGGGTTAATGTGTTCTGGGTTGTATTTTACTTGATGTTGGTATCTGCCAAGCTAATATGAAGTTACAGATTAATTTGGAGCAAAATGCTGTAGAATCTGATTGCTCAACAACAAAAAGGATTGAAAAATCTTTTCTGAGCATGACTCCAGGGTTAGTTGAATTGTAATATTAGCATACAACATTGTTTTTCCCGTGCTGTATACTATTAGAACCGGTCACAACCCAAAATGAGATGAGTAATAATTCATTGCATACTTCACATACTTTAGCTCAGAATATGTTACACATAAACATCATGTACATGCAGACACCAATGTTATTAGAAACAAGACAATTAATAGCATCAGAAATATGCCTCATTGCATTCTCGCCCATATTGCATATGGCTGTTGAAATAAGCAAACACATTACAGCATCTTCATATAGCCTGCATCAATTATTCATTTCAGAATACTATTATTTTTCTCTGTCTACTTTTTATTACCACATTGAATTTCCTTTCACATTGATATTATAATGAGTACCTGAATCCAGCAGCCACCCATGCTGGCTACATCCTCTCATTTGTATTTACTTTCTCGGCTTAGTGTCACATATTATGAAAGCATTAGGTATGATTAATGTCTTCCAATTCATGAAACCGAACACAACTCCTAGGTATTCCAAACCCAAACCACAAACAATATATATCATTATATATTACATTATGCTGCTTTCAACCTGGAAGTTAAAATGTGCTGAATATTACCCAAATAAACACAATCCAGTCGATCGTAAACCAAAACTCAAAGAATACCCATTATCTTTACTCTCAAGAGCTGCAAGCATTGATTTGCTAAAGTCTTTCTTTCTCCTTGCCTCATGATGTGCCCCTACTACCTGGCCAGACTCCCCACCAGTCAACACTCCTCTGACAGGCAACATGATCAAAAGCCAGAACTGTCACCACCTCACATTGGCTCTTTAATCGCTCCGAGGGGGAAAGGAGGGTGGGGGATCTACTTTGGAACTGTCACTGTGCTCTTTTTCATACTTTTATACAGCCATTAAAGCAGCTGAGATGGAAGCGGGCAGATGGAGCAGGCGAACCAACGGCACACAAGAGAGGCTTTGCAAATCCACCCTCGGCGTATGCTAATGACTAGTTAGCGCTTTCCGATTTCACCTGTCATTTCGTTGCTGTTTAGGGTTAAGGAAAGCAGGAAGCTGGCTATTGTGCCGTGTGGATTATTTGGTTTGATTACCAAGGGAAGGATTTTTACTTCAGATGGCCTACCACAAGTGTTTGTGATTGGAGTTAATCGCACGCCTGCTCCTAATTTGTATTTCAGACTCGCGACTGCATCTAAGAAATTACCGTTCCAAGGTATAAATTATATTGTCAGACTGCGGAAGCTGAGCGATTCGGCAGGTCATGTTCATCCAAGAGAGAGTGGAAGTGAGAAACACAGATTTGCTTCTTATTAAAGGAAATCACTCTAAGGTAGTCAGATCATGTGCCACAGGCCTTCATTATCCGCTTCTCGTGTCCAAATCATTATCGCAGGCTTTGAGAATTTGCCCCAGTTACTGCGAATACGAATAAGGGGATATCACAAAGCAGGAGTTTACAAGCAATAATCTATACTTATGAAATGAATCAGTGGAATTGGATCAATAATACCCCAGTGTTATTCTATTCCATTAGATGTCATTACAAGTTGTTTGTGTAGATAAACTCAGACTGACTAAAAAAACTAAGCATGACTGATGACCGCAAAGTGTCTCTACGCTCCGCTCGTGAGCCGAATGAATCATTTGAAGCAGTAAATTAGCATTTAAGTCAATGATTTTCACTCGCCACTGTTTCCAAGTGCCGAGAGATTTCACAGTCACTGACTCGTATATGTTTCGCAACCCTCAGATACAGTACTTCACTGGGACCTTCACAGTTCAAAAGCGGCCACGCTGTCGCCAGCGAGTATCCTTTGTCGCGAGAGTCACTTTAGCAATCATTACGGAGAAAAGGTTAATTAGATTCCACCTGATTACAAGCCACGCTAATGTACAGACGACTGGCATACAAACATGCTTTTGACTCCCTTGCCCAAGCTGACTGCCTGTCACAAGCCTGACGGATCAATGGCATTATTCATTCATGCACAATGGAATCTATGCCGCTGTCCCTTCACGGCGCCACATTCAATGGCTCTCTTACTACATCATATTAAGCACCAATTACTCACTAATTAAAAAATATCAGCGCATTGGGCTCACACAAGGAGCAAATTAATACATTTGATAGGATTAGTTGCCTCAGAGATTATTGAAAATGTATTCAACTATCAATGAAGGTGCACTCAGGGTTTGATGGCTAATTGAACCCGACTGGGAAAATATTTGCAAAGCGTTACTGAACGAAAAGTGAAAAACGGAAACATCACTGAAGAGCCTGACATTTAACTAGCTTTGACAGATTTCAGTAGAAGATGCTTTTTTAAAAACCATTTGGCAAACGTGACCTTATAATACCGTACAAGAATGAAGGAATTCGGCACAGATCTGACAAAAAACCCAACGCTGACGCACTTCTTTTGAAATGAAATTGGTTTTAAAAATATGAAGTGATATGATAGCGGATATGGCCTTGATGTTCTCAAGAGCCGCCATGACAGAGAGAGAATCTGATCTCTATCGGCCGCTACATCTTTAAAAAATGTTAGACGTACATCGCTGCTAGCTTATAAACAGAGATCAGGGTTCAGATTGCTTGATCTGTAATTCAGCAAAGCTAATCTCTCCTTGCAAGAGCCTTCTAAATACTCATGCCATAAACATTTTGCATTAGATTTAGTGCTGGAGTAATTAAAAAAAAAAGTGTAAAAATGTCAGGAGTAATAAAATGCTATTTCCATACGGGCTCAAAATGCAAGCTGGCATTGAAAACGAGAGCTAATCAGGTATTAATGTATGTAAATGTCAAGTGAAAAATAGCCCAAGCTCAAAATGCATTAGTTTCCCAATAACAGGAACAGGTCTCATTATATTACCTGTGCAAATGTCAAGTCCTGTGATGTCGAGATGACACAGCTGGGGAAAATGGAAGAAAGGACAAGAGTCAGCCGAAAAGTGGAGTGAAGGTTTGGCTTGTTTAGTGATGGTTTGTTAGCCTTAGGGCTTACCTCTCTGTCAGTAAATTTTAGACGGGCAATGTCTTGAAAGGTGCACTGCTCTGTCTAGATAATTTCAGTCAAGAGAGGCCAAAACAATAGCATCAACTGCACTTGAAACGCAATCCTGTTTAGCATGTTTATTTCCTCAAGGGGCATTTTTATACATCTAGATACAGCTCATTTGTAGGGGTAGAGCAGCTCGGCTTATCCACTCTGAATACATGACGAAACGCCATCAGAAAAGATGCACACACTGTATACAATTTTATCTTTTCGAGATCTTTTTCTCAGCCATTTTTAATACATTTCACAAGATCTAAGTCGCAGCTGGAGGCACTTTCCACAGATTTGGTGCCACTTGACCTTTATAAAAAAGAATTAGAGGCACAAATACAATGTTTTTTTTTGTTTGAATTCTTTTGTGAGGAATTTTATTCCTCTTATATAATAGTATAATATAACTATTATACTATTATATAACATAAAATGAACTTAGCATGGTAAGTACTGTATGTAGTTTTCAATTAGGGCTGTGAAGAGATTTAACAAACTAAGTTATTCGCATCGTTTTCTGTGAATGATCACAATTAACCACATCATTAAGACTTTAGTATAGGGACCAATTCTCACTATTAACTGGTTGCTTATTAGATTGCGTATTATTAACATATTGACTGTAATTAGTACTTATAAAGCACTTATTCTACATGACCATATTTTACCTCCCTAATCGTAATACTTACTACTATATACTACTATTAATACGCAGCGAATTACGAGTTTATTGAGGCAAAAGTCATACTGTAATTAATAGTTTGTTAATAATGAAAATTGTATCTCACAATAAAGTCCATAACAGATATGATCATAAATATACAGTAATTACACACTGAATTTTTAAATGAATGCAGGATTAACAAGCAGTTTATTTACATAGTACTTGTTTAATCATAATTTTTCTGTAAATACATTTGCTGTTGTTTTTACATCTTAAATTTTGATTATAAAATCAACAACGACAATCATACCATAAACTTACATCGATAATAATAATTCATTTCGATTTCTCATTTGACTGTATTTTTAAGACCCAACACTTACCCGTTTAAATGAGAGATTTTAAAACGTAAAATATTAGCAAAATAACAGTTAGCTAAATGGTAAAAGTAACACACAAGATGGATGAGATTACACAGATAGTATGAACATACTGTACGTTCTCAGTGTGAACGGGCTTAAAACATCTGAACTCCTGAAACTGATGATGTTTTAAAGCTTAAAAATCAAGCCATTTTTCTGCTGCCCTCTTTTAAAAGTCCCTAGCATTGCATGGGAAGAAATACACATACTACACATGCAACAGCAAATCCTCTTTACATGATAATGGAGGTTGAAGAATCATGACTCATCTTTGCTGAGTAAGCACATGTGCTTTTGCGGTTAGGGTCACAGGATAAAGTGAATTTTGAGACCATAACATCAGTTACATAACAACATGCATATGGGACTATATCAGATGACTTCAACGTCAAGCTTTCCCTGAGAGGGCAGCAGAAGCTGGCTCGGATAAACAGACTATTTCAGGAAGTGTTGTATGTTTGATCACCAGTGCTCTGATTTATGTCCTCTGTACTACCTCTGCATTGCTAATATTAAGTTAAGCAGAGACAGACATTATATATCTGATGTAATGTCTACACAAACTGCGTAAATTGCGAAAACTATGTGCAATGGCAATAAATTACTTCTCGTTTGTGTTAGCAGAGCTCAAATCCAATTTATTCCCACAAGTATCATTTATAGTCCAGATGATGCAGTGTGAATATTAGGATTGTTGTGGTCGCATCTTGCTCTTCGGCTGGTGCATTTTTTTTTTTAAATGTTGGGGTTAGTCTTTGACAATCCGGTTTTCTGAATGGATAAAAAGGAAAAGCAGGGTCTCTCCGAGTAATTGGATCAGGTGGTGCAGTTTCACAAAGATAACAAGTCAGACCCATTACCGTTGAATAAGAATGGACAGCCAGCAGATTTGAATTTACTTTTATTATAGTGTGGCTGCATTAATATTTTCAGCAGCAGGTGCTTTCTGAAATGCCGGGTGGCGTCTGAGCAACGATGACCTTGGGAAATATCCATAACGCTGGGAGGATGCATTCGGATTTGTTTGAAAGTGCTTCAGATGGCTATCGGCCACTCCAGACCAAGATTAAAACAGAGTAAAATGATAACAATATTGAACTCACCACAAATCAATGTCTGCTGTGTGACAGAGCCTAGGCTAAACTCTTTTCTCTATGCTCTAGATCCTACTTCACCATTACCACTTTTTTAATGTGCGGCTGAGAAAAAAAAAACACCACTGTGGGTTCATTCATTGTGATGTAATCTCTTGGTGAAGAATGTTAATCTCTCTGTCTCTCATCTGTCACAATGATGGATCTTATTGTTTCACTACTTTAAGCCTTTATCTTTCATTAAAGTGTGACATTTATTTCACAGAGTGTTTTTCTGCATACGGATGGCCTGAGTTAACACTGGGAAAATAAAGCCATTGAAATAGATGACTTTCCAATACACAGAGCCTTTGGTAGCGAAAAGGAAATGTAGTCATTTTCAAATCTCCCTGGAGACATTCCTGAAATAAATTAGCAAAAAATGTTTTTTTTTTTATTATTTTGCACTGTTGCTGAAATGGATGGTAGATGTCCCTAAAGGCATGATTGAAAAATTCTGTCAAAGAAAATTTAAATATCATTATAATAATTGTGTCTCGAGACTGCGAAACTGAGCATATTTTATCAGGTATATTTATTATCCTGGCTAATTTACATTTTCTACATCCTTACAATGATTTAAAGCATTGAGAATTCATGCTTTTACACATCTTTACCTCATAAAGTAGAGGAGACCGGGGCTAATTGTCACACGTTTTACTCAGTCGGATATTTCTCTGTGAAAATCAATTTCTGAATAGGTCCATACTTTAACGTCTACGCTACAAAAAAGCTACTGAACTCATAATGTATTGAACTACTGATTTCTATCCAGAAAAAGAGATAAGGGTTCATTGAACACATTTTGACCTTTTGTTGACACATGGTTTATGTTGTTACAACAGAGACTGCCATTAAACAGCATATTATAGGCTTTTCGGGTAATTTAAAGATTAAATAAATAATGAAACCAGGAAAATGTTGAAGCCAACAAGCAAAGTCATAAAAAATGTGTATAACAAACAACAATTGTACTTTTGTAACAACAATTTCTAACAACATATTTAAAAACGCTATACATATATTAAAAGATAATTACATAATCTATAAACATAAACATTAAAACTATATCTAATATACAGTAAATATAAAATACTGGCTTTAAAAAAATCTCTTTAGAAGTGAGCACTATACATATATCACTAGAAATTGTTTCTAAGAACTTTATGTGATTAGTGACAGGGTTATTTTATAGAAAACAGAGAAACATATGTCGGTATGAGAATTACATTAAAAACATTCATTTTAGCAGGACTCCATATGGTAGTGATACTGTTTCTAGCTGAATGATGTTCAAATCACAATGTTGCTGGGATATTCATATTATATAAATTATTCCATGTCACAATGGCCGTATCTCTGTCCTTATATTAATAAAGAGTGATAAACGAGTGCATACTGGCAAATCAGATGAGAAAATATATGAATCAAATCTATTATAAGACTTCCTAGAATAAGGGGAAACCTTGAGTTTTCCTCAGAAAGAGGGCAGGATTACGTCTAGAGAATCCCCATCCATATTGTTGACATAAATCAATTTGGTCTGCATTGAGGTTGAAATTTGTTTAGTGCCAGAAGGTAGAAAAGAAATAAAGAAAAGAAAAAAAAGAGTGTTAAAGGAAAGGTTGGCAAATTCAACATAAGAGCAACCAAGCTATTTTAGCACTTGGGAGGAAGAAAGCAACTATAGATTATTGATGCCATTGTGACACCACAGATGCAATTCTGTAAACATGTGCACATCACTTGACTGGAAGTCGGTAAGTAATTGTACGTCAGCAACAAAACAGACAATAAAAGTCAGACAGGCCTTAGAGCTATGCATTGAGCATGCTACTGACTCCAGGGCCACTTTTGCAGTCAGTGTGACAGCTCCATTAGTGTTAATGACAGTGTGTGATACTCTCTGAAACAACTATACCTGGGAAATAACATCAACAGCTGCATCTGAAGAGAGCATTTGATTCTGAAAAGGTATACTTCATGAGACTTCTAGTTGCTTTATCTCATTGTTAAGAGCAGTTTTACATGATGCAACATGTAATTTCCTGCAATATGCTCTTTTGTGATGTGAAAACCAAGGATTCAAGGTATGTCAGGCCCAGTTAACAGTGTCTTTCTCTTGCAGCATTTGGACCAATCAGGCACAAACTATTTGTTACATTTAACAAATGATTTTTAATACCGCTTTACGCAGCCTAACTCAAACTGCACTACGAGGGTCTGTGGATCCTTCCCCCGAAAGGCAGCTAACACCTCAAAACAGGCCTCTGATTCCACGGCAACCGACTGATAAGACTGATTTATTGCTTGAAGGAATGTGAACAAAACAACTCTGACTAGTTCTCCCTTTTTAAAAGACAATGGACTTTTTCCTAAATTAATTCACAGGAAAACTTTCTTTGAGTAAACACATATCCTTGAGGTCATTGTGTATATTGTTATTATCCTTATATATATCGTCTTGTGTATGGTATACTGTTTTATGTGTGTTTATGATAGATCGCTAGCTCATATCCCTTCATAATATCAACACATTTTGTGTTTGGTGTCTAAGGACTCGTCTTCAGACAATCTAACTGAGAGTGTATGTTATATGCTGATATCTTTGCAACATTCAGTGTTTTAAGAATCTCTTCTAATTTGTAGATCAACCCATCCAGTGCATATGCAAATTACCATGCATAGAAACAAAGATCCATAAAGTTCCCTCCATCGACACACGATTAGCTCTTTGACCCTCAAGAGGTGTGACCTCAACATGTTTTAAAAGGACCTGGCCCTTTTGACTTTTTCTGGATGCTGGATCCCCACTATCTCTCTTGTCTCCTGGCTAAGCCCCCGGGACCAGTGTTGGGGAAAGTTGCAATGATACTGTAAGAAGGTATCTTTCTGTGGCCACAAAAATATCCCTTCTTACAGTTTATATGAATTTACACCATATGTTCGCTGAATGAACAGATTAGTTGGTGGTAATTCTGCTACAGTTACTACTGGCAGCTGATATAAATAATTGCAAATAATCATAATTAATAGTAATTATTTATATACATTTCCCTTAATGAGCTAATATAGTACTGTCACGATGGCTGACTGAAGAATGGTCCGGTGAAGGGTTTGAGGAAGTGAGAGTGAAAATTATGAAACATTTATTAAATCCAAAACTAGAATAGAATAGAAATAGAATATAAAACAGAACGAGTGAACAAGGAAGACGAGGGACACGTCAACATTAACCTCAGACACGGAAGAACTCAAAAGACATGGATTAAATACACTGAAACATTAGGGAAACTGGGATCACCTGTGACACACCCTGGGATTAAATCTACTACTAATTACAAAGACAGGAAACTCCAAATAAGGTCAGACACATGTGAAACTTAAACCGAAACCAAAACAGAAAGACAAGACATGAAACAAGACAGGACAGACATGTAACATAATCTCCCCCTACTGATCAGGAGGGACCCCACGCCGTTTACATGACATCGAGGGTGGGAAGGTGGTTGCCCTGGAGGCTGGAAGAGGCAGAGTCTGGAGCCTTGGCTGGCCATGGTTCGATCCCCATCCCACCCCTCTCCACTATGACCCAGGCACACCTACCCCCCCAAAAAGTTATTGGGGAGGTCTCCTGCCTGTACCGGCCCTGTTATCGGGGAGGAGCAGTCTGGGGACTTTTCAGGCCTGGATTTGGGGCTAGGACCCGACAACGACACTTCTGGCCTCTTGGACACTGGACCTGGAACGGTTCCCTTGACCGTGATTCGGGGCTGGTACCCGACAATTGCTCACCCCACTCTACATCAGTTTACAGTGTGAAATTGCAGACTGGAATTTACGGTTGACTGGATCGATTTTTCAGATCCACACTTTAAATCCAGAGTGTGGAATTGCGGACTGGAATCCGCGGGTGACTGGATCACCAAATTCAAGTCCACACTCTATATCCAGAGTGTAAAACTGTGGACTGGAATCTGCTGGGAACTGGATCGGCTCTTCTGGCCAAAACTCTGGGACTGGACTTGAAAACAGCAGACTGGAATCTGCCGAAAACTGGATTGGCACTACTGGCTGAAACTCTGGAACCAAACTTGGAAAGCGCGGATTGGAATTTGCAGAAAATGGGATTGGTGGTCCTGGCCGAACCTCCGGATCTGAAATTCGCTTATTGGGATCTGTCTGCTGCTCAGATACGCAGAGGCTTTCTGGCGGCACGGGACTCGTACGCTGCTCTGGTGGCGAATTGGCGGGTCGTGGCAATCTCCCTCTCATCTAGGTCCGGGTTTATTTTCAAAAGTTTTGACTGCTTTAATGTTTTTAAATTTGTGTGGTTTAATATTATCAAAAACTGTGGGAATGACATAAATGCAATTTAACAGTTTAAATGTTAAACTGACTTTTAAGATCAAATTAAAACACAGAGTTAAATTATAATTTATCTTATTAGATTTATTACATTACGTGACAACAGTTATATATTTCTTTTACTATCACTTCAAATTAAATCAAACTAAGTAGTGAAGACCTCTGGTGTTTTATTGTAGGTTTTTATTGGAGCTCATTTGCCCTATATAAAATATTATGTATTTTCCTGCTTTTCTTGACAGATTCACATGGCATTTATAGCTCAGGTTATTGGCACAAAAATAGCAGTGATCAGAATCTATCAGATTTATCCTACATTATGACCTTCTACCCACAGACTGTGGTTAAACAAAAGGGCAGAAGATTATGTTAGAAAATACCCCGTTATATTTAATGAATCAACCTAGATTAAGTCACAGTGAGTGACATGGATAAATCCAACAGGACACATTTGGTTTGATCCAGACTCCATAATCCTGATTATAAAAAAACCTTTAAAAATTGTGTTGTTTAATGGTGTCCTATTTTCACACACAACGGCTAAACTTTGTGGATCTGTTGCAATCCAGCCGTTGACAGTTTACAGAGCTGTGTTAAACATATTCATTGAATCCGTAAGCAGTGCACTTGGTTGGAAGAATTATGAATACAGCTTAACGTTACCGAGGCGACATTTTGCACAGTTGTCATGACTATGATTTTATTCACAGGCAATCCAGGGTTTTAGCCGCCGATGGTGCTTGACTGAAGTTGAAGTGTGAATTACTTCTAATGTGGAGGGCATCCCTGCTCAATGGCCATACGGTGACTGCATGGGAAGATTCTGCATATATCAAGAGAAGAGACATAATCAACCTGAAATAGAGGCTCATTATGGTTAGAGTGCAAGGTGAAATGCTTTTGGTGTCTATTCAAACATATTGTCATGAAGCAGGTTTAAGTGGCAACCTGGGTAAGCTTGAGTTTAGCTTGAACCAGCTCTGGATTCTCAGTGTGATGGAAGTAGATATGTTTTAATGTTATGCACAGTGCTATATTCAATAATGCCTCACTCCAAAACATTCAAAAATATAAATTCTGACAAGTATGTATATATATATAATTGAGCGCCATTGTTAAAAGGTTTGGGGCCAGTAAGATTTTTTAATGGTATTGTTTTATTGAAAATATAAACACTATTTAAAATAAAATCAATATATGAAAGTAATTTTGTGTAAGTTTAAAATAAATGTTTTTATATTTTAAAATGTAATTTATTGTATATGGGATAGCAAAGGTGAAATTTCAGCAGTCATTTAATTCTCAGTGTCACACAATTCTTCTGATTTGCTGCCCAAGTAACATTTCCCCAGTAACTGTTATGCCTATTAGTTGCTTATTAGCATGCATATTACTAGAATATTAGGCATTTATTAGTAGTAATTAAGCACATATTAATGCCTTATTCTCCATGACCTTATTCTACATCCCTAATCCTACCAAATACCTAAACCTAACAACTACCTTACTAGCTATTAACAAGCAGCAAATTAGGAATTTATTGAGGGAAAAGTCATAATTAACAAGTGTTACCTATTCTAACGTGTTACCATTTCTTCTTAAAATCTTTGCAGCACATTCTCCTGTAACAATGTCAACATCAGTGTACAAGATTAATTTCTAGTCAATTTAATGCATCCCTGCTGAATCAAAGTATCAACTTCTTTAAACCAGTCAATCAATCTTACTGGCCCCATAAGCTTTTGAACCAGTGACAAATGGATTTTAAAAGTATGTTTAATTAATTTGAAAGTAAGTTAGGTGGGCTTAAATAAAACCATAGGGAAACAAGTGGTTTAATACACTGGCTATAAGTGATAATTATGTTAACAAAAACGTACAGTCTCAATGCAGTTAGGTCTATGTACAGCTCGTTTGTCTTTGACTAATCTGACATCCAGACATTGGCTGAGACCATTAGCCCCTGACAACCCAACTGGCGCAGCTGTTAGAGGTGCCATCATCATATAGAATTACACTTAAAGTTCAATAAAACCACAAGCAAATAAGTTTTCATTGCATTTCACATAGCTGGAAAAATATACAAGGTCAGCCTAATAACAAAATAAGCCAAGCAATTAAAATACTGCCAATAGCAGGTTATGATTCATTTATTGTGTATTGTCTCCTGGCCGGAAACTCACCTCAATTTGTGAAACTGCCACCAACATCACATCATTTCCTGAACTGCAGATTACACAGCCATATGCTCAATTAATAAATATGAACTTACTCGAGAGCTTTGTTTGGAGGAGCTAAAACCAGAATATTCCTTTCTGGATCTCCTCCTATGCCACAGTGCAGGACGAGGAGACCCTCCTCCCATTTTTTTCATTTCATATTTTCCTATTTGCTGCAGATGATTTGTGTGTGATAATTTACACAGCACAGTTTGCCATCCTTACGGGCTGGGGTAGCATCTAATTATAAAGAAGATCAAGCGTATACTCTGCAAACTCTTTTTCGGGCTTAAGCTGTGATTCCCAATCAGAGGTACACGTACCCCAGAGAGTACTTAAGCAGGTTGTTAGGTCTTTCTGAAGAAAGTGATTGCCCCCAGAACCGACAAAACCTGTGATAGACGTATAAGCTCAGGTGTCTCATTAAAAGAAGAGGAATCAACCCACACCCAGTCTATAATTGCAAAACATTTTAACGATTTCTGATAATGGTGAATGATATCCAGGATGAAATCAGTTAACATGCTTTCAGTTAAGTTTAGTTGATTAAGGGGGTACTTGAGCAATATTGATAGTGCCGTGAAGGTGGAGCTTCACACATGAACAAAAATGGTATACTTCCAGTGATGCCTTAAAATAATCATTTTGGGTTGCCCAAAGAACCTTACAGTTTCTCAGTGTGAAGAGCATCTAGAAGCTCTTTTTCACTATAAATAACCTTTTGTACGTAGAAAAGTTTCCACAGATGATAAAAGGTTCTTTTTAAGGAACCAGCAAAACTAATAAAGAACTTTTATTTTTAAAAGTGTATTATCCTTATTGTTATTGTGGAGTTCTATGTTTACATAGAACATTACAATGTTTACAATTCTTAAGCTACAACATAAGTTAATTTACATCCATTAAGACATACACACACACACATGAAAATGAAAAAATGTATCTAAATAAAAGTAGAGCCTATTATTTTTTTCTTTTTTTATAAACAGTAACAACAGTGAAGTCACTTATTTTGTTACGCAGCAGCGGTCAGTAAGTTAGGGTTAACATATAAATTGTGGTTAGTTTCCAGAATGTTACACTTTATACATAGTGGACAGTTCCTGAGGAGTTACTATGTTATTACACTGGTATTGCAGTGCTCCACCAAGTCTTGATCCAAACTTTACATATCCTCGAACCTATCCATCTCCACTTCCTGGATCAGTTTGTTTCAGTTACTCTTATATTTTTTTGTTACAAAATGTAGTTCTATAATTTCTGTCACACAAGTACTTAGTAAAGTGAAAAAAAAGTGTTTTTACCAATGTCCTGTTTCACATTTGTACAGGGTTGTTACATTGCAGTTAACCATGTTTTAGCAATGTTCAGACGAAACATGCCACACCTCACAGGATCAAAGCACGTTGATAGAAAGGGTTAAATACATTTTATACTCACTGAAGCTTGACTCTGAACTCTTATTGAGCGCTTGCATGATTCTAGCCTTAAGAAACCTGCTTCGTGGGTAAGTTGAGACACGGATGCGTGGTGTGCTGGTGGAGCATCCCAGTTTTGTTCCTTTGTAGATTGGGTTTTGTGCGCAGTCTTGCTCATGGCAATTCTTTGGTGGAACAAGATAGCGCTCTGTTTACCAGTGGGGAAGTTGAAACGGGATAAGAGGGATTTGTTTAGGTTTTGTCATGTGTAGTCAATTTAACCCCAAGTTTTGCAAGCAATTTATTGGTTTAATCTTACAAGGTTCTGCCTGGAGAAAGTATGAAAAATGAAAACCAACTGAACAAACAAACAAGCAGCCAAGGAACAACTGCTTGAAATCTTGACATCCTAATTAGATTGTCTCTTATTGCTTTAATGAAAAAACATAAACAGAGGGCTATTTGCATCCTTGTGCCTTCTGGTTTTGCTGGAGTGCTCATATTTGCAGCATTAAAATCAATGAGGGGGAAAAAAAACTTTCATAAACCACGCTCTAAATAAAACACTCCAAAACATAAAACAGCCTTCGGCGCTTGCCGCAGGAAGTACGAGGGCATTATCAGTCTGTCAGCAAAGCCTCCCTTAACCACTATTTGCATCTCTCTGTTATTCCTTATCGGGGTGCATTCAGTTTGACATGCATTATGACTGATTCTTCACTCTTGTCACTGATTAAATTTCCATTAGCCATGCTTACCAGTTGTTGTGGCGCTGAGAGCTCCTGAAAGATGTTCTCCAAATATGATTGCTGGGAAGAGAGCAGAGGTGGGATAATGACACAGTAACATGATTTTAGGAAGCGCTCTGTGTGACGGCTCCCTCCCTCACCGCTTCAGTCTCTCCCTTACACGTCCTTTCTCATTCTACCTCTTCTCTATGTAGGGTTGCTTCTCATCTGACATGAGCACAGGCTAGCATATAGAGAAAGACAGAAATTGTGTACTGTGTGTAGGGGGGTGTTAAGAGATCTATTTAAATCCTATCATGCACACACATACATACCCACAAACGGAAACAGCCATGTTTTTCACATCCGTGAGACAAACTTCCACAAATCTCTTTTTAAACTATGGATATTCTTGACTGTTGTGTTATTCTAAACTCATAGGTCTTTTTTGGGACTCTTTTCCATGTAACCCAAACTTTCAGTTAAAGTTCAGTATTTTTTAGTTAAAAAATAGCCAAAAACTCAAAGAAAAAAAAAATTATCATATTATGTCTTTAGGTATTTTCACTTTTATGGAATGAGCTGGTAACTTGAGGCCAGATAACTGAGTAACTAAAGCGCGGATGAATCAGTCCAGCGATTCATTAATGAACTGTTCCAGCCAATATGTCAACCATATCAACCAGTTCATTCAAAAGTATAGCTCAAGAAAATTATTCTTTTGCTGATTCAGTTCTTAAGTCAACTTACAGAGTCAATGATTAGTTTGGGGGTAATTCCGGAGTTCGTATTTTATACAATACAAGTTTAGAATAGCAGAGTGAAACGGTTAAAATGAGTAAATAATGACAGAAATGTGATATCACCTCTGCCCTCATCATATCAGCCTGAATGTTAATCAGGGTGCAGTCTCTCTGCAAGTTTCAGTATGGAGATAACATAAAATGCCTGCTATATGAATGAAGCTAACCGTTATTGCTAATGACCAGCAGGATTAATTAGCGGGAGTAGGATGGGCAGCTCAGAGAGCAGTCTCTCCCTCATTAATCCGCTTGCAGGTGTTCTCCTGCCACTCTCTCCCCCTCCATCTGCACGTGGAGAAGATCGACGAGAAGCCAACTCGCACCAATTCAATCTTATTAGTCCACCGCAGAAATCACATGATCCCGGAAAGAACTTCCAGTGGAGGAGAAGGAAGCACAAGGAACACAAATAATTGAGGAAATTGTACTAACTGGGAGAACTTTTGTGTAAAGGTGTTATCGTCTGTGCTGAGAGACCAATGAATAATGTACTGTATCTAAAAGACTTTTAAAGGCTTGTTTTTTAGCACATTTTCTCCAAAGCAACATAATGTAATATTTTCGTCATTATTTATAATGGGAATAAAATTTGAGGTGTAACCCAAATTCTAAATTAGGCTCATATTATGCTAATGTCAGTTTTGTTCATGCATGAAATAGGGTGAACGGTTTTATTTATTAATTTTTTTAAATCAAGATCATCTTATCTTTCAAAACAAGCCTACTTGATATAAAAAAAAACAGGCTAAATAAAACAAAATAAATAACATATGTATTGTTTCTGCTAATATTTGATTTGACATTTATATGTACATTTCTAGATAAAGCAACACTTTCATGGCAATCTAACTTATTTTACTTTCAGGGTATTTTGTATAATCACATTTGTACATTTTCATACAACTGAAGGTTACATTTAAGAGTGGGGTGGAACTTCTTTTTCTAAAAATCATATTTCCATACAAGTCCCACCATAGCATTTTAAACAATATATTTTTCTCATGAAATCAGGTTGATTAACAAATTTAAACAAAATAAAATAAAATAATAATAAAATAAAATCTCATTAATGAAAACTAAACCATAAAAACTATTTCTACATTTTCCAAACACAAGCAATGAGTTGAACACACATTTCTTATTATTGATTGTAAATACAACAGGGAGAATCACTGATCTATGATCTATGACTACTGCTGGTTTAGTAGGGGAGACTGGGGAGTGTTGTCATACTGAGTGATTTGCAACACCATTGGTTTAACCAATTAGAAATGAGCTACAGGGGTGAAATAACTATCACACATGACCACCACCCTCCTGAGGTGTGAGCAGCAGTTGGAAGAGTTGAGAAGTTAATTCTTACATCTGGTTTTCTAATTGAACATACAGAATCCAAGCTTAAGTAATAATAATTTTAAAAACGGCAGCATTACAGAGACTGAGACAGAAACTACTGGGTTACTAGAGCACCCACTAAGATGATTTTATTTGCAATCATTTGTATTAATTCTTTTCTATATGCATTACCATTTAGATTTTAAATAATAATAATTAGCTAATTCAAATGATTATTTAGATTTCTTTATTTGATCACCACACAATTCAAGAATACTATAAATATGTTAATGCATGTTTTATAAGAACATATTATTATTAGTCTTTTTTATAAGTTTTTGTTTACATAATATATGTACGCGTACTCTGGATATTTATTATGTATAAATACACATTTTAAAAATATTTACATGTATATACATTTATATTCTTATACTATAGATATAAATATATTTAATATATAAACTTGACATATTCTTAAATATATACATGCATGTGTTTGTATATATACACACATATTATGTAAACAAAGCCTTTTATTTTTGATGCAATTAATCACAGTTACTCTTTTGACAGTGTAATTGTGAATTTTCTTGCAATTGCTGAATGAAAATATCGACATATTTTTTTTCTCAGTGTACCCAGTTTAAACTTATGTCCATGTTTTCATTTAATGTTACAACTTAGTCCACTTGGTGACAAATTGAGTAGTATATTTCCACTTTGTAGATATATGTATACATTTTATATCAAAAATGAAGATGTAAGTGCAAAAAATAAACTGCAAAACAAAACCCACTGCGACATTACACCTCTTCAAACCGGTGTTCTTTATTCAGTGCAGCTTTTCTTGAAGCTGAAGGAACACGGTGATGTGGGCCATTAACTGAGGCTTTAAGAGGGCCATTGAGAATGACCTGGCCTGATCTCCAAATGAAAGATAAATATGCTGCAGTGTGGACATCTGTCATGGGGATGTGGGAGGAGGCTGACAGACTCAGAGTACTAAATCATTTCCTCACTAAACTCCGGGTATGATTCACTTTGTGACCGCTCTTACACAACGTGCTTTTCACCACGAAAGGTGAAAGGTTTTTAGTGTAGCATGAACTCTATAAACATGAATTGCACAAGATGTAACCAAATGTAGTCACTGGGGAATGGTCTTTTTTGGCAATTTCGTTTTTTCATCTAGTGCCGGAGGAGGTCAGCTTGTTTCCAGCACACATAAAACGTCGTCTCCCATGAGGGGCTGCTTGGATCCTAGTGCAGCAGGCCATGCACCACCGACATGGAAATTCAAATAGACAGGGATTAACTCTTTAGACTTCAACAGACCCGACAGTACATTATGTTCCTCATGAGAAACCAAACGAGGGATGTCAGCATGAAAAACGGAAAATGTCACTGTCACTTGCAAGATCGGCATTGCGGGGTCTTGCTATGGCACTTGATTGAAAGGGACAGACAAAATAAACAAATTAACTAACAAACAAGCTAACAAATGATTTTTATTTTATTACAGTGCAACATCGTTCACTTACGTGGGAAGTAGTATTCCGGCATTGGAGTCAGTAGTCTTAATTATTGGAAATTAAATTAAATGTATTCATATTCATTTTTAAATTCAATAAACACACCATCTCGTGTTCTTGCTGAATTATATCTTATGCAGGTACAGTATTTTAAAATAATAACATTTCATTAAGTATCATGTAAAGCACATTTCACAGTTCCATCACCAACTTCCAACTTTATTAGTATCAAACCACTGCTACAAAATTACATCAAACATGATGAAAATGAACTTGCATACGTGCTATACACAATGTAAGCTTTAAAGTAATTAAAGTATATGATTCTTTTTTTTCTTGACAATATCAATATATATCAATGCCACTTAAAGCCATATATGTCATTCCAGTGATCTAGAGCCTAAAATATACAACTATATCCCTGGTGGCTAAAGTATCTCCATACACATGTAAGTAAAGATGACTATTTCAAATTTCTCATCACAGAAATTTCAGCTTCAAGAGTTGAGGAAATAAAAGTACAGCCATCCCAATATGGTTACAATGTCCATTTTACTTAGTCACCAAATTGAACGAAACAAAATAAAAGGTACCGAAATCAAACAAACATGTATATACAAAAAATAAAACCAAGGTTCACCAAATGTTCCCCAAAAGCATTGTGTAAATTTGGATTTTTTTGTTCTTGGCGGGTGTCCTCTGTGCTCAATTACTCAGTAGAAGATGTGTGGTTTCACTGGTGGACTTCCACTTCACAAAATAACTGCTTAAGATATGAACGCTGCCAACACAAATAGCCCATGCCATTCAAAACAGCTAGCAACAATTACCAGGCCAACCAACATCTAATGAGACATAACGGTGAATAAAAGAGAACGGTGTGTTTTTCTTAAACCCTAAATTGATCCCTTGCTTTTCCCATAAAAAAAAATTCTCCTGATGAGACACAATTGGCGGTTTCAAAAAGAGCTCGGCGAAAGACGGCTCCGCTAAAACCTTAGCATTATCAAAACCACTGCATCAGTGCTTGGCTAACTTATTTTCCAGCTCAGTGAAAATAATGAGCGAGGGGGCCGACAAACACTTGATGGCGAGGAACAAAAAAACCTTTCGAATTCACTCATTCTCGTTTTGGCAGCTACTTTATTATCCTAACAAATATTTTGCCAATGAATGTTTCTACCGGCTAAGTACAGTCATGGCGGCCGCTTCGTTTATCATCAGTTTCATATTATACGAAGGTTTTACACAGTAGCCGCAAACCGAATGGGTTTCGCAAAGGATTATAGGTTTTTGTTCTTTGCGGTGCTCCGTGGAGTCAATTAGAATACTGCAAAACTGCAATTACTGGCAAGCGTTTTGAAAAGGACAGAGGTTTATGTAGATTACTGTCAGCCCTGCCAGAGTGCTGCTGAGAGAGTGAGCGCTCACAGCTGGTTAATGCAGCACCCTCCAGCACTCCACAAAAATCATCCTCCAGAAACTGACAAAGGCACAGGAAGAATTTTATTAACTGCCAGGTCAGAAGAATCACCTCCCCTGGCCGCACACACAGCACTCTCAAACCGACTTTCAAAAGAGTCTGGCCAAGACAGAGATGGAGCTGACAGGTTTTTAATCATTGAAATACCGCCTCCCACCCTCATTCTGTCTTCCCAGCACCTTCGCTCGATAGGAGATGAAGGATCTTAAATGTTTGGCTTTTTTGGACCATACACGTGTGGTTATATACATCCACCGAATACTTTTTTGTACCGATATGTGCTCATAGGATTTTGAGAAAAAAAGTACAGAAATTGCTACCTCATACCACGCTGCGAGGACTCCGGGAAGGTGTTGGAACCCAAGGGGTCTCCTCGGGGTCACAACATACTGTGCTGCTCGCAGTAATTCGAACCCATTCGATAAAAGCACCTGCCTTACGGGTTTTCGTGACCACTGGCATCACGCAAGTTCTGTATATCTGTCGCATGGCTGACGTGAGACGTTTCGAAACTCATCATTGAATGTTAATGCATGTCCAGGAATGTGATTATCAACTCATTAGATGCTCAGACTGAAAATTTGCAGCACATTTGCTTGTTATTTACCGACTCTTTTGAAAGGCTGTAACTTTCAGGAGAATTATGCATGCATGAATGCTCATGCCTGCAGTTTTTTTTATCCTGATATCCACTTACGCAATTTTAATGATGCTTTAATGAGCTTTTTGTTAAGGATTCATTCACAATATTTATTAAAAGAGCATATGCTGCTTTTATACCTTTACAAAACTCAAAATTGGCAGACGTGTTTTTAAAAAATGCCCCTTTTATCAGCTATTAGTTTGGACTGAAAGAAGCCAGAAATACTGAGCAACACTGATTCGTCTGGTATGCTAGCTATGAATGGCAAATGCATGAGGCTTAGACATGGCATTTGACATGGAATGGCAACAGATCATATCAATTAATACTTTTAAAGGCACATTTTATACAGTACTTGCTTCTAGAGTGGACTCAGAATGTTGAAATGCAGCGCATTTACTGTAACTGTCAAAGCTATTGAAGTTAATCTGCGATTATGGAGGTTTGTGGTAACGATAAGCAAGTGCAATGTTACTTTTTACATCACGGCGAGCCAGGCCTTCACAGCGATGAATATTTAAACATCCCTCGGTTAGATCTTTGAGGCTTTCTGGTCTGTAATAAGCAAAGGGACATATAGGTGAGACCTATATAATTCTGTGACTGATTCTTCATCAGAATATATCTGCTGTAATATTCCAAAACTATTGAAAATGTACTTTGTGCAAGAAATAATATACAAAAAGAATGTCAATTTGTCACGCGTTAACCAAATAGCCTAAGTACAGTCCATAGGAAAAGACCCAGTATTGCCTACTGAGCGGAAACGATTCTGTAATGACTTACACATGAAAAGAACATCTCATCATAGCTCAACAGACATGTTCAGTAGTGTGGAACACATTTCATTATGTCAAAGCAGCCTCAAAACTGGTTTTGTTCTCAAATTATCGATTTATGGTAAGTGGCCACCTTAACATACATAATAATTTGACATGCAGCACATTTATAATTTCTGCACATCTTAGTATACAACAAGTGTGTGGGAACTAGGGTAGAGGTTAAACTAAACCTAGACACTGGCTCTACCAATAAGATAAAATGAATTCTACTTTCTTCGAATATACACACACGTGACTCGTTTTCTATTTATACCGTATGACTGGTTCACACCCTCTGAGTTAAAAGTAGATTATTTGATTACAAACGGTTCTTTTTTCCAACTTCTACTCGTTTGACAAGAATCAACAACAGTTGTGGCATCTAAAATGAAAGACAACATTGTAAACTATGCCATACTGCATACGTATTTTGAAATATTATTCATTCACATGTTTGGATCCACACTTGAAAGTTTCATATTGTCCCCACAAGGGAAGTGCATATTCTTTTTTTTCTGCTTCCCTATTCAAACTATTTCACACTGACAGAAGCAAAGCAGGTAATATGTTAATACATTATAAAAATCCTGTTCAAATGATTACAACCATAAAACATACTCCAAAAAAAAATCAAGAAAGAAAAGCCAATAATGATTTGAATGATCGTCAGATAAGTTCCATTAGACACTGTTCGTAATATCCTCATTTAATCAAAGTGCACATCAAATATGACCCACTTTTCCTCCACTTCTTACTTTGGATGGGCCTGTTCCATTATTTTGCATGCTGCCAACTTAAGAACGTCTTTTCTGTGCTATTTTTTATTTGATATCTTATTTAATATAACATCAAATGAAACACAGGCATTTTCTCTATTCCTTTTTCACATTAGAGCCCTCATTTGAAAGACCCCCAGGGCAAAAAAAGGACAGCTCTGTAACTCTGCTTTGCAATTATATAACCTTTTGACCACTGCATGAGGCTCATTTTAATTTTACAGTTAGCCTCACAAATAGCTTTACAAGAGGCAGATTTATCTCATACGTTTACATATTTGAATCTGCAGAGTAATCTAGGATATTTTTGTCCTGCAGTAAAACAACTAATTCATGTATTTCCAGAATAACTAGAAAGGTTTATGATCATACACTGCATAATTCAGTTAAATGCAATTGGGGTCTACAGCCCCGAGGTCTAAACCATTGAGGTATGGCTTTAGTTTTGGCCTAGAAAATGAATAATTATATTTCACCGTCAGTGGAAAAACCACACACATTAGATTATTAAACTAAACTCTTCAATTGTTCATTTCGCCTTTGACTGTATTATGTTTGATATCAATTTCAATATCTGTCCCTTTGTGAAATCTTAAACAGTGATTCTTTCATTGGATTTAAATGATCTTGGTACTATTCAAACAATTTGTGGGTATGTGAATGATGTACCAGCATGGAGAGCAAGGTGGCACACTAGGGCGTCTTTCCTTTTTCGATAACAAAGACACCAACGTCACACACCCTCACTTTTCCAAAGCGTGATTTCGGCTAATTTGTGAGCGTTCGAAGGGGACAATGTGTGCTGATTCACAAAGTGGGAAATCAAGAAAAGAAAATAAGAAAAGAATAGAAAATAAGACAAGAGAAAGAAAACCAACCCCCTAAAACCGTATGTATTTACATGATGACAAACACCACAGAAGAAAATTACCATCCCAACATAAGCAATGCTGATTAAAATCCCTCGCTGCTTTCCAAACACACTGTACCAGATTGGATCCAGCCATCAGCAATGTCAAAGGATCTGTAAATGCTCAAAAGGGTTCTTTACAGTCATTGTGTATGGCCGTCCCCAGGGCTAGTAAACGCTGACGAGAGAAGAGAGAGCCAGGATCAGGTACCGGCAGGCCAGCAGGACTTCAGCGCCTCCTGTACTTCCATACGGAGCGGTGTTGGGTGCTGTAAACAACAGAGCAGAGACACACGCTGATTAGCAGATTCTCCCTCTCTCCTGGCAGCAAGTCATAGTCATAGTCAAGCGGTACCTCCTCCCTTTTCATATGAGCGGAGATCACGCTGCCTGCCTTCACTCTCTCAAATCAAGACTCACGAAGGGCTCGCATGCCGGAAGGAGTCCTTCAATAAGGCGCCTTGTCTTAAACCCGTGCTGGGCACTTCAAAATAAAAGGGCGTAAGAATTTGTCTCAAAGATGTGATCATGTTGCTTTCTCTGCTTTTACCTTTCAACCTGTTAGAACACACCAAATCCTTTTCATCCCTAATGAAAATATATTTGCATAAAATATATTTTTTTAAATGTATGCAAAACTCACTGACATACTTCTAGGCTGTTCTGGGTGGTTGCCAGTATTGGCACATTTCTGTGCGATTGCTAGGGTCTTCTGGGTGGTTGCCAAAGAGTGGCTATGCAGCTGTTAAGATGTTATGAGCACATTGCTCTGTCCTTTGCTAGGGCATTAGCTGGATGGCCACCAGGGGCACTGCTATGCATTTGCTGAGGAACTTTGAATGATTCTTTGATTCTTAATACACTGCTACGATATGTAGTTGCAAGGGTGTTCTGGGTGGTTGCCAAGGAGTTGCTATGCAGCTTTTAAGATTTGCTAAGTCCTCCTTCAAAATTGTATTTTGAAAATCACCAAGGTACTTCTAAAGGGCAACTTTTATGCAAAATTCTAAATTGCTTGGACAGCGCACACTGCCACCACCTTATAATGATACAAATTCAGCTGCTTCTTTTTTTAATCCCCATAAATCATCAGATTTATGTTTCAGAACAAGCCATTTGCGAAATCTATAAAATGTGACAAGACCCACCCACGAGTGATGACGGATATTGCTGGATAAGAAGAGACCCCACACTGAGCCGTACTGTAACTACAGAAATTATTCATTTAAGAGCAGTGAGGGATTTTCTGTTTTTACTTTATTGTTTGGTTCAGTGCTGACAGCAGTATATTAAACTGTTGCCACTTAATACACAGATCTAATATAAACCTTTGAATTCTTTTAGCTGTTTATCTTTGGAACTTGTGTGTTTTTAACAAACTTGTGTGTACAGTTTAAATGCAATAAGACATGAAAGAGAACTTGGTTTAGTGCTCACATGCTATATAACAGCCTATATCTGTGGAATATCTTGAGCTAAAACTTTCTGGCGACACCTGAGGCATCCATCCAAAAGGTGTTTTGGATGGTTGCCAAGGAGTTGCTATGCAGCTGCTAAAGGCTGGAATACACTACATGACTTAAAATGTGAACAGATTTTAAAACACCAGGCATATATATACATACACAAGGCATCATACGCTGAGTTTAGAAATAGTTACAGAAAAAAAAACTGGCCATCACACATTAAATGACTAAAGGATGTTATAAATAAGGATTATTCACCAGACTTTATAGTCTTTCAGATTACAACAAACTCATGCACAAAGAGTCTGTTATCACACAATACGTGATTCATTGTGAAATCTGCCAACTCAAATCTGCAGACTGACTCTGATTTTTGGCAACTAGCGTGAACCTCTCCAGAATATAAATCGGAACAAAAACTGTAGTTTATTTTAGCCACAAGATGCCCCGAGATCTTCTTAACACATTGCACTGAGTGGTTCTTTATATGATGCTCTGCAGTTGCTTGGTGGTCGATAGTCAACAAAGTATTATTCACATCTGTAGCATGGTACGAGGCAAAGTTTAATCTCCAAGCATGAGCAATAGTAATAGTGAAGCTTTCCTTAGCAAACCCACTGATAAGCCTGTGCTGACGCTGGGTATGCTCATATTTTCCCAGCCAACACAGATCTCAGTGGCTGAAAGCCTTCAGGTCTGTCCCTGAAGCAAAACAACTTGAGTGTAGTACTCAGGAGAGGTGCTTCAGAACAGGTGTGAGAGTGTACAGGCATTCATCTTCATGAGAGTTTTTGTTTCACAGCTCTGTTAATGACAGACACTGGCCTACCTAAGGAGATTAGTACATCACACACACACACGTACACTTGGGAGATTATGTGTCCTGGCTGGTACCACTGACTTTCTTCTTTTACATCTATACAGCAAATGTTTTGTTGCGCACATTATTTTGCGAATACATGTGATGGCAGTATCTAATGGAGTCATTATGGTATGGATTCATTTGTTTGAACTGTTTCCCTGCACTGAAAGCCACAACAAGGCTGAATCACGGCATCAAATAGCACATCTGACAGTAATAAGTATGTTTGCGCATGGAAGGTTGATAAAATAATTGCTTTGTGACAAGTCCTCTCACGAATTGCAAAAAATGGGAGATGAAAAGCCACGCATCCATTTTCGCTTCCATTCCAGCTTTTATGGCTTTAAATTACCAGTGTTGCTTAAAAATCTTTCTACCAAAAAATTACAGCCACCTGCAACGGGAAGCCCGGAATACCAGAAATGGATATATGAGATAGAAAATGATGCAAATTGTGATGATGTGCGTGAGATGCATGGTCAGGAAACGAGGAGAGCAAACTGCCCTGTACACTGCGGCTTCATTCTGCCTCCATCCAAAGCACCGGATAATGACACAGTTTTTGCTAGGCAGAGAGAGTGGAGCCAGTAACCATGGAAACAGCTCACATCCTGCGCTGGCCCCTTTGCCAGAGCCACAGAGTGTGCACAGCGCTACCAATGGAACAGAATCATTTAAGCTATAGGCACCTGCTGCAGTATCTAACTATAAGTGCTCTTCGTAAAAAAAACCCAAACAACGCCATATGGCCTGTGAAAGGTAAAAGGACGAAACGCTTTGTCCCTACAGTATATTTCTTTCCAGCGCCCCATCGGACTAATAGGTACTGGAACGTCAGTGATGATTCAGGGTCGTGCCAGAAACATCCTATCATCTGGCACTATAGAAGCAATTAAGGAAAGCACCAATATTACCTGCCTGGCTGCGTTGTGCGAGTTAGGGAGCTGTTTAATATCCCACTGCGTCTAAATCAGTCTGTTGTTGTGACGGTGCAGGTTGTTACTGCACATGCCATTTTAATTAACTCAACCCCTCCCTATCCAGACAGTGGCTGCCTTGTGATTACTCTGCTTTAAATCTAGAGTGCGTAAATACAGTGAGAAAAGAGGTTATTGCACTGGCTTTTGCAACAACATGGCGGTCTCACAGAGTGAAGTTGGTACAGGTATTAGGAACGGCATGGCACTTGGCACTTAAAAACAAAACGTCGGATTAACCATCTAAAGATGGCATATCTTGAGATGCAAGAGCATCAGTTTCCTCATTAAGTTTGGATCAGGGAGTAATCAGTCATGTGTGTCTAAATCATAGCTTTGCACTCTATCTAAAGCATGCAAAACCTTCCCTTCATATGATTATGAAGAGGACACGTATTATAATTCTGCATAATGATCGCCACAGGCCTCAGACAGAAGTTTCTGCATTGCCTATATATAAAGTACAAGACTCCAATTAAAGCAAATGAGAGCTCTCCCTCTGCTCTACTTTGTGTATTTGTTTTGGTTGATTTAGTTAACAGCTTAAGTTTTTTTAGGCATAATGTTGTTGGTGTGACAAGCTGCAGAATAAAAAGAGGGGCTGCCACCCTATAATCAGCTGCTAGCTCGAGTCCCACCATTCCTTTTAACTGGCACAAGACCCATCGTTAAGCTGCTTAATGAATTTCATCCTTCCATTCAATGCTCTGCCTTTTTGTGCTGCACTTATGCTGTGATAAAACAATTTACAGTTATAATCACACCACTTCCACAGTTTACATTTTTATTGTACAAAACTCTCAAAAATAAAGGTGCTTCAAAATGTTCTTCACAGCAATGCCATAAAAGAACAATTTTTGGCTGCAAAAAGAACCATTTAGTCAAAGGTTCTGTAAAGAACCATCACTTTTTTACCTTTTATAATCTGAAGAACAGAAAGGTTCATCAGATGTTAAAGGTTCTTCATGGAACCATTTAGACAAAAAGGTTCTTCTATGGCATAGTGGAACACCTTTATTTTTATGAGTGAACTCTAAAATAGTTTTGGTTCTGATTAATCAATCAATCCATGAATTTGAGGAACTGTATTTGAAAAGACTCAAGTAGTGGCTGCTTAAAATGTAGCCATTTTTTAATTTAATAAAATGTTTACAATATTATTCTTTTCACTGTATTATTGATTTAGAACATCAGTGCATTAGGGCATAGGTCAAATCATTAACTGGGTAAACAAAAAACATGTAATTTCCCACTTTTCCATTAGTTTAATTTCTTTAAACCGCCATTCAGTAAATTTAATTTCCTGATATTTCAATTGAAATTCCATGTCAACTTCCGGTGTGGGATTCTTTCAAACCATGAACTCAAAGGAAAGACATTTTTAGCTCAGAATTTTGCACAACCCTGATGGCCCTTAGGATCATTAATGTTGATTCAGTATCCAATAAAATAAATAACTTTTGATACATAAATTAAACAGCTTCAAAAGTGTACTGTTGTGGAAATTCAGAATCATTCTTCTCTGAAACACAAGCAGTACAGCAGTGGCAAACGAAACAGCAGTTTACATAATTAAATGAAAGCAATCATCTCAATAGCGGTTATGTGAGGGTGGCTGTATCTCCAGGTAATCTGCACAGATGACGGCCGGCTGCAGCCCTTCTCCCTGGAGGCTAGTCTTCTCTGGCTTGGAGAGAAGGGTTCAATGTCCTTGACCATCAATCAGTGGCCTATTGTTCCCTCTACTGCCTCCAGAGAAAGGGGCCTAAGCTTCTGTCGAGTCCTTGGCAAACTGGCGTAAATCCCACATCTCCAATCTTGGATTTGACAAATACTCCCTTTAAGTCCTCTTTCGGTGTTTCTGCTCTCCATATGATAAACTACCTAATTCCCAGCCTCATAATAGAACAAACATGAAAAACGTTTTGTTTTCCTTTGCTTGCTTTCGCACAAACATCCAGCCAGTTGGTATCATTATTGCGTCGCACGTACTTGGAGGTTAGAAAACGTAGCTTGGAGTAATTTCCTTAACTTAAATCAGCAACAAAAGAGCATAAAAAAAGCTTTCAAGGACTGTCAATTTAACATATTAATTTTATCCCAATTAAGAAGACCATTATAAGTATTCACGCCACTCTTGCTTTTTCAGCAAATACTGATAAATGTGATTTTATCATGTCAATATGCCTTTATAAATTCTGATTAATTAATATGACTGTCATGCAATTAAACTGATTTTAAAAAAAGAATAGTCTGACTGCACTAATATCCCATATTTACACGATAGCAAAGTAATTTAAAGAACGCAATAGAAAAACTGTAATGAAGTTCTTTTCTTATCCGTGAAATCTGAAAACTGCAATAAAACGGTTACAGAAAGAAAGATTTCTTCATTTATTCATTAGGGCTGTCAATTTAACACATTAATTTAGTATAATTAAGCAGCACAGAATGAGTAGGGGATTGTTCACAACATTATTGAATTCAAAAAACAGCTGGATGGAGCGCAAACAAAATGGAACAGAGCACAGGGGTTTCGAGATATTTTTCTATATTGAATTACTTCAAACTTAACACAACCAAAGACGTCAGCACGAACAACAAGACATGACATGATGGAAAAAGATGCCAGTGATTTATGCAGACCTACAATTAAAAAAATAGCACAGCAGGAATGTGGAAAAATGGATTGCTGTGGACTGCAGGCCTGTGATTGGCTGATGTTCAATCATACAGAAAAAGCAATCTCAGAAATCACTGATTAATGTAGTATATTGTTATAAAATGTAAACAATTAGTCAGAATAGCATTTATGTTCATCTCTCTAATATTTATGTTGAACTGTATTTGGTACCTCAAATGAATTCCATGTCCATGGTGCTTTTTAGTATTTTTTTGAAAGAACAAAGAAACAATAAAAACTACACAAAGAGTTTCTAACAAATCGAATAAATGATTTAGTACATAAAACAAAAACTCAGTGCCCGCAATTGCAATCTGAACAGCAATTGACAGAACAAACACATGGTGAACAAGCCGCCACTATGAGTCAAAATTGAATAGCACTTGGAGAAAGTCAAGTGTCTGTGTAACTGTCTGATCAGTTTTGAGTTAACCACCTTTCTACAACTTGGGACACTGAAAGAGGTTGTTATTTTTGACACAAATGTTTATGATGTTTCTGCTGTGATAATGATAATGGGTTTGAAATCCCAGGAATGCATTATCATAAATAGAGCCTAACACTATGCATGATGGTCTGATGAGATAGAAATGAGCTAATTTCTGATTCAGCGCTGAGTAAAAGCTCATTTCAATATCGTACACAGGAGAAGTTCACCTGACATGCTGGTATTGAATAAGACTCTGCCTGGCCTTGAGCTTTACCTGAACGCCAACACAGCAGGAACTCTTTTTGATACGAGGCTATGGCAGACAACACACAAACAACAAAAAGACTTTTCATTTCCCTTCCCTTATTATATGCACTTTATGGCGTACTCTCACACTGGACTTCTTTAAAAAGAGATATTTTGTGTGATAACCATCTGCTGCCTAGTCAATTTTTACATTTCACCAAACATTCTTCCCCCTCAAAGCACGTCTCATCCTCGGGCTTGTCTGTTCAGAGCGAGGAAGCGTGAAGTTATTGCCTGTAATTGACCCAATGTATCGATTGATCATTGCGCTGCATTTTAAATGCCACTATTTCCAGCACATAATTATGCCTACTGGGTTTTGATTAGATCGCAGTGAGCTAAAGACGTCACTGAGCTCTTTGAGAATCCTTTGGAAAAACAAAAAGGAAACACATCTGCTGTGGAGTAAACATGGGAGATTCGGTGTCTTTGCCTCCTTCATCAACAAGCGTCCCATGGGTGGCGTAAATAATGAGTACCATGAATTGGAGCAGTAACGCAAGGCTTCATTGCTGAATCAGCCAGTGCTGGTATAATCTGGCCATTTGTCCATTCTTGCCCCTCCTCGTCATGTGAGACGACTGTTTGAGATTCCCTGTATTGCATCTTCACTTTTCAAGCATGCATGCTGCTACTAGCATCAAACATTTAAACGCTAGCGTAAATATTTATTAACATTTGACAGCATATCACCATACAGGACACTCTTCTCACTGCCTGACATTTCAACAACCCATTTACATAAAGAATTTATTGTTTTATATAAAAATAAAAGAAGCATAACATTAAACGCAGCATGTAATGCAGAATATAATACCACCAACTGTGTGGAATTTAATATGCAATATAAAATTTCCTTAAGCACAGTCATGCACTAAGCCTAGATAATAAGTGTAGTTATGTTTTATGGAGAATAAAGTTAAAATATGCAATGTTGGGAGGGGATTCACTAATTAGCTTAAGTACAAAATCTACATGTTTTAAACAGCAACAACCACTTTAAGCTTTTATCTGCGATCATCGCTGCTTTCTTATCATCAGATACTTCAAACCGCAATGCATGAAATATGAGTCAATTACATTAGAATGAAACTCGGGACCCTATTGTGCACAACCCAGGAAAAACACGGATGAAAGTCATAGTGTCCACGAGTGAGCTATATTCATTCAGCACGCTATTTGTGTTATGCTCTTCTAAGAGCGCAAAAAGATCACCTGCTGAATACTAAAAATCTATTTAATATATGTATTATTCCTTTCTATACTTCTTCTCCGCTCTCTCCGGTTTTTTGCAAACAATTCTCACCGCTGCAAGGATAGAGGGAAATGGTGCTTTTAGCCACGTAATGCAACAAACCATTACCACAGGCAAATAAAGTGTATTCTCAAGATAAGCGCGAAGTTACATTATTTGCTGAATATTTGCCTAGTGGTTTCACGTTTTTATCTGATATCAGACCATTAGAGTGTTTGGACTCTGGAAGCTTTTGGGTCAGATGCTGTATCTCATGAAATATGAAAGTGGTACCTCAGAGTTATCTATCTCTGTTGCTGTTTGTTTTAATTCAAAATTCATGTTGCAGGGCCTGAAGGCTATTTTGATTGACAGGACTGCTAGCACCAGACAGTCTCTACAACAACCACAATGACTCACAAACAAGCAGTTCCGCGCACACAAACCTTCAAATGTTATCACCATCAAATCCAGTCTATCCTTTCTTCCGTTGCTCTATCCTTTCAGGCACTCTGACACTATCTGTGGGACTTACAGCACTGCATAAATACCAAACTCCCCACAGTGACACATGCACTTTAGCTTGATATGGATGCTGTCAAACTCCCATTGCTTCAGGCCAGGAAGTGCTTTATACCTTTGTGTTTGAGCCTTTCTGGAAGGGGTCAAAAATTATTGATCAGCCTTACTTGATGATTCCTGACAAATTAGGCTGGGATATTGACCCTTTCTACGACCCCCTCTGGCAGCTGTGGTGCAAATTACATTGCAACCCTGTCAGAAATACATCCACTGCTGGGAAAAATCAAGACTAGAGCTGGAGAAACAAAACAGAGACCCATTTACTCCACGTATTCTGTGGTTGAAAGTAACATTTAAGCTCACAAGCTGTACATAAACATTGCACAAATGCTTTAAAAGAACTCTGTTAAGAATATATAAATACTTAAAAAAAGAAAAAGAAAAAAAAAAAAGCTATTGCTCAGCTAGTGCAGGATTTCTTAATAGCATGAGAATTGAAAAATGACAGAGGTTATTTTTGGATGAACTATCTACTTATGAATGATGAACTATGAATGAAATAAAAATAAGCAAAAAGCCATACACTAATTTGTTTTGCCTGTTCAGCCCACAACAAGAACATGATGTGCCTTTTCTCCAAACACAAAAATGTGTGTACTGCATTCTGCAAATCAACATTAATAATGACAATAATAAACAATATCTTTTGTAATATTGAAGCTCTCCCCTGTAATGAGCTCCTGATTTTAAATATGAATTATATTTTTACGCGGGCTATTTTAAATTATAATAATTACAACATGTTTTATTGATTGATCCGATTTAATTTACTTGATTTAAACATTTGGCAGAAAAACAACAGAGATACATTTAATAATGTAATTGTAAAATTACAAAGGTAAAAAAAAAACGGCATAGAAAATCAGTTACGGGGGAAAATCTTGCCGTCAAATAGAAATGTTTGTAATCTTACATAGCAAAAAACATAACATAATAAAATAACGCAATATACTCTGTTGATGTTGATGACAGAATACATAGCTATTTCAGAATGATTTTTGCTTCCAGACGGTTGTGGCATCTACCAGCAGGGGCTAAGAGGGCCATGCTAACCAGACAAGCCCTGACCCCTTGATCACAGCGACAACTACCTTTAGGGCACTTCTTGTGCATGACAACAGATTCTGTTGTGAGTAAAATCATAAAAATGTGTTTTTCCCCCCAGTATTCATCTGCTTGTACCACTCCTCTCAGCATAGAGTCCTATTTCCACATTATGGAGCTGACAAAGCCCTTCAAATAAGTTATGTTCATGAATAAGATTTGTGGTGTTTGAGGTATTGTTAATCTCCAGGGAGCAGCCAAATTGCCTTCTGCCAAGAAGCTAATGATAAAATGTTCACAAGCATTTTTGAAAGTGTCAGTTCTCCCATCATAATGAAAATCCAATTTTGTGGTGGCTCACTGTCAATTAATGTGCTCTTTCAAAACAGAGAAAGGTAAACCTCCTAGGTATTGTACAGTACCATTCTCTTGCACCTCAGACTATTGTGTACAATAATAGAAAATGGTCATCCTGGCTGTTCTTAGGAATGGATTAGAAAGAAAATTTTGGTTTATTTTCATTTGAGTAATTATTTATACAGCTACTTGAAAAGTTACTTTGTAAATTACTTTTTCGTATTTGAGATGAAGTCTACATTGTTGGTGGTATGAGCAAAAATAAATAGAAAAGTAAATAGTATTAGTCCAACCTCTAAGTGCTTTGTATAATATTTAAGAATAATTAGACATACAAATAAACCAAAAAGTCAAAAAGTAGCATAATCTCACGCCAAACCCTGAATGTCTTTAAAATTTCAACACAAAACATAGGCTGCTTAGTTTACACGGACACAAGTTTACTATATATTAGTCTAGATTTTTTTTTCTTTGTAGCAGGTTCAAAGAAATGTATGTGAAAATTACTTTCTTGACATAAAAAAGATAAGAGGGCAATACTTTAAATGCTGTATGATGTATTTATGCATACAAATAGCATTACAATACTAAGATGCCATATATTATATTACATATTCAATAACTTATTGTCTACAAAAACAAAATCAGAACTAAAAGGTGAGATCTACTCATGCAATAAAAGATTGACTATATCTAATCATTTGACCCGCATAATACTTAAATCACACGTTCTCTAGAGACTTGAGTTTTCATCAGCATTTGTTTTTTTGGTCAAGAGAAATTTGGCTAATTGTGAGACAATTAGGCTGCTTGATGGTCGTATTTGTGGCCATGGCCATGAAGCAAAACTCAGCTAATAGTTTCATATCTTGCTTTGCTGCTGAGAGAGAGTAGCTGAACATGGCATCCAAACAAACCCGCCACCCACAGGGTCCTTCATTAAAGACATCGAAAGAAACCAATACAAGACAAAAACAAATTATGCTCTTCTCTCAGGATGATCGAAAAATGCAATTATAGTTATTTGGATAACTGTGATTGAGATTAACCCTTGGAGGAGCCAAATGCGAGCGTAGTCAAAATGCCACGCTCTGTGTATCAATGGATTGCGAGTTTATACTAGCACCAAACAATATCTGACATCTGCTTGTAAAATAACGTCTCTTAACTGAAACTGTTTTCCTTCTTCTTTCCCCAGACAGTGAGCGACACCTCCGTCTCAGCGCTCCAAAAGACCTGCTATTCATCTAAAGAATAAACCCACTTCAATCATCCAAATGTCAACAAAGAAAAGAAAGGACACACTTTTCAAAAACTAATCTCATGGAAAACATGTACAGCCTTTAGAAATAAACAACCCAAGGTAGCAAACATATCTCTGGGAATAATAATAAAAAAGCCCTCCCCTCAAGAACCGCAAAACACTTGGGTGAGGGAAGTCAAGGTTTTAATACTCCTCCGTTTCACTTTGACGATGGCGCACGAGAGAAAGAACCACCGGGGTAACGCTGTAACGCTCAAAAGGTTCTGTGACAGTAAAACACTATAAAAACGAAGGCAAAGCAAACTCACTAATCCTCTTTTCTCAAAGCAGCTCAGACAAAAGTGTCTGCCAATCCCTCGCATACAAATTAGCGTTGTCAGTGTGGACAGGATGTAAGACGGGACTTATTAATGTCGACTGTTTGACTAGTCTTATTCTGGCGGGATCCTCCAAAAAGCGCTTGAAACTTTGGTGGCAACAAGGTCTTGGGAATCGCACCTTAAGATCTTTTGTCAAAGAGATCACACTGCTTACTGACCTTAATCTTTCACACAGCGCAGAAAGAGAAAATGACACATCCCAAGGAGATTTTTGCATGCCTGTGTGTAGTCTTGATGTTATCTGAGGTGTTTAGAAAATGAAAATGTTGAGCCCTTGGGAGAGCAGAGGCATATTCCTCAAGGCATATTTCTTAATTTGATGTTAAAAAAAATGTTTAGAGCTTATGATGATGGAGCGTACGATATCTGTGATTAAAGAGATCTGATTACAGAAGCACACATTTCAGCCGAGGGAAAGCGAGAGAGAAAGAGCGAGAGGTGATTGGTTTGAAGAAGGTATTAGATCAGTAACTACAATGATAAGGCTTAGAACAAAAAACATCTTCCAATATCTGTTACTCAAGCTTATTATAAAGCTAATTTCCTCTGCATTTTGAAGATTTTAGACATGCAAAAAAAGATGTTGCACAAATAACCCACCATATGCCATTGGTCAGGCAAACACATAGCCACGCCCCAAACTCACACTATTGGTTAAGCCGGTGTTGCTGTTGTCAGGCTGCTCAAAAAAGCAAAGCAATGTTTTGATAATGCCAAAGTGTTTACAATTTTCAAGGAAATCAACCGATAAATGGCTTACTTATAGTTGTCTCTGCATATTAAGCTGGGATAGGAGAAAGTATTTTAACATCAAAACAATTACACATGTCACCTTTTAAATTGGAACAGCTGTCTGTAAAATTACATTAACTTTCATAATCATGTGAAAAAAGCATTTTGTGGCCTGCTGTGCTCATGACATTTAAAAACAGTTGTGCTCACAGAAATGCAGGTTCGAATCCTTCCTGCAATATGTACAAATGTCATTCCAGCTCACGCTATCCATTTTTTTTCCTGACGTTCTCCATTTTAAAAGGCAAAGAAAGGAATAAAAATAAAGGGTGTCTGTAAATGTCTTGACTTTTTGGAAAAAAAGTGTGTGTATATATATATATATAGACCAAAGTATACAGCAGTCTTAGAATGTGTGTACAGCTAAATGCATAGTCTTTCAAACAGGTTCTCAGTGTATACACACAAGAAAGTTTCATCTATTAAAAATGTCTGCAACTTCTTTAGAGCGGTTATGTCTGAGAAACACGCCTTTGTCTATCTTTCAAACCCCTTCATCATTACTTTTCTATGCAACTGTCCATGGATCCAGTAGTTTTATTGTGGTTCAAATCAATTTCTGTCCTCTAATTGACTGTAAAAGTTTTTTTTTTTTGGCAAAAATGTACATTTGTGATTCTGGACCACAAAACCAGTCTTAAGTCGCTGGGGTATATTTGTAGCAATAGCCAAAAATACATAGTATGGGACAAAAATTATTGATTTTTCAATAATGATTTATTTTATAATAATTTGCCAAAGATCCTTAGGATAGTAAGTAAGGATCATGTTCCATGAAGGTATTTAGTCAATTTCTTACCAAAAATATACTAAAACTTAATTTTTGATTAGTAATATGCATTGATAAGATCTTTATTTGAACAACTTTAAAGGTGATTTTCTCAGCGTTTAGATTTTTCTGTACCCTCAGATTCCAGATTTTCATATAGTAGTATCTCAGTCAAATATTGCCCTCTCCATCTAAATCATACATCAATGGAAAGCTTATTTATTCAGCTTTTAGATCATGTTTAAATCTTAATTTCGGAAAATGAACACTTACGACTGGTCACATTTATCCTTTTTTTCTAAGAAAAAGCCCAATTTCATGGTAATTTGTAGATATTTAATGACATTGCTAATTCATATGACATTACAAATACAAATTCATACCTTTTTTTGCAAAATCGTACATAGTTAACAAGTTGCCAATTCGCATACATTTGTACAAATGACCTACACCTCACCACGCCACAACACCAACCCATCACTGAGGTTTAGACAAATCGTACAAAATTATACGAGTGAGGTCACACTAATTCAGATGAGTTTCACTAAATTGTACGTATTTTACGAGTTGCAATTTTGTAGAAATTTGTACTAATTACCTACACCTAACACCACCCCTAAACCTAGCCGCAGCTAGAACTGAACACGAGACTGTATTGTCAGATCCCATTGACTTCCACTGTATGGAGAAAAAACATATTTTTCAAGAAAGAAAGAAAGTTATACAGGTTTGGAGCAACATGAGGGTGAGAAAATAATGACTAAAATTCATTTCATTTTGGCTGAACTATCGCTTTAACTAAATCTATCCTTGGCACAACATGGCTGTAAAGCGTGTCTTAATAAGGCTTGTTTATGGTTCAGGTAAAGTGAGCAGGATTTCAGTTCTGCAATGGTGAGTGAGCAGGAAAGGCTGGGGGTGGGCGGAGCAGCTGCTAGAGAGATGAAATGAAAGACAGAGAGAGAGATGGAGAAAAGGTGAAGAGTGACAGAGGTTTTGCCACGTTCAGGAGAGAGCACAACCTGCCTCACCGGGCTTCAGAGATAATTGGATGGCAGAATAAGAAAAAAAAACTAGTCAGAGATTATTCTACAGGAGAGTGAGATCCTCAGACTATAATGACTGGAAAGAAGTTGTACTTTAATAAGACTGTAAAAGGTGGCGTAATGAAAGTATTCACCATTTGAATGCAAGTCATGTCAGTGAAGAACAATCTAGATGTAGCTTGTATATGACATATAACTTTGTGAAAAATTATCCTTGTTTTACCAAAATAGCTAATTAGTTAGATTAGAAACAAACAAATGTCAGTGTGGCTAAACAGCAGCTTATTTCCAATAATACTGCATTTTTCTTCCACATCATTTCTCTAAATTCTCAGAAGTTGACTTGTGAACTATTGTGGATTTTTGCTTTGCTTCTGGATCTAAAAGAGCTTTTTTTATATATTTTTTTACTGGCTGCTGGCACACAACTGTGTATTTCCTTAAACGAACCAACTTATTCATGCCATTTCACTGAGGCCAGTTTAGAACTTTCTCTCAATCAAACGCTTCAATGTCTTAGCTGCCATTTCCCATGCAGTGATTTAATGAGTCCCTGTGAGGAGCAGCCGTGATTGTAGTAAGGAGGACAATAGCTTTATGATGCAACTTTCCCATTTCATCATTCCGAGGCAAGGAATTTGAATCCCTCAAACATGTAAATAAGGTAGGAAATATATTCTTATAAATACAAGCCCTGAGGTTCAGAGGCCATTTTAGACACAGCAAGATAACAAGAGCCCTGTTGGCGTGACAACTTGAAAGTCTGAATTAATCTCTCGGCTACAAGTTGTCTCCGCTAACCTCACCAAGATGAGACCTGTGAATTGTTCATCCACAAAACCTTAAAATAGCTACAAGGGTTTGTTCTCTGAGAACACCATCACCATTAGTGGCTAAAGGAATAATCTTTTGCATAAAAACAAAGTTTGTGCTCAGCTAAAGCCCAGCAAATCTGGGCTGCGTTTAGATGGCTGAACAAAAAATGCTTTCTGGCAAGAATGACAGGAGCGATTATGCATCTTCACAGTGTAACTACTGTATCATCAACAAAGAGCTATCCACTGACACTATCATTCTCATGTCATAAAAACCATTCCACACATATTGTATACTGCGTCAGTGAGAAACAGATTGAGAGTTATTGACTCATCAGGGGTTTTTTTTCACTCTGGAAAAAAAGAGAAAGAAAAATGTAAAACACTCTTCAAGTGAGACCCATTAGTTTGCGGTTTGAAATCACGCTGAAAGAACATTATTTCCCCCTTCAGCTTAGCCACATGAAAGAGCACTGAAAACCAACTTCCTAATGACACTCCCTATGACATTATCATTTAAATACAATCCCATGTGCATCTTAAATTAGTAGGCTATCGTTAGTATAAATTTGAATAACGTTCAAATGTCGAGAAGGAAGCAACACAGACCATGGCCTTTTGCTGTAGGCATGTAGGATAATAATGAGTGCTTCTTCAACTTCTGGCACAGTTTGTGCAAAAGTTTTTTTTTTCCCCTTGATAAAACAAACTGATTTCTGTTTTGTTCTAAAAATAAAATAAAATTTGAGCACAAATATTCAGTTCATCCATTACTTATATTTTTCAAGATTAAAATATTAAAAGCAATCCTAAAAGCATTATACATTTTTAAACAAATTAGGACTGTAAGTGCATTTTATAAGTTGGTTACCAAAGACTTATTTCTTCTAATGTTAAAAGATCAAAATCCACACAAAAATCTATTTATATACATTTTTATAGGATCTATCTATCTTGATTTTTTATGTGTACTGTATGTATTTTATTGCATTTCCAATCATGCAGTATTTCATATATATATATATATATATACTGTAGATATAGCACATCCATTTCAGTCTGCGTATGTACATATTTATTATGTATTTACATGGACAGAAAGGTCGATAGATAATTTTCAAAATGGGACTAAAATGGGACTGACAAGATAAAAGCTTTTCTTCGAGATCAAGAGCTGAAAGGAGACGACGGAGGAGAATTAAACGATAAGACAGAGAAGAGATGGGACCCTGTCAAAACAAAGGAAGTTCCATGCAACATCTTGTCATTCCTGAACAGGTGCTTGCATATACATTTTCCTTCAAATCCCCTGAAAATGCGATTTTGTCAGCTCTACCTGCACATGTTGTACTACAAACTAAATACATGTGAGATTTCACGGAAAAATCCTCTCTGCTGACTTTTTGTCGCAGAGCTTTTGAATTTATACCTGAACATTAACCTGCTCATCCTTTGCACTCAGGCACTTGTTTGGGCCGTGATGCTTTTGTGCAAAGATGGTGCTGGTGTGTATGTGGGGGGAAGGGAGAGAGAAGCTACGGATACCATTTAATGGACAGCCCAGTGAAGGAGCCCCAGAGTGGGTGAGATAATCAGGCCGAGAGTGCATGTAGGAGAAGCACAGATAATTGAGCGTAGGAGAGGGAGAGAGAGATGGGAAGGAAAGGTGGGGGTGATTCAGTATAGGAGAATGGACTGGATGCGAGTGATCCTTTGCTATTGCCCATTTGTGGCGGAACATGACATCTCAGAGAGGGTACAGAGCTCAAGGCTAAAGATTAATCTTCACAAGAGGAAGACTGCATTTTTGCCCCTGGTAGGAGATTTTAGGCCATGAAAAATGCATGTTTTCGTTTGTGTTTAGTGTAGGTAGAAAAAAGCGACACAGTGCTGGCTTACAGAACTCCGAATACTTTGCAGAGGACAGTTGCGGTGTGTTTATGTGTGCTTAGATGCTAATTTATGCATGTGGAAAATGATGAAAGCAACATTAGTGGCAAAACAACACACACGTATGCAGAAGCAGAGTCCAAAAAATATGATTTTTTTTTGCCACACCTGGCAATGAAAGAATATTTATGCTCATAAATATTGCTCACCGGTCACAATACTGGAATTTACATTATTTTTGTTATTATATTTGCATTATTAACGTACAGGCATGCTTTTGCTCTTAATAAAGTTTTTAGCAGGTTTTTCTTTGCATATTTGTGACAAAGAGAACTAAATCATCAGCACCACGGCAAAATGAATAATCTTTTACCCAAGTTGTGAATCCAAGCTCGTAGTCTGTATTGAATGTGATGCAATAAAATCTGTGTACCATGAAATAATAGCAGGAAACATCTTCATATTGAGTTGTACTTGTGGGCTGCACACAAAAATAAACAAAGAAGGCATCTGACCAACATAGTCCAATTTCTTGAACTCATGACTCCTATATGCCTGTTTGGATGAATAGTTCAAAAGGTTTAGTTCTGTTTTTGTGGATCCTTACTGAATTGCTCAGATTCACCATATGACTTACTTAATTGCAAGTTTTATTTTTAGTACATAGTAACAAAATGAAGTTTGGTTTCTGGTTTTGTCTAGTATAGCAAGCATTCATTTACATGATGCAAGGAAGCACAGACCAGCTCTCCATATTGATGTACAACACGCAAAATACAAAAATTGTGTTTTTGTTGATTTTTTTTTTTCATTTTTACAAAATAAAAAAAATACTGGCCGACTGGTGTACTGTAGAAGTTAGTTTTCCATACAAAGCCAATTTTTTACTTGCAAATAGCATTTACTGAGTGTTAATTCAGAAATCTGTGCAAAACTAAATACTCAGGCAAATATCTAGTGAATGATAAAATTAACATGCAATATGTCAATTCATATTTATACACAATACCTGACATTTCTATTTCTTCATATTCATACTAGCTGTACATATCCATCTGCCCTGCACATAGGTCTATTCATTTTCTGCTTCACTTATCTATATATAACTACTCTCTATCACTTGTGTTTGTATAAACTTGTTCGTACTACTCTGTAAATATTTTTTCTTCTGTAATCCAGCTGATTTATTTCTGTAGCGCAAGCTTTGTTTCTAATTCAAATTTCTTGTGTGGGTGAACCTTGAACAAAACTCACTCAGATTCTAAAACACACACATATACATTGAAACTAAAATAATTAAGGCAGAGAGTCATCGATTTTACAAGAAATCTTCCACAGAGTATTACTGCTACAAAATCTGATCAGGGAGTTCATCCATTGGTGCACAAGCACTAAAAAGAAAGCAACATAGTGAAGAAAGCTTTTCTGTGATGTACAATTAAACCGATTCACTGTATGCCCCTGAATGACGAGATCAAAGCAAAGAGCATCAGTATGCAGAGCAGGGCACGGTATTGATTTTTGAGCTATTCCGAGGGCTCATGTAAACACAGGATCATTTAGACTGGGGATGTCTTCCACAAAAGCACACATGAGACTCCAGTTGAACCATATTGAACGCAAGCATTATTGCTCTAGCCATGCCTGTTTAGAATCTAGAGGTCAAGAAAGATTTATGACATGCCACGCGCTTATCATCCACAACCAGAAATGGTGGCGTTTTTTTTTTTATAACACGAAGCAAAATGAAGGTCAGGTAGCACCACATCACGTCTTTACAAGGGGTCTCTCCCTCTGTTGATCTTGCCCTTCCTGATGCAGCATAAATCTGATAAGCGCACCTGAAAGAATCGCTAAACAGGATTATTCCCCGATAGGCCACTATGCCCCATGCGGTCCATTCTGAGAGAGTTCACCGAGTGCCTGGAGACCACAAGCCTGGAGGATTAAACAAATAATAAAAGACGGATACGTGGATAGTGGCTGAACGACAGCCAGGTAAGCGAAAAATTCTGAGCTTATTAATATTGGATGCTGCAGTGACAAAGTGGATTTTAATAACAAAATATAATGCCAAATTCCTCAACAAGCCTGAAGCATACTGTGCCCTTCATGTTGGATGTATCGGGTCCAAACATTTCACCTGATTTTGGATGCACGTATATATGCACATATGATAACGTTCAAAGTTTAAGGTCAGTACAAATAAAATATATATATATATATTCCATTTACTTTGAACTCCATTGTTGTTCAAAGTAAAAGAAAAAATACTGGTTAAAAAACCAAATACAAATCTTGATCCTATTAAAGTGACCAAATTATAATATTTCTAGACTGAAATGACTGTCAATATTAACAAACCTGAGCTGACATGAATATTGTACATTCTATACTTTATTCTCTTCTCAGTTATATCAGAGTGACAATGATAATTATTCACTTATTTCAAAATAATTGACACATGGGAATAAATGAGGTGATGCTGGACAATTAGTTTTGAAAGAAGGAGCTGCCTCGACCTTTTCTTTTTTTATAAGCACATTATCAATTCAACATTTTCAATCATTTACCAACGTAATTAAAACATTCTCAAGGGACACATTATTTAAAACAACTTATTCAATAACTCCATGTATTCCATCATACATGAAAGACGAAGACGAGTAGGTGATTACAAAAATCTGGCACTCCATAAAACTCTACAAGAAGAGATTCCACATGTGTGGGACAAAACCAGCACGTTTCTGCAAGGCAGAGATAAAATGTGAGGATAAATGACTCGGGTTTAAGTGCTCGAGAGGCACTTTTTAAGTTAAGAAAAACTTAAGGAAGTTTAAGAGTATTAAAGTAAGTAAATAAATAATAAATTGTAGATTAATTTAAGCTCAAGAGCCCTAGATGCATAAATACAACACACTAACTTCTAAAAAGGCAGTAATATTTTGTTAATTCTTTTTCAAAGGAATTAATACTTTTATTCAGCAAGGACACGTTACATTGACAGCAAAGACAGTGCTATAAAAGATTTCTAATAAAGGATGTGCTTTTGAACTGTCCTTTCCATTCATTCAAAAATTTCCTAGAAATAAAAAAAAGATTAGCTTTTTATAAAAATATCAGGTAGCACAAATATGTTTTTAACAATTTTTTTTTTACTTTTACTTTTTTTGGGTTTGCAGTTCAGTTATTTTAAATTGTTAAACAGTTATTTTAATTGTAATAATATTTCACAATATAAATTTTTTTTTACAGCATTTACAGAGAAATGAAAGCAGCCTTGGTTAGTATAAAAAAACTCTTTAAAAACATTTCTACATTATTTTACTGACCCCAGACTTTGAATGGTAGTGTGTACCATTTTTAATGCTTTTGAACCTTCAGCATTTCCATTTTATGTAATTAAACTTTATTGAGATTTTGAAGACACCAGAGCACCAGTATCCCATGCTATGAATCTTGACTAAAAGCACAACCACATTCAAATGAAATAATACTAGAAATGAAATAACATTTCTAAAAATACAAAACTAAATATAGATTAGAAAATGATCTTCACTATTCCACGGCAGACAATATCCGAGGTAAACAGCCTAATTATAACCACATCTCCATTCTAAGCAAGCACATGTCCATAGGCAATAACTCTCTCTCACGCTGATGCTCATTTTGGTCAAAAAGGCCCTGTGTTTGCAATAATAATCAGTATTCATGCACCATGCATGCTTGGCATATGTTCTCCCATATGCTTGGAATCCACTGCAAGGATTCAGCACACAGCGTTGTAACAGTTCACAAGAAAAAAACTGACAACACTATTCCATCAAGTTTGCCAGATTAGTTCACGCTGGAGATAAAAAGTGAAAGTTTCATTTGTGAGGCTGAAAGAACAAAAAAGGCAAGTATCTTGATCTGCTGACAGCAGTAATTGCTTTGTTTTGTAGACACGAAAAATTAGGCATGGGAGTCTCAGAGGAAGAAGAAAAAGCAATGTCAAACTAATGACATCCAACTAATAACCTCGTTTGTTGATATGGTGAATGAGACACAGTTGGGCAGGATATCAGAGCTATAGTTATGCTCTTAAACATGATTAAGCTCTGTAACTAAGCTCATTTGGAGGTATGAAGAATGGGATCAAGAGAAGACAATTGAATGTGGACAAAGTGTCAAATTGAGATCCTCAAAAAGCTCCCTGTGAAAAGATTAGTTTTAAAATATTTCACTTTGGACATTTCCTTGAATAATTTCTCTTCCAACCAGGAATAAGGTTATGATTATATACGGTCAGTGCTGGGCAGTGACTGATTAAATGAAAGTAATCCGGACTACATCAGAATCCAAAAAATAAGTATTGCAACTAAATTAAATTACTTTTAATGCTGTTTCCTAACTGAATTACATTTACTCTTTAAGGATTACATGATTATATCCTATTTACACAATGGCAATAAAATATTCATAATTTATTGATTCTGCCTATTTCTTTTAGTTCCTTTGAATTATTTTTCTAAAAATCCTATTGAGTGTCGCACCATTTAGCCTGCCATTTATTTATGTAAATAAATTAGGGGACAAAAGCACCTCTCAGTCAATTTGACAACGCATGAGAGGAATAATAATTATTACTAAACCCTACTGATATACAGCTGTGAAATGTCCAGTCCAGATCCAGTGATCTTCCCTCATTTTTGATCTGGACCTGCTGTTTTCATGTTTGTTTGCATAATGCAGGAATTCCTATTTCTTTATTTTAATCAGCAAACTCTTATTGACCTAAAATATTCACTTGGAGACCCCTGAGATAAGTTCATTTATCAATGTCTTAACAACACAACACACAAAAAAGTGTAGAGTAGAGTATAATTGTTTTGTTTTGATTTTAAAATAATGTATTCATTTTAATTTTACATTTATTTCATTAATCATAGATTTTCATGAACTCAACCACCCCCTGCAGTTCCTTCATTAACCCCATTTTGGGAACCCCTGGTGTAATGTAATGTTTAATGCATTTGTGACCTGTGCATGATGGCAAAACCAGTCACAAAATTATTCACATTCTCCATTAAAATATATATTTTTTTAGTGTGAATACTTAACAGCTTTAATTCTTTTTATATGTGTATATTTATCAGGATTTAATTTTTTTATTTTTGTTTTTTATATCAACATGGTACACAAGAATTTAAAAGAAGTGCTGTCAGACTATTAACTGTGATTTTAAAAATATTTACATGTATTTACATAAATATATGTGTGTTTATGTTATTTTATTTAATATATAAACACCATAGTTTTCTTAAATATATACATGTATGTGTGATTATTTATATATACATAATAAATATACACAGTACAGTACATATATATATTATGTAAACAAAAACCTTTATTTTGAATGTGATTAATCATGATTAATCATTTGACAGCACTATATAAAAGTAAAAAAAGTTCTCAGAGTGAATATTTAAATTAATTATTAAATTGCATACAATTTATAACTAGTAATGGACAAAAAAAAAAACAAGTAATCTACCAAGCACTGTATATAGGCTACCTATAGGGTACACAAACAGGAAATTCAATCATTTATGGTTGTACTTTTTCTAAAATACAACTTCAGTGCAATCCATGTGACAAAACATCAAGGGAAACATAAATCATAACTTCAGTGTTATGGCCTGAGCTCTCAATTTTTTCTTTTTTTTTTTTTAATGAAACACACTCTATTTCACCGAATAAATCTTGTATGAATCCCAGTAGCACAAATGCTTCATAAATCTCACTTTGTGTGGAAGCTGTCTGAACTATTTGTCAGAAAGACTACCGATAAGAGACAGGTTGGTTTTCAGTGGAATCAAAAGCATGTCTGAGTGTATCTGCTATTTCAGCCAACATGCATAGAAACACAAAAGTATTGGCAGCATGTTTGGAGAAAAGCGTACACTGCGTGTGAACTAGGGATTGATTTTCACAGTCAATTACAGCCATTTTTAGCGCAGTTGTAAATGTGTAAAAGAAAGGCCAAAATGTATCAAAATCACACACACACACAAAATCTACGAGTGGGTATCGACAAGCATCTGTAAAGACCTAACATCCCCTCCTGTTTCCATTCTATCAATGTCTCACACATATAAAGTAAAGAATGGATTTAATAGCTTTTGTGCAATGTTTTAATTTGATTCATATACAGGAGAGACTGGGGCTAATAGTCAGTCTTTACTACAAATGCTATGAAACCTAAATTCATTTCCACCATTATTGTTCAAGATAAATTAAGACAGAGGAAGTTGTCACAATAGAACCTGCCACTCTAGCTTAATTCAATCAATAAAACAATTATGAGAAACAAAACGGTCGATAAATATTGTAATTAAAACATTACAACATATACACTACAAAAGTCATGTGACACCTGACATTTACAAGAAATGCCCTTGTCTCGAAATCCAATTTAGTTCGCTGCGTGACAACTAGCCTCGGTCTCCCCTTATACATGCTCATATACATTTCTATACATCATTGCGTTTGCATACCGTATGTATTGCTTCTTTCTGAATACACATAATCCAACCCTCCTGTGAAGAGATGTCAAAACATAATTAGCATTTATTAATTCATTTATATTCTTTGTCAAATAAGCAATGCACCTGTTGCGAGGAATTCATACTATCCTCTCTCGGCCAAGTCGCTCAACTAGGACGGCACAAAATTAACTAGAAATACAATTTGGAACTTAGAACAAAACAAGAACAGTGGGATGTCGAGACAGTTTATCTCAGCGATTGATACTGCCGCTACTGCAGTGGACCATGAAATTGTCATTTGTTCTGCAAGCGTTGCATCAAATGAAAGTTAAGGGCTACACACTAGCAAAGGTCTAAACTCTGGCAGGGAGAGGACCCCATGGCTAATTATATCCATTCCATACAAATGGTATACCTACTAATACAGTGGCATTTCTGTAAAATGGAGTATGAAAATGCATTAAGGTCTGTTACGCTGAATGATACTCAGTGTGGTTACTAAGAACGGTCATGCAATACAACACATCACACACACTTTGTTAGTGTGTGCACTGTGTCCGTATATGTGCTAAAGAGAAAGCATTAGGGGTAGTAATGTATCCCATTTGAGGGATTACATTTTCACACTGTCTTTTAAAAGTCATGTCTTAAAAAGAATAGTTCAACCAAAAAAATATCAACTCTGTTATCGTTCATTCACAATCATATTGGTCTATGTTATTCAATCACATTATTCTATTTTATGGAACACAAAAAGAGACATTTTGAAGAATCCACAGGTCATTTTGAACACATAAAAGTTTAATTGAGCAGGTTTTTGTGAACTGGACCAGCTGATTCATTTACTGTACTTTGGACTGTTCCACACACAAGTTCAGCGCTATACATAGCGCAATATAGCGCACAAGTCTTGTGACTAGCAGACAATAGTCAGATTAAAATTTTTTGTGTTGGCAAAATCTTAAAGAGCATGGTGGCCAATGACTGTTACATATGGAATTATACCATTTAACTTTATTAACTATAAATATCACAAACATAACAATTACTAAAACACTTATATTGCATAATTCTGAAAAACACAACAACACTGTACTGAAAAAAAAAACAACAACACTGTAGACACCCCCTATAAAATAAACTATCAATTTCTTGATTATTGTGGCATTTTAAAAGAAAAATGAAAATAAATTAAAAAAAAATAAATAAAAAAGAAAACAGTATAACCAAATGTGTCCTTTATAATCTGTTGTTCCAGTAACAAATGTCAATAACCTTAAACCAATATTAACTTTCATGTTTTTTTTCAATAAATGTTAAATGGTATATTCAAATTTTTCCAATATACTTTTTAAAATGCTAAGCTATTTACCAAAATAAATTAAAAACAAAACACTAAAATTCCAGCATTATAATGCATCATCATGGATATTCATTTAGAGATTTATGATAGAGAATAAATTTACCAGTGCTATTAAAATATAATTTTAAAGGTAATCTAAATGTAAAAATAGAAGAAATGAGCATGCACAATTAAATATACAAAACTGGATAATATACAGTGAGTTCAATAAGTATTTGATCACCCTGTGATTTTGCAAGTTCTCTTACTTAGAAATCATGGAGAGGTCTACAATTTTCAGCATAGGTGCATTTCCACTGTGAGACACGGAATCTAAAAAGAGAAATCCGGAAATCACATTGTATGATTTTTTAACTATTTATTTGTGAAAACTGTGTCAAATAGGTGTTTGGTCACTTGAATCAAAAAAATTTAAATATTTGGTACAGAAGCCTTTGTTAACAATTACAGAGGTCAAACGGTTCCTGTAGCTCTTGACCAGGTTTGCACACACTGCAGAGGGATGTTGGCCCATTCCTCCATACAGATCTTCTCTAGATCTGTCAGGTTTCGAGGCTGTCACTGAGCAACACAGAGTTTCAGTTCCCTCCAAAGATTTTCAATTAGAAGCTTGATTTGCTTCTTATGGAGTCACTCCTTGGTTTTCCTGGCTGTGTATGTTGGAAGACCCAGCCACGACCCATCTTTAATGCTCTGACTGAGGGAGGGAGGTTTTTGACCAATATGTCACAATAGATGGCCCTGTTCATGCTCTCCTTAATACAGTGCAGTTGTCCTGTCCCCTGTGCAGAAAAACACCCCCACAGCATGATGCTTCCAGCCCCATGCTTCACTGTAGGTATGGTATTATTGGAATGCCCTTTCCATCTTTGTGAAGGTCTATAACTTGTCTCTTGTGTCTTTTGATAGCTCTTTGGTTTTTTCATGTTGCTACTTAGACTGTGGCTGATTGTGGGGTGCACAGGTGTCTTTATGACAGCTAACGACCTCAAACAGGTGCTACTAATTTAGAATCATGAGCAGAGTGTAGCTGGACTATTTAAAAGCTAAATAACAGGTCTTTGAGGGTCAGAAATCTGGCTGATAAACAAGTGATCAAATACTTATTTAACACAGTCATTCCCAAATAAATTGTTAAAAAAAAATGTGATTTCCGGATTTTTCTTTTTAGATTCTCTCTCACAGTGGAAATGCACCTATGCTGAAAATTGTAGACCCCTCCATTTCTAATTAAGAGAACTTGCAAAATCACAGGGTGATCAAATATTTATTGACCTCACTGCATATCCAAAACTGACCAATCCAATTCCATAAAATCTTCTTTTTGTGTTACAAGAATAATAATAACAACAAAAATATGTGTTTGAAACAACATGAAGGTGAGTAAATAATGACAGAATTGTAATTTTTGGGTGAACTATCCCTTTAAAACACACAGGTCCACACACACACATACTCCACCCTCCCCCAGAAAGAGAATATCATGGTCTGTGATTTCAGTAAGGAGCACAACAGCGAAAACACAGCGACGCCATAGATAGTGAGAGATGTTCAGAGACGGCGGAGTCAGTTTCTGCTCAGGAGGAGAGAAAATGGCAGACAACAAATAAAAGAGAGAAGTCGAGGAGGCGTATTATCAATATCCCGCCCTTCATGCAGCCCGCACTAAAGCAGAGAATGAGGAAGCCAGAGAGAAGCAGTCAGCGTTTAGGAAAGCCACTCGGCCCAGCGCTACACATGACAGTGCCCACCATAACGCCACAGTGCTCACTCAGAGGGGTGTCAGTGCTGTACTGTGCAATGCCACAAGTTAAAGAAATAAAACACAAAGAAACAAAAAGAAATCAAAGTGAAAAAATTAGGGCTGTCAATTTACATAACGCAATTAAAAAACAAAAGTAATGCCCTAAAGTTGAGTCTAATTTGCTAACAAATAATTGTTTTATTTGAATCTTGAAATGATTCAATTGATTCGCTTACAAACTGGACTGAAACAGTCTAGATGGTTCTTGATACTCAAACTCAAATATGTCAAACTCAAAATGTAAACCACTCACTGACTCGCAATGAGAGAACTGATGAGCCAGTTCATAGTAAGAGCATTTTGATTGAACCAAGGATTTGACTTGCTTTCATAGCTTTTAAAGGATGACTCCACCTCTAAATGAACATTTTGTAATTAATCACTTACCCCCATGTCATTCCAAAACAATTTAACATATTTTGAAAAAAGAAAAAACCCAGAAAAGTAAGAAAGACATTGTCAAAATAGTCCATCTGCCATCAGTGGTTCAATTGGAATTGTATGAAGCGAAGATAATACTTTTTGTACACAAGGAGTAGAAAAATAATGATTTTTTCAATAATTAACCTCTCCGTAGAGCCATTTTGTATGAGTATCAGCAGAGTACACTGTTCTGTGTCAGCTGTGCCACATGGATACACCGTTCTCATTCAAGTACAAATACACATAGAAAACATATCCTTATGTTGCAGCTGACACAGAACAGTGTACACATTTTGCGTTCAGCGAAACTCTCCAAAATGGTGCTACGGCAGCAGTTCTCAATCCCATTCCTCACGCCCCACCGCTCTGCGTACAGTATGTCTCTTTTTGTTAACACACCTGAATCAGATAATCAGCTTTTTAGAGGAGAGCACCGTGCATGAATTGTGTTCTGATGGACATGGTTCCATCACAGTGTTCATTGCTCCCTACTCCCTGAGCAGGGGAAATCCGTTAAAGTTTACTTCATTTTTGAACATTCATTCACAGACTAGCACTGTAAATAAACAAATACGATTTAAATGACTTCTTGCACACTTAAATGCGCTTAATGAACGTATAAGTTCGCTTCGAACTGGAATCATGTCGGTATATCCAGTAATGTAAACTTCACAGGGCACATACATTCAAATGCAACAAACTTTTGCTACATAAGAAACATACACAATGTGTGCAATGTGCTTAAACTGTGTTCTAAATTTAACAAAGCTTTTACGGTTTTGGAACAATATGGGGGTAAGTGATTAAAAACAACCTTTTTATTGTGGGGTGGAGTAACCCTTTAATGTTAACAAATAATACATACTGGAAATATAATTGGTTTTATCAACACATATACCAAAAATAGAAAAATAAAAATAAAAATTTTATTTAAAAATAAAAATAAAATTAAAATATGCAATTATGTAAATAAATAAATAAATAATATTTTGTATTGTACATGTAAATTTACATGTAGGTGACATTTTTTTAGGAGCAGAGTCATAGTTTCAACTACTTTCTTACCAAATATTGATAAGAGAAGATATAAATGTAATTCATTTGATTTAAAAATAACCGATTGACAGCCCTAGAAAAATAAATAAAGAAAAATAAATAAAGTGACGACACACAAAGCTGAACGCCAGCAGGCATCCTGGCCAATCGAGAGAAGGAGAAATTGCAATGAAGAAGAGGTCATTTTTGGTTAGTGCAGCATTTCGGATCCCTTACTGAGCTGCGTACAGCATTTGACATATACTGACCTGGACTTGAGACAGCACTAGTTGTTGTGGGCTCAATAATTGCTACAGGAAAAGAAGGGGAGAGGAAAAAAGGACATTTATATATTATTAACATAATGAAGACCCAAAAGAAGGGAAAAGAGAACAAAAAACATGTAAAGACTGGAAAAAAGAGTGACATTTTTGCCTCTGTGGTCAACGGGTAATAAAAGGGCCCTCTACGGCACAAAATAAAACAAATCCCTGCTGAGCTTGATCATCTTGATCAAAATGTAATGTTCAGTCGGGTTTTGTTTGGTTTTTATGTTCAGAGGGTTTTCAATGGAGTCGGTTTTAAATCATATTATGATCGCTGATCTTTGATACTCCAAATTAGAAGCTTCTAAGCATCACTCAATTCAACGGACCGGAATGAAGCTCAGCTCAATTAACACATGAAATTAAATTTGCACCTAGCAGACAGTCATTTAATCATGACGATGTAATATAGTTTTCATATTATTAATAGATATCATACTCTCTCAATTGCCCCAGCTCCCTTTTTGGGAAATGTTAAAAGCAGGACTTTAATGTCAATCCATTTTTAATCTCATATAGGCTCAATATTTTCCAGTGAGTTACTTAACTGATGGTAATTAAAACTTAACTGGGGGATACGTCTAGATCTGGGGGAGATAAACTGGAAGTAGAACGTCTTGAATTTTCCATTTGCTAATACATACACATAAAAGAGTAAAATAGAAAATAATTGAAAATTAATCCAACAGCCAAAGCAAAAGTACTTGGACACAAGTACAGGTCAGGCTGGCATTGCATTAGACACAAAATATTACAAAATATTGGCTGTGGCTGATTACATTTTTTTCTAATTACTGGTAACTATCTGGTCTCAAGATAATTTTTAGTAGACGTATGTAAGCATAAATAATAAATAAACCTCAAATAATAATAAATTCTATTGCTAAAATATGCCTTTTACTCCACTTTCCTTCAACAATGCACTACATGCAGCTTTGAAATTCATATGTTTTCTATTGAACCAAGAGGTCAGTAAATCTGTTTAGATGCTCTACTGGCCAAACATGTTTCCGTTAGGTGAACTTGCAGATCAGAGCTCAGAGTTCACCAAACTTGAACTTTGGCACACATGTATAGGTGAAACTGTCTGCTCGTTTGTGTTTCCAGTCTCGCAGATTACATGAAAGTGAACGAAACAAACTCTAGCGTGATGGGGCAGTTCCCTCAAAAAAGGAAATTTTTGTCAATGCTTTACTCATAATCATGTAATTGTATAACTTCTTTCTTTTCTTCTGCACAATACAAAAGAAGAATGTTGTTAACCAAACTATTCTGACCAATTTGAAATTGTATAGAGAAAGGAAACACAAATCACATTTCTCAAAATGCATCTCCTTTTATTCTGCAAAGAAAGTCGTACAGGTTTGTAATAACATAAGGGTGAATAAATGAAGGAATTTTCATTTTTTGGAACACAAAAGATGATATTTATCTCTCTCTTTTTTCATGCATACAATGAAAAAACACCGGGGTCCAATGTTATTTTCACAGTGTTCCTTAAAATCAATTCTTTTGTATTGTACAAAGGTAAAGAATGCATAAAAGTTTCGGAACAAAGAATAAATGATGAAAAAAGTGGCATTTTTATAAAATAATATCCCTTTATATCACCAGAAAAAGTCCTACTGTATCTTATTTAAGTCTATCTATTATCCATAATTCATTTCTTTCAAAGAAAATGTAGATTTACTTCTTCCCAGCTTCATCAAATTTCATAATCCTGTATTAATTAAATCCCATGAAAAACATATAACTTTGAAAACGGTGGTTGCGTGACAGACACTGGCCATTTTTTTTAAGGGAAAAAAGGACTCTGGCCACAATCAAACCATCTGGACACGTGTCAAAAGTATGATTCTTCCCTTTTAAAATCCGTTGTGACAGTAGAGATCAACACAAAAAAAGTCAGGATCTGTGTTTTCTCTTTTATTGTTCAAATCAACATTACAGTGACTCCGTACAGTAAGAGTGACTTTGTGATTAAGGGGTGTAATGACCTCAACAGAGGCTTCTCTCTGGTAAGCCCTTTCCTAAATTGAGAGCCATGGAGTTGAAATCACAGCGCCTAGAGACAGTTCACATCATTACTGTTCGCAGGTTCAGGGGCAGAGCTGAGACAGTGTGTGTGTGTGAAGCCAAAACACAGACGCTGTGTGTTGCAGCTTTCAGCTGCCGCTCATGGTAAACGCACAGGCATGCAACCTGGAGCAATCATCACCACTGACAGCGCAGCATGCTTTGGGAGTAAACTGACATTTCTCTGTAAATCAGAGAAAAAGTATAAAAGCATATTTAGCAAAGGAGGCAAAAGCTGAATTTTCGTTGAAAGATTTCGTAAAGATAGAAAAACAGAATAATAATAATACGATCTCAAATCGCAATTTATTCTGTATTGGGAATTTAATTTTAAATATTTTTGCTATTTAGACTAGAATTTTGTCTTTCCTACATAATGTACGCACAATTACAATGATTGTATGCATTTATGCATTCATTTAAACATAACTCAAGCATTATCAAGCAGTTATTTTGTATTGGAAATTGCCTTTTGATTTTTTTTTCCATTTAGACAAGAAAATGAATGGATGGATGGAAGAAATGTCTTGCTAAAATTAATAATGTTTCCTACACATACATACAATTACAATAAAATCAAGAAACGAATCGCTTGCTTAAAATTAATCAATCTTTAGTATTGATAATTTAGTATTGGTACAAATCTTTGGTTTAAATATTTATGTTTCTCATTAATTTGGCCTACATTGCAATTTTAGTTTCAAAATTTTGCTAAAACAATGCTTCTTCTAAAACAAACATCGTATTACTCATCATAGTAATAGTTTTAATGATCTTCATGCAGCTCTAAGAAGGTTTCTTCTCCCTCGGTTCGTATCAGATGAACACCGCAATGTGATTTTTAAAATTTCTTTCCATGTGGAGCTCTTTATATTACAGTATTGCATGACGTGTAATATTCAGCTACTATATAGAGCAATGGAACCTGCATTGCATCCACATAACAGCAGATTGATGTGTACACTAGATGACCTCTGTTCTCACTTACGAGGAAAAAAACCTATCATCATAGCGGCAGGAATTGCATTTCATTCTATAATAACATCTCATTTTTCCCTTTTCTCTTTCCAAAGAAATGAACATTCAGCTTCTGTACAATTCACAGAAATGTAAATTGCCAAGATACGAGTGGAGTGCTATCTGATGTGCATTGTTAGACCACTCCGAGACTGTGAGAGTGAGAATTAAAAATGAGACTACGAGCTGTGCTTGAATTCATTTATTTTATGCCATGCCCTTAACGATGGATTTTAAAACTTGAAGGTCAAAATGAATTATTTGAAGGGGCTAATTTTCTCTAATCTTCAGAAGCACAATGCACAGTACTGATGAAGAAAAACTTTGGCTGCATCCTTGAACGGCTAAACCTTCTATCTTTCATGCATGACCAGACGCATCGCAAGGATTGCCTATTTCTCCAGGCGGTTTTAACCGCCGTCTCCATTAATGATTGGACAGGAGGTGTTTTATAGCCAAAACAGACTCTCTGCATCACAAACACCTTATTTTTCAAGGACCTGCTCGCCGCACATTCAGCGTACAAACAGCGAGGCGGCACCCTTTAAGACGTCAAAATGATGACTGTTGTAATACAAGATAAAAGTCAATGAGAAAGATAAATGTCAGTCCATCTGTTCAGCTGTCCTTTTCAGCACCGGACTGAATTTGATTAGAGCTTCAAAACCACTGCAAACGAAGACAACAAAACACAACCTCGACAAGAAAATGCAGTATAATACCACTCTCTCATACAGTATGCACATCAAAAGAGCAGCAACCAAACGGGTTAATGTAATAGCATTCGCAATCTCAGCCTCAGACGGCATGTCCTCAGACCCCTTCGTTCGACAGACTGTCTGATGCATAAGCACAAAAAGCTGGAGAGCACTTTCTCAGTCTGGCAAGCTCTAATCTGATTGGCTGGTTTTATGCAGCTTTTGGGACTAAGGGCACATAGTCGAGTTTACACGGCTGATACAATAAGCGCTTTTCAGTAAGATCAAATCACCGGATTTGCAAAGTTTGCAAAGTCATTGGCATCAAATTTGAAAGATATTCCAGAGTTTTGTTTGAGGCACTTAGATGCAAGTAAACTTGATATCCATAGGTATAACTTTTTAGGCATGTCAGTGAAATAATCATTGCTTATTATATTTGGTCAGGCTGATTGCATTATTTACATCAATTTTTTGCTTTTTTATTTAATAAAAACAATAATAATAATAATAATTATACTATTATACGAAGACTGATATGAACAATGGTGAACCATGAAAGAAACAGAATTTGATTAGTCTCTTTAAATGCCAGTCATACATCTATATTGGTGGTTCTAATAGTTGCAATGTAGACCAGATTTTACATGGCTATGCAAAACTATATTATTGTAACATGAAGTTTGTTTGAATTGTATTTAGAAGAATACATAAGCGCATAACAGCCAATCGCATTCATAATCCATGGGCTTTTAACACAGCACTTAAACGTATCAGCATAAATTGTGCACAGTCTGTATTTGGCAGTTCTTTACAGTGCAAGTAGGTGCTTGGGGGGGGAGGCAACCTGATATATGATTGATGGGGAAATAAGAATAGGATCAGGAGGGCTGGCTCAACGGCAAGATGAATGCATGAGTTTCCCAGCCTGGAGAAAAACGATATTCATGAGAATAAATTGACATCATATCTTCTGTTCTAGTTCACCTTCCATTTCATCCCTTCTTTTATGCCTCCACCCCATGACTTAGACAGGGTCACAGTATGGTAACCACGACAACAACATCCGGCACAACTCAGTTAGAGCGGTAAAGAAAATCCAGGACAAGAAGAAACAGCGAGATATGAAAAGATGACATTGAGGTTATGATTGATAGGCATGGCAAATGAACAAGGCTTCCATTAGCTGGTGCCTGCAGAAGATGTGGAGGCTTTTTCAAGGGAGGCTGAAAGCTTCTTCGGGTTATGAGTGTTTCTAGTCTGTTTTAGTCATACTTCAATGACAAGTTGGAGGAGATTATTCGGCAAAGCCTACGCTGTGCTACAAGCAAAAATGAGGGGGGAAAGATAGCTTGGATTACAGAGCAGACGAAATCTGCCAATTAAGGACAACAAAATCTTTGCTCTTCAGCATTGCGCCTTAGAGTCAGGGCAGCAAAATGTAGAAAAAAGATTTACAGAAAATCTCAGACACGCCAGATATGGAAAACAGCAGGTTTGCAATGTACCTTGCTACAACGTGCGAGATGCATTTACTTCCTCACACATACAAACTTGTTTATGCTATGTAAGACATAAAAAGAGAAAGCTAGGGTGTTAACAGTTTTATATTTCACAGTTTCTACAAAAATATGCTGCAATTCGCGATATCCATAATGTGAAAATCTTCACATGCACATTATTTAGATCAATGATTTGAAAGCAAAGCAAATTATCTATCTAGATCAGGGGTCACCAAGTTCGTTGCTGGAGGGCCGGTGTCCCTGCAGAGTTTAGCTCCAACCCTAATCAAACACACCTGAAGCTGTTAATTAAGGTCTAACTAGGTATACTTGAAACTTCCAGGTGGGTGTATTGAGGCAAGTGAGAACTAAACTCTGCAGGACACCAGACCGAACCTGGTGACCCCTGATCTAGATTAACCCTCACAGATGAAAATTAAAGGACATGATGGCCCCCTTTACACTTGGAGCTTACATCAGAGTTTGCGCTAACCAAAAAATTTCCATCGTTCATCGAATTTGTAAAACATGGATAATTCAAAACACTCACAGATTAAAATAAGCCATTTGGTCTATTGCGTTTGGCTGCTTTTGAAACATTCCCACAGTAAAGGATGCTAATAGGGATTAGAAGTGAAGAAAAGGGTGGAAAATAAAGTTTTAAAGCGCCCACGCGAAAACAGACTGGGAGAGAGACGAGAGTGAGGATTTGAAGAGAGAAATGAGAGATTTCAAGTGTAGTGCAGTGGAACAATTCAAGGGATATTGTTCATTAAATTGGGTGACCAGATCCTAAAACCACAGTGTAAAACAGAATAAAAAAGACAGCAAACCACAACACAGAGCTTGCGTCAGCAACTTGTGCCATTCTTGAAATAAGAACTACTAAAAACAACCTCAAACCATATTTAAATGTGGTTTCTATGATCCGATCACAATTTGCCCTGGTGTCAAATGCTATCTGATTGTGATCACTGAAAATGCACTTTAATGCCAGGTGCAAAAAGGGCCAAAAGTCCAATCAAATGTGATGACAGTGAGTAATGGAGAAAGAGCCACGTAAATGTCAAGATACTCTAATTCATACCACATGTGCAATGCATCACCCATTTTTCTCAACACACCATTAAAATGACTTCAAAAAACATCCATTTGTTAAATTCATCACCTTTGCCCAATGCCTGCAGATTTTCGTCTTCAAAAAGAGCCTGTTCAGTGAACTGGTGTTCACAGACAATGGTCAGGAAGGTTTTAGAAATTAAACAAAGGAGACTAACTGCCAGACATTTGTTACCTCACAAAACCGTTTGGGAATGTGTGCTTGTTGAAGAAAAAAAAATTTAATGAAATGCAGTAAAAATACTGTACAATACTGTGAAGAAATCTGCGGTTGTTATTTTCATTATAGTCAATAACTAGTAGTGCTATACCCATTCTTGAGAGTTAATATCTTTCACACTAATGAATTCCCACTGAGCCGTTGAGGAAAACAAAGACTGAGTGTGTTGCTTTGACATGCATTTTTTATCTAAATCTGTCTTTGACTATTGCAACCAAGGCCATTAGCTATATTGAGGTCATTTGGCAATTGGTAAGGCTTAAATAATGCACTTTTAAACATGTGGTTCGATCTCTGAGTGTATCTGACTGTAACGTCATTAGCAGAGTTCATGCCAACGCCAACGTTTCATCAAAGTGCACTTTTTCTTAATGAAAATTTAATCTCTTAAGCATAATGTCAGTTAACATTCTAATTCTGCTGTTAAGAATTACATTCAAAAACGTACTTTACGTGAAGCATAAAACAAATGAGAAATAAAATATTCAGGCCAGTGAGGACCTAATGGAGTTTAGACATGTGTGCCAGCTCTCTTTTAGTGGTAATACTGGCCCAGTGTAGATAATAAAAACAATAAAAACGCCTGTTTTGAGGGTTCATTTTGGGCAAAGCCTATCAAAACAGGAAAATTCTGTCAATATTTACCCATCCTCATATTGTTTCAAATATTTTTCATCAGTGGAAAACAAAAGGAAATATTCAGAAGCATGTTTAAGTGTTTCGTGCATACAAAGAACGTTAGTGGGGTCCAAAAAAACATTGATTCAACACTAGAGTCGGATGCTTTATACTTTTTGGTGTTCCACAGAATAAAGAAATGCATACAGGTTTGAAACAAGATGAGGTGAATAAATGATGACCAAATTTGGGGTTTTGGGCAAACTTGAGGTCAATTCCCCTTTTATCCAAAAACACTAAATCTTGACATTCAAATGCAGAATAAAGGCCTTTACCCCCGTTTACATTCACCTTGTCACAGAAGACCTTTAATAGAAGCTCATGCCATTAAAGAGCATTTCACTATGCTAAATACCCTTTGTAGATGGCAAAAGCACTCAATCACTTTGATGTTGGCAGGCATACAGTACAAAAAATGACCCAGGTTGGATCCATAGGGGGGAAGTACTTAATTCTGCGTCTGGGGATACTGTATGTCTGGGATGAAGAGTCAACAAAACAAATGTGTGGGAATAATCTAAGAAACACTTTCAATCAATACAAGGTATAAAATATGAGGGCGGAAATCATATGCCGGGCTAAAAATAGAGCGAAATGATAGGTTTCTCCATGCTGAGGGGAAAATCAAACACTGCACTTTGATTAGTACTCCACACCTTGTCTCTGAGGTTGAGGTCCTCCATTAAATATTAATGTGTCCCTGAATCCACCTTTGCTTCATCAATACGTATTGACCAATATTATAACAGCAATTTAGTCCCAGGCAACGATGACCAGCTCTTGCATTTGCAATCTCTACAGATGTGGAAATGTGTGTCTTGTGGAGAAAAATTGCTTGCCATTTCTCATTAGGAGCACAGTAGGGTAGGTTTCCTTTTCATTAGCGAAGAGGAAAATAAGAGGTACGAAGGAACTCTGGTGGGAGGAGAAGATGCAGCTTTCTGGTCTATTCTGGGTTTCTCGCATCACAGACTGTCGGTCTTCAGTAGAACGTGAAAGATACTGGAATTTTTCATCTCAGCTGGGCCTTTGATATGCTTCATTTAAAAGCAGGGGACTTAACTTTTCCATCTGCCACTTTTAAAACTATCACTATTTTTTTTTTTCTTGTTGATGTTGTTTTTTGTTTTCATTTGTTTATCTTGTTAGCCCACTTACTTTTATTATTGACTCAGCGGCCAGTGAATCAGAAAAACGAAGTGCTTCAAACAGACTGCTCAAAGAAATTGCATCTCATTTTAAGAGCTCTTTGAAAACGCTTCACAGAAAACTTCAGGCTCCAAACAATGACCTATTTGAGTAGCATCTTCTCTCATTTCCTCTCCAACATTTGCATTGAAGATGGAGGAAAACACTGCATTTTCTCTGAGGAGCTCGGAGACGACTGTAACAGCATGTGAGCAAAGCAATGCAACTAGCAGCACAACAAGAGTTAGCCAGGGGAGAGTAATGCTTGTTACTTACGAATCAGAGGCACACTGGCGTTGGCTGTTCCCAACCTGTTGACGGCCACACAGGTGTAGTTGCCATAGCGATCCTGTGTCATGTTCTTCACTGTGAGAACTGATCTGGAGCTGAGGTTCTTGATGTCTATTCCTTGGCCCATGTTAATCCTGAAAATAGGACCATGAGTTGACATGACACGTCAAGCGGTGACACCTACTGCAGTATGGCATTCTATAAATCCATCCATCAAAACATATTTTTAGCAGCACTTCTCATTTATACATGCAGGAATGGAATGGAATACGATTTTTATTTTTGGTCACACTAATGACGCAATGGAAAAATTTATAATGAACAATGGAAAATAAATTATTGAAAGGTGAAAAACACAAAAATTGTCAGAATATTTTTACTATTTTTAATATTTATGAAAGAATTGGAAAAAAATGTTTTAAACTAACACAAAATATTCAACACTGATAATAAAAATAAATGTTTCTGGAGCACCGGATATTTGTATGATTTTTGAAGGATTATGGGACACTAATGGCCAGAGTAATGGCTGACGAAAAGTCAGCTTTGCAGCAAGAATAAATGGCATTTTAAAAAACATTAAAGCAGAAAAATATTATTATTAAACATTTTAAATTGTAACATTAATTTTCTACTGTTTTTATTGTGTTACTAATAAAAAAGAACAGAAGTGTATATTTTCATATATAAAATGATGAATTAAACAAATAACATTTGAATTATATATGCCAAGATATAAACAATTTGCCTATTCTCATTTCTTTACTTTGATATTTTCTACTTTTTCCATATTTTTCAGTTCTATAATTTTTTTACTGCTCTTTGTGGTGGTCAAAACTATTTCAATATTTGACTAAACTATTATTATTCAATTATTTTTTTCAAACAATTTTTTAAAGGTACATACCTACTTTATTACAGAATTGATGATCAGTGTTTCAGTAACAACTCCTTTTATTAAGCTAAATTACTTATAAGTTGATTATTCCAAAATGAATATTTTCTCCCAGTCTGGCACCCCAAACATAAAGACAATAAAGTCTGAACATAAGGGTTAAACATGAATAATTCCTGCAAAATAAAAGGAATTATCACCAAATAAATGTGAAAACTATTCAAAGATATGTATGGATATTATAACATTAATATGGTTCCTCTGAGGTGTCACACAGTTATAGAGGATGATAATGCACTGATTTCTTTCATCATCTAAGAACGGTACATAATAACGTTTTGGACACATATTAATGTTTCTTACACCAAAAGATGGCAGGTAGATATATGGTAGTATGTGAGTTATGTAGCAAAATGTAAAAAATTACAATTGCCCCTGGTCCAGAGGGAATAGCCAAAGGGAAGATCAGAAGCAGAAACATTTGCACATGGCTTGTAGCTTTGTCAAGGTCTAAAGTTCAGCTCAGTTGCTCGAGAGTCCTGACTTTGGGTCACCTGCGTTACTCTCACAGGTAAAGCGATGTGCTGACCTTTTGTCCCCTAACTCTCAAGTAGCTTGTCTCCTGCTGACACTTGCTTAAATAAGAACAAAAACTTTTCTTAAAACAAAAGACCACTGCTACCACTGTATCAAAGTGTTACAGTCCATTATACACAAGGATATTTAAATAATCTATTCAGAATCACCTTGCTTATACATTATAACATTATGTTCAGACTGTTATTAGCAAGCAACTGGAAAAAATTTAGGTCTATTTAGTTCATAATATACATGGTTATACTTTTTTATGATTTTGCATTATTCCTGTCTGTTTCTTCAATATTACTCTAACTGTTTCTCTTTCACTATTTTACTCTGCTGTTTGTTCGACACAAGTTGGTATATTCCGACAAATACAGTAAAACAGACAGTTTAGCAAACAATGCTCAATGTAAAGCCTTAGATTAAGCAGAGTACAGACCCAATGCCAATAAGCCTCCTTTGCAATTTGAATAAATTGAGTGAAGCCTATAATTACAATTAGCACAGTGTGAACTGCTGATTCAGATCGTACTCAGCAAGAGTGGGTAAATGATGGGTAATGGGGTAATTTGGTATTTAAATTCAAGAACCACCACTTGAGTCAATGCTGATTGGTGCGAAGACTTGGAATGCTCTTTACTAGTGATGAGGTTATACAAACATACAATTAAAATGCAGGGTTAAAATAGTAAGACAGAACCTCCTAATATACACAGGTTTATATGTATTTCAACTTTTATAAAACTGTATAAAATTGGTGCATTTAGAAGTAGATTTTAGTATACCTCTGATTTATTTTCTTATTTGATCACTTTCCATAACATTTCAGTAATTTGGCTGTTTTTAAACATAATCAAATGTTGTTAACAGTTTTGTTTTTTAAATCTACACAGTGATTTGTTTTAGAGCTAGGAATATGTCAGTGAGTAATGTCAGCCTTAAGTGTGCTCTCTATTTTTAGTTTTTATAAAACTTTTTTTACATTTTACAAATACTTCAGGGTTTATTTTAATTCAATTCTGAAAATCTCCAACTGATGTAGTTAAAGGTTTGGTTTTGGAAATGCAGAAACCTAAAAATAAAATACACGCATCTAGAAAAAAATACTGGTGCACAGCCATAAATAATTATTTGCCGAAAACCAAAAAATACTGAAATTCCCAGAACGGGGTCGAAACATTCTGAAAAAAATTGGAACAACTAGCAGTGAGCCAGTTTTTATTCTGTTGACAGTGATGAATATTTGCATATTGGCATCCTTTCTTGCATTCATTTGCATATTGAATTGGGATTGGTCTTATCTCTCTTACATCTACTTAACCATCTGTAGCCAACTTTACGTTGCAAAGAGTGAAAGCCACATTATGTGCTGATACTGAAGCGTACTGTGTGCCGTGAGCATAAAGGTAAAGATGGATCTGATTTGACATTTCATTTCCACACAATCGAAGCAGCCCTAAAACTACTCCTTGTCTTGCAAACACTAGTCTTTCCTTCTAGAAAGTCACTATTTTAGCACTTTTAGGATACTAAAAAAGAATTTCGCCCCTCCCCCAAAAAACATAATGGCCCAGTTTCACAGACAGGGTTTAGCCTAAGCCAGGATTAGGCCATAGATCAATTAGGACATTTAATCTTTTATATACATGCCTTATAAAAAGCCATTACTGGCATGCATCTTAAGACAAAACAAAGGCACTGACATGTTTTAAGATCAGTCAGTGCAGGTTTCTTTTAGTTGAAACAGCTCAGATTTACATTTTAGTCTAGTACTAGGGTTAAGCCTTGTGTTTAAACCGATGCTTAAAGTAATACACAGTGCTAACTGATCAATTAGGACATGTTTTTGTGTTACTCATATCACTCAAATTGTACACTTTGCTCCAGAGCTCTTTCACAAAGTATTTCTGCCAGAAGTGTATGACTTTAATTAAAAGTTAAAAATGACGGTTAAGTTGCAAAAGTGATTTTCATGAGCTTATGCTGTGCCAAGAGTCACTATCTTTCAAAATTAAGACTCTTTAATAAGACACTTTGTAATATTTGATAAGCTGCAGATCCATAGCTATTAAACTAATACTACCGAAGACTGTAATACAGCTTTAGATCAACGTTCAGTGATTAAACCTCAGGCGAAATTCTCAAAAACTGCTGTACAGTTTGATTGTACTGTAATTATTCAGTGGATTCAACAAAGGCAGTGACTGCAAATGAATACTGATCAAAATACAGCATTTTTTTTTTTACATAAGCACTCTTGCCACAAAAAGCAACCTCGACAGACATTAACCTTCTCTGTGGTGAGCATTCTGTATCACAAATAAACTCACTTAACATGCATAATGTATGATAAATGATCACTGTACAGCTAATCTAATGAAATAAAGGCTTTTATCATTCATCATTCTTGGTTTTACCTTTTTTCTCCCTTGTACCACTCAAAGACTGGAGAGGGGACAGCTGCTGCCTCACATCTCAGCAGGGCAATCTGACCGGGTCGGACCCCGTTACTTTTCATCTCATGGATTGCTGGAGGAACTACAGAAAGAGAATAAAAACCAACGTGATTTAGCGAAAGAGTGAAGCAAGCAAAGTCAACTAAACTAACCCTCCGAGCCAGTCAGAGAGGGAAAATCCTTCTGAAATGCAACGATTTCATTTACAGTCGTGTGAATGAAATGAATTAGCAACTAGATTCAGAGTGGTCAACATGTGTAAGTCTTATGGGTGCAATGCTGAGAAATACCATTCGTCCCAAGGGTTGAAGAAATGAAATGAACTGCTCAGTGATAAATTGTTTAATGGCTGTTCAAAGGCTGGGGAGCTGAGGAAGGTTCTCTGAATATGTGCATGTAAAATGAGGGCCCTTTCATGTTCACAAATGCAGTGTAAATCTCTCTAGCGTTGTCAGTTAAGAGCTTTAACTACAGGCTGAATTTTTATTTTCCAGCTCGTCAAGAAGCAACAATCCTCTTTCAATGAGGGGAAAAAGAAATGTTTATCATACATAAATCTTCATTGTATATTATTTCTTATAGCAGGAGTAAACAGAGTGAGCTACTAGAATGGCGTGCTTTAAAATACAAAATGACATATAGAAAAAGGCTATGAAAGAAATAACACAGTACTTAATATACACACAAATAAAGCAGGCGTGTACCGCATACTAAGTTGAATACGATATGACAGAAAAAAAAAAAATCTGAAAATAACTCCCTTCAAGCAGGTGATCCACTTATGTCTTTCTAGCTAGCGTTAAATTACTTGCTATGTCTGAATTTGAGTGGGGGACATTTATATTCCAGGCAACTCGTTCTTTGAAAATCACCTGCAAGTTATTGAGGTCTGTGTTCAGACTATTTTTTCCTGATTGAATTTTTGACATTCTCTTCTATAACCCTAGTGTTGAAGGTATGAAGTTCTTCAGGCCTTGAATGTAATATGTTTCACGTTATCTGAGGGCTGAACAGAAATTTCCACCCTTGTGGTGAGAACAGTAACAAGGATTTTTAAGAATGATGGGCTCCATAGTTATGTCACAAAGATGTGTTACAGCATCAACAAATGTGAAGGCATGCTCTTTCTCACATTGTACAAGGAAACGAAAGTTTCTCTCATTTCTCGGATCAAGAAAACTAATTTGAAGCAGCTGAAATTCAAAGCATCTAACAGTAAGTGTGAGGAAAATCCTAAATGTGAAGCAGGAACATTCACTGAGATGAGAAAAAACTTATTCAGTGTTTGCTAGATGGATTACCATCTGCATGTCAGGTACCAATCACTTGGATATAATAATAATTATCTTCACTAAAGAAATTTCCATGACTCTTTTTACTCCTAGAAATCAAAATGTTTTCCAAGGCTGTGAGAACAGTGCATAAAGAACATGGATATCCATCATTGTAATCACTGTGTTGAGAAATTTAGTTCTGTGATACTATGCTGCTCATCATTTCTTCACTGCACAATCTCTTGGGAAGGTATGAAAATAGCAGTGTGACACATCAACGCAGCTTGAATGCAGAATTTTGGCATATGTTGGAAGAGAAGTCTGTCTGATCCAGAAAAGTGGCAATGGATGAATCTTCTGCTTTGGCTGGATCATGCATTTACAGTACAGGCATCAACCCATGAAAATGCCTAGGGAGCATTACATAACCTGAGCATCACAGAAGCAGGCTAGCATAAGATTTAAGGATAACATAAAATAAGAGATTAAAGGAACACATTGCTGATGACAAAGGCGAGGACAAATGACAGCTGAGCCTATAATATATGGGTGCAGAAAGGACAAGGCTGAGTGCAAAGAATTTAAAATCCAAGTGAACTGCTTTTTGAAACCCATTTTACTGCAGTAATCTGATGTATGAGCGAAACATGAGAACATGATATAAATCATTACAAATTCTTATTTTTTAGGTTACTTATAACATTGGAAATGTCTTAATTTCCAGTTTTGGTCAATATAATACATCCTTGCTGAATAAAATTGTTATTAATTTTATTTTTTAATATAACCCCCCCACTTTAATGCTAATTACATTTGAAAGCTGGGTTTTTTGGTTACATGAATAAAAACAAGAAATGTTTATTTAGCACTAAATTAGACTAAAGTGGCACTAAAGACTGGAGTAATAGCTACTGAAAATTCAGATTCAATTTTTAATTTAACTAGTAGGGATGTAACGGTATCAAAATTTCACAGTACGGTAATACCTCGGTATGAATGGCACGGTATTTATTGAATCATTTACACAAAAAACAAAACTAATTAAGAAGCTCAAAAAAAGTGTTTATTAAACAGTTTACATGAACACTGAACATATCAATGGCACACACATTAGCCATATATCTGTAAACTTTGAAACAGGAACTTCAATTTTAATAACAAAAAATTATTACACCACACACATTAAATCTTCCACACACCTGATTTAAAACCCTCTTTAGATTGCTAGATGACGTCATATATGAGGTTGCATATTCATTACGTCAGTGTATCATATTTTCTTGCTTCTCTGGGGTCACATAATGTTATTCAATGCACCCTAATTCTCAATATAACTGTTTTTACTGATTTTTTGAATGGTTTCTGTTGTCAGAAAAACGGAATGAATGCGAAATGGTGACTGAAATGCATGCCATTTTACATCCCTATTAACTTCTAAACCAATTACAATATCATAACATTTTACGAAATGTATTTTTACACTACTTTAATAAAATGAATGCAGCCTTGATAAGCATAAAACATTTAATCGAAAAGCATTAAAATATATATTAATATAAATTAATACACATATATGAAGTATATTAATATACATTAAATGCATTTTAATGACTACTACAAAAATATAGTAGTCCAAACTTACTATAAGACATCTACATACAGTATGTATGTATAAAATGTAATGCAAAAGTAAATAAGATTTATGGCATAATATGTTTATGCATCGAGATGACAATGGAATTCAATTATACACAGATCTCCCTGCTGATGAAGTCGAAATATTCTTCATTTACAATCATGCTCTATCACTCGACATCAGGTGTCAAAAGCAATTAAAAAAAAAATATTTTGAACCTGCTGTGAAAAAGACTTCAGTATTTCAAATCAGGTGTCAGGTGATATGATAGCGTCCGTATTTGCAGCGCCAAGTTCAGCCTTTAACAGAAAACTGAATCTCTCTAGCCCTGTTTACTTCAAACATTTGCCACACTACCTGACATTTCAGTTGGGATGCAGTCAAAATATTTCACACCTTCTCTGGCCCGTTAATCAGTGTGAGCTTACTTTAAATGGATTTGGATGCTATAATATGGCATTGAGAAGCAGAACCAGAAAATTCTCTTCATATAGAGCCAACGAGAGAGAATCCAAGGGTGCATTTACTAGAAACATCTATGCATCTGCTGTATGTGTGTGGATGCTTCAAATCTGCTAGAACACCTCCATATTGGAGGTTAAAGAAGTGGATTTCAAGTTAATTCAGCTTATGTGTTTTGCACATAGAAACAAGAGATTTGAGAGCGGCTGAAATCTGCTGAGAGTGAGATATGGTATGTATCTGTCTGTGTCATTCATCACTGAGATTTGTGCTGTATTGTAAGCTATTGGCATGCCTTGGCAGGCTGCCTAATAGCACAAGAGAAGCTGGCTCTGATATATATCCACACAGCTAACTTCTCCTATCTAACAAACCACTGCATCTGTCCTCACTGAGGGATGATCCAGTTCATTATAAAGCTGCATTAGCAAGAACTACCCAGGGAGGAAAACAAAGCATTAGCCACAACTGCAACCACAACTTTTCACATTAATTAAAATCATTTGAGCACATATACTGCAGTGATAAAGAGTCCGGAGGGACAGAATTCATACAAGCCATCCAATTTTAAACATCAAAATATACTTTAAAGCAGAATGGAAATGAATGCATAAGCTGGTCTTTGCAGACATCTTAAAAAAATCAAATCAAATAAATGATGCACAAAGAATTGATGTGCCAAATGGCAAAATTCTCACCTGACTGGTTTTGAATAAAAAATATTTTTAGTCCTCATAACAAGAATCAGCAGAGCACACACACAACAAAATGCATTAAATAAAGCAGATTATTTATCAAGATTTAAAGAGAAATTCATTGGCATCAAATATTTTTTGATGAAGAATGTTTCAACTGCCAGTACAATGATGACAGAATATTAATTTCTGTACAAACTATACTCTTAAATATTTGTGTTAGGAGAGCACCTAATGTTATAATCCACACAATGAAAATAAAATCCCTGTTAAACTCGCTTCTAAGATTCAATTACATTAGTCTTTTAAGAAGTTCTCATTATAGCAATCACACATCAGCACAAGCTAATGCAAAATCATGGTGTAAAAACCACGAAAGCCCTACAATCCCAGTCATTTACAGGCTTCAAAACAAAAGAGTGCAACTGTAAATCATTGGTGAGTTTCTAAGCTCGTACCAGATGGGAGGGTCTGAAAATAGCAAAGTTGGCATGAAAAATGGATGCTGCAGGGCTTACTGTTTGACAAATTTGCCAGTTGCGGCTTGATCACAAACGCAAATTAAAATGACAAGGCAGAGATTATGTTTTAGAATACCTGTGAACACAGCACCTCGCAAACCGGTGAATACGTCAATATATGCCAAACAAGGCTCCCAAGGGTTCAGTGCCTTTGTGATTCATCTTTCAAGCACAGATTTGACATGTAGAAAAATGCAGGTTGACTAATTCAAAATAAACTGCTATTGAATAATATTTTTATTGTTGGGATAAAGCTAGGCATGGTATAACCTGATCTTTCAAAGGGAAAAAACTGAATAAGAGCCCCAGTTCAATCAAGTTAAATAGGATTTTCTGTTATTACACTGAAGCCAGAGGTTAGTGGGTTGAACTGAAACTGCATGCTAATCCAGTTTATAATTTTTCCTCTAAATAAGTGTCATAACATCACTGCAGCAGGTTCGCTGAAGTTGGTGGCGGGTGGATGTACAGAATGACTAACTGGCACATCTCCCAACCAACAATAATTAATTTATCATATGACGCTTTGGAGGAAGGGATGATTTATACAGTCTTGAACCTTTATCCTCCCAACAAGTATAACATGTTATTTTAATTACAAGATCAATTAATAACCCACCTCTTCAGCCAGAGGCTAAAATGAGTTTTCTTCACAATTAAGGGATGGACTCATCAGTCCATGACTTATCAGCTTACAAACAGAGAGACTGCTTCAATTGCTGTCTCCAACTCATTGTCCTATTCTGTTCGCCAGCACTGGGTTTAGCAGCCAAGATTTATTAATTCATTAAGTTTTCCATTTAAAATTCAAGAATAACATCATGTTCTTTCTCTAACACATCCAATCCTTCTAAATAACACGCATGCTAAGGGAACACAGGCTTTGTATGTTCCACAGAGAATATGCACTGTGGAGAAAAGTATCGAGCTGAATGAAATCATTAACCACAGTGTCACAAATCTATGTAAATAGAAAAATTGGCTTTTAACCTATTATCATGGAATAGGAGCCATATTGTACTGGGCTATGAAGATGGACACTTCTGACAAGCTGTTAATTGTCTGTAAAGCCTTAGAATATCAAAAGGACATAATTCATAGAGTCATTTATGGAAATGCATTACGAACTTCCATTAGCTTGTGCGTCAGAGGTACACAGTTTGCATTTTTTGGGGGGAGTTTCAAAACGAACATTTACATCACAGCAATTGGTGAAGGACAATGCAATATGTGTGTCCAGTTAATGCCAGAACTACACTAAAGATAGACCTTTAGTTTGTGTCTATTGAGAACTACACAGAAAACAAATAGTCATTCACAAAATGCACAAAACAGGATTACAAAGGAACAGAACATGACTAACTTAACCACTTAACTAACATAACTAAATGAATAAGTTACATTATATTTTGAAATCTAAAATTGCCATAAAATCAAAGCCACTTTTCTAATTAAAGTTATGTTCCAAGTTTGATGTTGATATCAGAAAAATGAAGGTTCCTGTAATTTAATTTGTTATTTTCCTGTCACAGATGTACACATTTCTGTCATAATATTTACATTTTATCTCAAACAAGTCAAACCTTGGAGTATAGAACCTCAAGACTCTTTAATTATATGTGTTTTGTCCAGATCAGAAAAAGATTTGGCTAATACATTTTGTTACTTAACACTTTGAGGATGAGCTTGCTAAATGATTAAAAACACAATTTTCATTGATAAATTTAGATTTGTTATGCTTTCGAATGATATCCAGTTAGACATGTTGTGGGAAAAAGAGACTGAATAGCATTTTCTTGCAAAACATTAATTTTAACAATCTGTTTTATTCACAACTGCATTTTTTACAATATAAGCAGCACATTATAAAGATGAAATGAAAATACTGTAAAACATTTTACTCAACATTTGTGTTTTTATGCTTATTATAGTGTCATGCCTTTAGCTTAGCAACGTCTCAACAGCAACTCGATTGAAATCAATTGCTGCCTATGTAGGAAGCAGACAGCAAGGCAGTTCAGTAGGTTTTGGAACAGAGGCAATGACATTCATTGATTTCAAAAGCCAATTGTAAGCCCTGGACAACTGTTGAGATTGACTACTTCTGGCTAGTTTTTTTTTATGCTAGGGTTTCTATTGACGTAAAATTATACTGAATGGCATACAGAGGCCTCCCCCATATCCCTCTTATCCAGTCTTGCAGACAAAGAGGCCCTTTCATAGCTTTACAACTTTCAGAAATGTTCACAAATCTACATTTGCCATTTGCTAACTGGGAAACCTTCCACAATTTCTGTCACACTTCAAATCATACAGAAATGATGGGTCACTATTGGACTGTGGACAAGTAACAGGGCATTTCTTCCCTGATAAATCTCAATGTTCCATAAAACGCGCCATGCTTTTAACATATGCTTGGTTGGCTCCAATGTACTGCACAACCCAATGAATACAGCTGTACAAGTTGAAAACTCTTTCAGCAATATGAATATGTCAAATCCTAAATGCATCAGTCCGTGCATGGATACAATCATTAGAGTAAAATGTCAAGCCAGTAACAGCATAAAGTCTTTAATTGCATTTACAAATACCACAAACAAGGTGAATACAAATTAGAACAACCCTGATGAAGCCTTTTTAAATATACAATGTTTAGTCAATTAAAAAAAAAAGCTGAGTGAAATGATAATACAATACATTCAAACGCATTATGCTAATATTAGAAGATATGGAGCTGTTACTAACTACACATGAACCTAAGATATAAAATGTTGTTTCTTACATTGCATCTTAAAATGATATCCATTTAGGGACAAATGTGGGCATTTTTATTATCACCATGAGACTAAAGAGAAAACAGTCAGTTTTAATTTATTAATTAAAAAAAAATACAAACTTGAATATACTCAAGTTGTCCATTTAAAGTTAGTTAAAGCTTTATTAATTTGAATGGTTTTTTGGTCATTTTTATGTATTTTATGTATTTAATTTTTGATTCTAATTTTATTTATTTTAGTAAATGAATTTCACTTAAATAAAATAAGAAATGTTGCCATGGCAACTATTTTAATTTATTGTTTATTTTGTTTTAAGTTACATATTTTATGGTTTTAGTCACATACTGTACATATCTAAACCCCCAAGCATTCAGTGAGTGATTGAAATTTGTTTTGGGCCTTCGAAAGGCATGTTCAATTGTCTTCAGTGAGTGAAAAGCAGGCTCAATTGGATTAAGCAAGTGAATGACTTGATTGGTCAAGACTAGTTGTCTACTGGGCTCTGAAAAACTCCTTTGGTTGCATTAGCAGCATTCATCTTCATTACAGCTCACATTACATTAATAAGCAATCACATCACTAAAGTCAAGGACAGAATTAGCCGTACATGCCTGGGGCATAGTACTCAGCCATGTCTCACAAATAGGGTCGTATGCTTTGGATCACAAGCACTTCTTTTTTCGGTGTTCTTTGTTTTTCAAACAGGTGATTTGAACATACCTGCTTTGCCTCTGATCAGTTTATCCTGCTGCTCGGCCTAATGACAACATGCTTTATCAGAACTGACATGTCTTTGGTCCTCATGTTGAAAAACTCCAGCAACAGACTCACAAATGCAAATGCCTATAATAAACTCACAACCTTCTGACAGCTTTCTTGTGCATTAAAAATGCAACAACACACTTGGCCGAAAACAATTGGCTGAACAGCCAATTTAAAATGGAAAGAATGCATGAAAAAGGGACAGTAATTGCAACATCGTTCACAGATTGTTTAAATAACCTCAAATTACAGCTGAAGTTTAAGCTGCACTATAACCTCTTACTCAATGACTATGTTTACACAGTGTGCAGAAGTGGACTCTTGGCCTCATTAGGACAATAACAGGAAACTGCCATGTTAACACATCTATTTGAGACATGGACAATTACAAGTTTTGCCACATTACCGAAAATGTATTGCCTATAGACTCGGTTGCTGTTTTCTGTTCAGATGCAATGAATGGAGAGTGTTCGTTCTGAACATTACCTCAACTAATTGTGTGAATTTGGGGTGGGGCTATCTGTTTGGTCAACCAATGGCAGCCAGGGGAGTGTCGATATTTTTGCAATTTAGTTTACTGCCACTAATGCCAAATGACAAATTCCAATTTGCTTCAAGAATTATTTTAGAGTCTGCCCTGACAGCGTAACTATGTCACGTAGCGTAACATGAGTAATCATTTGACAGCATGTAAGTATATAAACAGTGCCCTTCACTAATATTGGCACCTTTGGTAAATCTGAGCAAAGGTGATAATGAAAATAAATCTTCATTGTTTATCCTTTTGATCTTTGATTCAAAACATTCACAAAATTCTAACCTATCACTGAAGTAAAACAATTGAAAATAGGGAGAAAAACTTTTCTCCAATACATTTTGAAAGATTTTTCTCCAATACATGTTGGCCACAATTATTGGCACCCTATTATTTCTATGTCCTTTTCCCAAGAAAGCAACTCTGAGTTCTCTCCTGTAATGCTTGAAGAGTGTGGAGAACACCTGATAAAAGAAAATAGACCACTCCTTCATGCAGAATCTCTCCAGATCCTTCAGAATACCGGCTCCATGATGGTGCTTCTCCTCTTTAGTTAACTTCACACATTTTCTACAGGGAGGACCCAACCATGGCCCATTATAAGATTTCTAACAGAGTCTGTCAGGTTTAAATTTTTTATCTGTTGGTATTTGATAGAATCCATGATGCCATGTGTCTAAACAAGATGTCCAGGACCTCCAGCTGAAATATAGACCCACAACATCAATAATACTGCAAAATACTGTGTTCACCAAACACATCTTCAGTGTTTGCTGCTAAAAAGCAAATTTTTTTTTGTTTTATCTGATCATAGAAGTCAGTCCCAGTTGTAATTCAAATCCTGTCTGATAACTGAACATGCTGGAGATTGTTTTTGGATGAGCGAGGAGTATTTTTCCCTCCTGAACACCATGCAGATGTAGCGGCTGTTTGACTATTTTTTCTGACCCTAAAGTTTTCTGACCCTGAGACTCAACTATTTTCTGCAATTCTCCAGCTGTGATCCTTGAAGAGTCTTTAGTCACTCAAACTCTACTCCTCGCCGTGTACTAGGACGATAAAGTCACATGTCCTCTTCCAGGCAGCTTTGTAACATTGTTACATTGATTGGAAATTCTTAATTATTTTCCTGATGGTGAAAATGGAAAGTTTCACTGCTCTAGCTCTTTTCTTAAAGCCACTTCACTAATTGGTGAAGCTCAATAATCTTTTGCTCTACATCATAAATATATTATTTTTCTCATTGTTTTGATGATTAAGGGAATTTGGGCTTTGTTTTCCCCCTATAAATATTTCTGTCAAACAAGAAACAATGGCTGGATATTGTCATGTCCATAATCATGCTCAAAATTGTAAATATTAATGGGAATATACTTCAGAGATATTTTACTCCATTATTGTGGTCAAGTATTGGAGAAAAACATTAATTTCATCACAAGAATTTCTTCCTATTTTCAGTTGTTTTAATTCAATGATTATTCAATGGTTATGAATTTTTTTAATGAAAGATCGAAAGGATAAACAATGCAGATATATTTTCACAGCCACCTTTGCTCAGATTTACCAAGGGTGCCAATATTATTGGAGGGCACTGTATAAATATGTGTACATACACACACACACACACACACACACATATATATATGTGACCGTGGAGCACATAAACCAGTCTTAAGTCGCTGGGGTATGTTTGTAGCAATAGCCAAAAATACATAGTATGGGTCAAAATGATTATTTTTTCTTTTTTGCCAAAAATCCTTAGGATATTAAGTAAAGATCATGTTCCATGAAGGTATTTAGTCAATTTCTTACCGAAAAACATTAAAACTTAATTTTTGATTAGTAATATGCATTGATAAGATCTTCATTTGGACAAATTTAAAGGTGATTTTCTCAGCATTTAGATTTTTATGTACCCTCAGATTCCAGATTTTCATATAGTTGTATCTCGGACAAATGTTGCCCTCTCCATCTAAATCATACATCAATTGGAAGCTTCTTTTAATCAGCTTTCAGATCATGTATAAATCTTAATTTCGGAAAATTAACACTTACGACTGGTTTTGTTGTCCAGGGTCACATATGTATAATGTATATATGCACTGTATATACAATGTTTAAAGCATAACATCCTGTTTAAAATGTAAAAAAAACAAATGTATGCAATATGCATAAAAATACATGACCTCATCCAGCTCAAGATTAACATCCATTAAAGATTAGTATTTTACTAATCATTCATGCAGCTATAGAGCTTAAATCAACCTCTTATGCAACACAATAACACCAATCCCTCTCTGACTACTAATTCCTTTATAAACCACTGGAAGGTTTAAAGGAAGGTGAAATCTGAATGTAAACAGACTATGACTTTCTACGTAATTTGCAGAACAAAGCGGTTGTTCCAGGACACATTAGCTCAAAATGTGTCTTGACAAAATGACATATGGAGCAAAGGCATTACATTGCCTCTTCGAAGCTCTACCAATTGCATTTTGCATAAACATTGTAACATCTGTGAGCTACGTGACATAACTAATGTGTCTTATTTATATATTTCTTTTCCTTGATGTCTTTAGAGGCAGCGCCTGTATGAAAGGAAGAACTTAAAGCTAAACATCTGGTGCGAATTCCAACAGGAAAATAAGAATGCTGTGGCATCTAGTCATAACAGACAAGATAAATTGAGCTTCATGAGAACTAATTTCACATCAGAAAAGTGTAGATTTGCGTACTGTATTAATATATATATATATATATATACTTCTTATATTGTGTGTTGTAAAAATAATGGCTAATGTGCTGAAAGAAAATAACATTTTTGGTTAAAACACATTGGTTAAAGAGCCACACATGGAAATATTTTACTTGTTTTAAGTTTGTGTTTATTTCTAATATATAAACAATTACATTATGAATAGATATAAATATACCTTATGAATATACAAGTAGAAATTCTAGTTCCTTTACCTAATTATTTTAATAAAAGGCATTCTCAATTCAACTCTCAATGCAGCACAACCCTGGTATGCCAAATGCTTTTTTTCATTTATTTTTCTAAATGTTTGATTTGGCTGGAACTGAGCACCAGGTCTGGCTAATGTTTACGAGAGGCCGAATTTCAACATGTTAGGAATTAGCAAGCTTACCCAAAGATACAATTGCTGCACACCAACTGGAACAATAAAAACAGTTTTTTGTTTTCTTTTGCGTGAACAGAGGTTACATATAAAGGTTATAAACTGAAGGTCATAATGTGTATTTAAAGTGTTAACACTATTTCAGTTAGCTGACTGATCTACATGACTTTCACAGAATGCTGACAGAAGACTATCTTAGCACTCACCAGGGAACGAGTAGCAACAATAACAGTAAATGATTCAAGGTGTTTGTCACACATGGGTCCGTTGGGCTATAATTTACCGCACGCCTACAGTAACAATCCCTACAAAGTTTTGCCACTGACCTGTAGGTCTTCATTTAGCAATAATTATGGTGTAAATCCCTGAAAAGCAAAAAACTAATTCTACAATTTACTTCTGAGATAAACACAAACAAGTGCAGTAAGTCCCTGTCGCTTTAATAAAGTTACGACTTACATTTGTTTAAATGCATTAAAACACAAGCACAGAATTAATTTTCCTCAAATAAATTAGCTTATTTCAATTAGTGGTCATAATCTGCAATTAACCTGAAGGTCAGTTCCACACATACCTAAAAGCTGTAATTATTTTCAAACCGGATTATTTTAGCGTGTATTTAATTACGCTGATTACCCTTGAAATGTCAGAGTCGAGTCACACTATCTGTATTCGTGTACGGCTAATAAAGCGCCACATACAAAGAAAGTGTCAAAGATGTCACATGAGAAATTTTACGATATATATATATATATATATATGTATGTATAATTTAATTAGCATCCTAAACTCAGAATAATACAACTTGAGAAATAAAATCGACCATATCTAACATTACACCGGTAATTTCCTGAAATACAGTACAGCATAAATTACTACATAATAATGCAGAGATTTTTTTTTTTGGACTGTTGAGTGGTTGACTAAAAATCCTATTAGCTCTGCACATTTCACATCGAGGATTTCTTTGTGCAGTGCAATGGGCACTGGCAGAGTAGTCCTCTCGCATCCTTCTCACTTTTATTTTGGGACATAATGGTGAGATACCACTTCTCTTCTAAATCTAGCATTGGCACCTCCATTCCAGCTAATTTTTCACCCAGCTGTAGTGGGTAAAAGGGCTTTGATTGATACATTGGGATTATGTCTATCCCTTTTCCTGCTTTGACACAGAATGCTATGAGGGGAACAGGATCTGCTGTTACTGCTTCCATTGGCTGTCACTGTAAATCACTGCGAATCAACCGGAACCTCCACCTCCTGGTTCTAGGGTGGTCTATAATACCTGGAGAAAGGCATCCGCTTGTGCAAATGCCATGTGATTAATCACTTCAGAGCTGCAGGAAAATGTCATGACAATGTTGATTGGCTGACGGCACCACAAAACATAGACAAAAAAAAATAATAATATGTGTGTGTATATAAGAATATATATATTTTTTAAAACATCAAGTATGGCTTATGCTTTCAGTCTGTGCTTAAGAAATTTCATTTTGAGAATTTCATTTTTTTTCTGCTTTACACACACATTACCAGTCAAATGGAGTAATGACAATTTTTTTTGTAAAGGATTCTGTAAAGCGCACAATGCCTACTCTAATATTGCAAATAAAATTAAAATTAAATGTAAAATAATTATTTTCTATTTTAATATATTTTAAAATGTGATATGCTGATTTGCTGCTGAAGAAACATTTATTACTATCATCAAATGATAAAAATGGTTGTGCTGCTTCATATTTTTGTGGAAACAATCATAATTTTTTTTTTTTTTAGAAATTAGTACTTTCACTCAGCAAGGATGCATTTCAAAAGATTAGAAAAAGAAAAGTATACTGTTACAAAATGACACCATGGACAAAAAAATGTACCATGGTTTCCACAAAAATATCAAACTGCACAAAATCATAACTAATAATAACCAGTTAATCATCAAATTAGGTAATATCTGAAGGATCATGTGGCATTGAAGACTAGAGTAAAATTGAGCTTTGTCATTACTGGAATAAATTACATTTTAAAATATATTAAAATAAATAATAATACTAATAAGAGTACTTCAAAATGTCGCTGTTTGTCTGTATTCTGCTAAATATATTTAATTAAAAAAAAAATGTAGCCTTGGATGTGAATGGCTACCAATGGAGAAAATTGCCCCCGGATGATGTAGATACAACATCTACCCGCATTAGCTAACTGGGCCATGCTACCCAAATAAACCCTGACCCTTTGCCTCCATCCAAGCCGATAAACTCAAACATATGCAGAATGGAGCAAAAACTAGTGGCTATAAAATAAATGGATTGCTCATTGAAAATGGTCATTAAGCTGCAAAATTGCGACCCAGCAGAATCAGCACTGAGCCGTTCCTCTATCTTCTCAGCTTCACTCCTCATTAGAGAGTGTCAATACAATCGACGGGGAGGAGATGTGATATGACTTATGACTTCATCCTTGTCATCTACCCATTCCCGCTCAAATCTTGACATTTCCAAGTGGTTATCTGCCCATTAGTCTGTGTTTGCATGATAGCAAAGGGAGCTGGCGTTTGATGGTCTGAACGCCACATTTATTCTGGTGTGAGTGTCGGCCTATCTGATTTATGTGCTCTAGCTGTGCTGTGATTCAGCATATGGTATATACGGAGACAAAGAGATTAATGATCCCTGTGACCGCAGATGAGACAAAATGACTTAAAAGAGAAAAGAGGAGGAAGAGAAACTGTCAAGTGTCCTTCCTCTTGTATTTGGTAGAAGGCAGAGCCTCACTATGAGCATGATGGGTAAAGTCAGTATAATTCATTAATGCTTGGAGTGCTCATTACTGTCTTTTCACACTTTGAGAGACTCATTACCTGCATAATAGAAGACTTCGTATAACACTGAGACCATTCCTCACTGAAAATTAATCATACCATTCTAGACAAAAAAGGGAATTCTCTCGTTAAATATTAAGAAACTCCAGTACCATGAATTCTATTCTAATTTCCACCCCAGCCTACCTTAGAGATACAGAAGGAAGACTGTAATTCTGTTTCAAATTCTAGTGAGCAGCCTACAAAAGCCAAATTCGAATGCAGCACTGCATGTATTCTTCCTGAAGGTAACAATTCCAGAATGTACTGCGATGAGCTGAAATTGAATACAAGATGGATGACAAATGTGGATTATAAATTATAAGATGTTATATAATTGTACATAAATCAGTGTTATTTTAGTGATAAATACTTGTTATTTTATTTGATAAGTACTTGAGATCAGGGTCTTGAGACGGCCCTGCTCAACATTTTATTAATAATATTAGTAATTTTGTCGTAAGTTTTTGTTGTTTTTAGTAGTCTTTATTATTTATTTCAGTTTTAGTTTTTTTCGTACAAAGTTAAAAACTAAAATGTTGCCAACTGTTGTGTTTATTTTAAGACATTTTGTATGGTTTTAGTTTCCGTATTATAGTTATAATTACAATAATTATATTAACATTAACATAATGGAAGCGATTGCTTTTAAGAATTAATTCTCACTAGTCATTATTTGATAAATAGCAACTTTTTGAAAAATGCTGTAGAAATCTAAACAAAGTACCCCAAAAACCCATCAGCAGTAAGGGTTGTGACAACTAATGATGTGGAGGAGAGTCCGTTCAGTGATCAGACAAACCGGGCGGCAGAAACATAAAAAGCTAAAAAAAGGAAGAATGTCTGCAGAACGATAAGGCAAGAAGTAAGACCCATGTAAATATCGTATTAGCTTTCCAGTGCTGGAGAGAAGTCAGGGCGGAGCTATCAAAATAGGGGCGAAACCCTTTTGGGGTAGGGGCGTGTTTGCTTTTTGTGATTTCAAATATCAACATTGCCATCCAGAAATCCATAACCTGCCTTATTCTGCATCATATATTAGATCCCTTAAAGCCCATATGCAAATTTAATAGGCAACATAAGTTTATTGAAGCCAAAGTCATAATTACCAATTAGTTAATACTACGAATTGGTACCTAAATTAAAGTGTGACTTTATAATAATACATAGAATTACATTATTAATTTGAATGTATATGATACATTATTACAAACTCTTTTTATTTCATACAATATCAATAAAATAGTTCAGTGTAATTAATAAAAAAAAATATCTGAATACATTTTATTAGAGTACTTTGCCGTTAGCTTAGCAACATGCTAACAACGCACTCTATTTAAATCACCTACGAGGCAAGTTTCCTGTATGCTTTCCTAGAGGACTGCTATTTATATGATGCACGGAGTTGCTGCCTGTGTAGAGCTTTTCAAATCGGTCACTTACAAAGTCCCATTTCAGTAAGGATGCAGCAGACAGTTGACAGCCTCACTAGGTTATGGAACAGAGCTGGTATCTCCAGTTAGAGGGAAAAAGACTGTCAGTGTCATTGTGCATGTGATTCTACACTGACAGTAAACAGAAACAAAAGAAGTAGTATATGGTACTCACAGTTGACGGTTACTCTCACGGTCTTGGTGTCGGGTGAAGCGATGTCATTTTCGGCACCGCACTCATAGTCCCCTGCTTGATCTCGAGTGATGCCTGTGATATTTAAATACTCCCCGCTTTCGTACTTCCTGGCTGTAAACGCAAAAAAAAAAAAGCATAATCTTTCAGAAACATTCTTCTGCAGGCATAATTAATGGTTGAATGCTTAAAGATACAAACACCATTCAGTCTCAGCAGCCAGTAAAAGATGCCCAATTGCACCCAGAAAACTGAAAAAAAGATTTATTAAGGCACATAATTGCTTTGTTGGCTAGACATCCAGTGGGAAGCATCTCCCTTGTGAGCCTGATTCACACAGGGAGGAATATTATTGGAGTCAAATACTGTGAGGAAATCAGAACTGTGCCAATATGACAAATATGACTTGAGGTCCTTGAGTAATGAGAGGCAATATAGCACAGTGTGAGGCTGCCACACATCTATTGGACTAAAAACCTCCCCAGGTTCCCCAGACCAGAATTCAACCTTATTGTAATATTCCTCAGTGAAACCTATTTATATCCCTCTTTACAGTGAGGTGAATCTTCCTCATGGTACAGAGAGGTAAATCCTGCACTGGCATACGAATGAGAAGCCTCTGACTCAGCAAAACCCCCACAGAATAAAAAAAGCACAGAGAGCGATGCAAAAAAAAAAAAAAAAGGAGGAGGGAGAGGCTTTAGGAGGAGTGTGTTTTTACTAAGTCTTTTGTAAAGCATCATAGAGCTTCAAGATATGACACCAAAAAACATTTAAAGGGATAGTTCCCCTAAAAGGAAAACTGTGTCATCAATTTACTCACCCTCATGTCATTCTGAACCTGCATAGCAGCTTTCCATGCAATTAAAATGAATAGGGATTGTAGCGTTTTATACGCTACACTGCAAGCCATATGGGAGCTTTGTATGACAAACAGACTGATATTTATATTTTTATTAAATTATACTGCTGTCCAGTCAGCTGCCAACAGCTCAGATCAGGTTATTGAGTCAATTAATCGTCAAGAATTAATCAATCTGGGTCAAGAAAGAATAGTAAACTGGATCAACTGATTCACTTAAAAGAATGATTCATTCACAAATCAGAAATCATTACTTCCTCTTATAATCTGACATTTGTATCTGTTCCTTGCACAAATACCATTCTGACTAACTGTTACAACGCTGATAGAAACACAGGAGCCCCAAGTCCAAATTATTCCATCCTTTCGCAATTTGCATAAATATTTGTGTGTTGCATGAAAACAATTACATCTGTATAGCAGGTAACAAACTAAACAATTGAACAAAATAGCTTTCTTTTGGGTTATCAAAGAACTGACTAAGACGTGTATCTGAGCTGACAAGGTGCTATTTGGCTCCCAATGCTTTACAAATGAATAGAGGCAAAGACTGTAAAATAGGATAAATTGCATATTCATGCAAAACAACCCATATTTGGCTACACAAGGATGAAAAGGCAAGTAGGACATCAGAGCAAAAGAAGTAAACATCATAGTGTGAGATTGTTCACCCATAACAAAGAATGTTTTTTTTTTTTTAATAACATGGTGTTAAGCATGATATCTAACATCTAAGTGCAAATATAAGACTTAAGCTAAGGAGTATATTGCATTTCGTTAATTTAAATAAATCAATAAATAAATTAAATTGTGATTTTTTTTTAAAGTTTAAATTAAGTTAATGAAAAACTAATAAACATAAAAATATATTAAATTAAAATGAGTAAAATTGATTAAATGACTAAAACTACAATAAAAAATAAAATCTAAAAACAATGCGTTATATGAATAAATAGTTAAATACTAATATATAAAACCACACTTTAAAACAAATAAAATACTGTTCTGATATAAACTGGTGCAAAAAAGTATTTGGACATTTAGTCCGTTATTTAAAAATGTGTAACACTGTAAAATAATTACATTATTACAAACCAAGTGGCATACTTCAAGCTAAATATTTTTCAAAAGATTTGTTTTAAATAATACATCATTTTAAAAAGATGTTAAAACAGCTGTGAGAAAAATGACTTCGACCATCGATATAAAAAATAACCTTGAGTCCAGTTAATCAAACAATATTGCAAAAATAGCCAAGAAAAGTGTTGTTTCTGAGAAAAGCTTTTTATTTACAGTTATCACTTAGTACGATCTTTTGTACTTGATGAAATGAAAACAACACAATTAATTATGTATACTTTTTCAGGGCAAACGGTTTTAAATCACAGCACTGACAGTCGTCACATTAACAAAACAACTGTTCCCAGGTATAAAGGAAGTTACACAATTAACAAACATTGACTACAACTTACCATATTTCTTCCTCCAGCTAAAAACCAGAGGGATCTTTATCAGTGATTAACTCACTCCATAATTCCCTTACTTCATTCATTTATTTTCTTTTCCTAACAGAGACTTCACAATGAATCATCATTTATCTTACTGATTACACCAAAAGAGGAAATTACCAAGGTTTAGTGACATTTAATAAAAAATGGATACCTTCGTGAAATAAACCTTTGTTATATCAACCAATGTGTTTGCTATAAACAAAAAACACAAACCCAAGCATTTTAAAGGCTTAATGGACACCGATTACGTGCCAGAAATATATTCAAATGTAAACCAGGCCCTTATCATCAGCGATCTGGACCGCCTCCCGAATTTGAAAAGTTCAAGAGAGACTTGTCGTAGCCTCTGGGAAATGTCACTCCAACCAAATTAGCCAAATCACAGCAAGGTTAATCTAGGAATCCACATTGCTCTGTGTTAAGTGCAGTCACAGTAAGCACTTTCCCCACATTGTGTGAAGAGCACAAAGTACATTTCCTTGAGGTCTGCCTGCTGCTGATATGATGAGCGCTGGAGAAGAATACATTATGGGCTAAGGTGGCAGTTCTCTGTACATCTCTTCCGTTAACCCGTGAGAAAATACTGCGGCAGCCCAAATGTTGCATTATGAGAGGCTTCCCCCAGGCATTCATTGAGTTGTCAGCAATGAACCATCAACCATCATTCAACCGCCACACATTCTCGCTCGCTGGCTCGATCTCGCACACGCACCTGAGCCGCCTCCACTTTTCCATTCCCTGTATCTTACCTTAACCCTGATAGCCTCCTCATTGTCCCAAAGTGCCCCAAAACAATTGGCAAGCACTTTTTAAGAGCTGGTCATTGTATTGAAACCATTTGGCGATGTTTAGACAGACTGTCAGTGCCGAGTATGGAGCTATTGTTCAGGAAACAATAAACCAGAGTAAAGACAATTTTGGGAGGCAGAAGCACGAACAAAGGATTGACAAAGGACAATTGAACGCTTCACTGTAGCCTTATCATATGTGAAAAAAAATCAAATCTGAAGTGTTATAGTCAGCTGTTTGAAAGGTCAGAGTTCCTTATATCCCGAGGCCTTAAATCACAATGGAAATAGCTTATGAAAGCATGTTTGGGATCAAGCGTGCTGGGCCAGGCTGTACAGAGACCGTGAGGCCACTCTGTAGCCTCAATACATCTCTATATAGGGCTTGCTTTAGGATCTATCTTCATCAGCATTTGAAATCATGTCTATAAAGCAATTTCAAATGCCCTGAGTACTGAAAGTATTAAAAGAGCGTGATTTAAAGCTTAGACAAGGCATTGCTCATTTAAAGTTCTTTAGTTCTCATTTAAAATCTACAGCGGTGAGAGTGTGCTCGTGAGTCCGTCTGGTTCTATACGCACATTATTGACAGCATCTAAAACAATTTCGCTCACAAGCAGTTAGTAATGTATCATTAGTTATTGAATTCAAGAAAAAAAATGATAGGTTGATTGTATTTAATCAATGGCATTAAATATGTTCAACAGCATCAAGTTTACAGTCTGACATTTTGTTTCATTCGGTACTGTGTATTATGTGTATACAAATATATTTTAACACTGTGAAAATACTTGTTTCTAAAGTTGTGCATATGTAAATACATTTCTAATTGATATGATGCCAGTATATCCATATTGTATGTAGTACACTAAAATAATTATGTAAACATTGGGATAGTTTTCCCCAAAATTCTGTCATCATTTACTTACTCTTATATCCTTCAAAACCTACAAATTTTTGGTAACAAAATTTGGATATAATGGGGTTATAAAGGCATTGTAAAATCCTTAATCAAAGACTCTAAAACCTGCAAAATCTGCAAAAATAGGACACAATATACTGTATAATTTAAAAGAATTTTTGAATTTTGCACTTCATTGCACTTTGTTTTAGGGTTATGAAATGTTAAATGTAAAATTAATGCATAATGATCTGCTGGTCCTTTTTTGTTACTCTACAGATTAATTTTTTTCAATGTAGCCCTGTGAATACTTATGATTGCTTAATATGATGAACAGATTTAATTTTGCCTTTTTATTCCATGTTTAGCGGTGTAACCTTATAGATATTCATACCAAAACTTGTTGCTAGGGTCAAATTCAGACAATAAATGTCATCACAACATTTCGCTGTATAACAACGACTCAGTTCTAATGGCAGTTATAGAGCATGACTGAGCATGATCAACGCTTCCTCTTTATTACTAGTTTTAACGCAAAACATACATGAACGAACATCTCACCCTTTACATAATCGCTCAATGTGTTTAAACTGCAGAAAGACCTTAAAATGTATAAACAAAATGTCACAGCATTTCATTTACCTCATGCAAGTCCTCAATGTTTACAGCTTGAGCATTTAAAGACCAAACAATGGCAATGATGTATTTTAAGATCTCTCAGTGCAAGCCTTTTCCAGTTTAGACAGCTCTTAACATTTATTTTAATCTAGAGATTAGGGGGAGATATCCCTTTCAATACTTATGCAGTCAAGCTCCTCAGTCCACTACTATTTACAACAAATGCATCTTGGGGGTCGAACCTTTGAGTCAGATTGAAATCATCATTGCAAGTCAGAGGTCTTGGAGAAGTCTTAAATGCACAATGGCTTTAAAAGGTCTTTAATATCCCCATTTATATTGATGAAAAGTGTATATTCTGAGCAATAATGAGAGGCACAGAAGTCAAAGATCTGATGACACACACACACAAGAAATGTATGAGGTCAATTGCACTTAAGAGTGTTTTGACAATTAAATATAGTGGTGCTAGGCTGCAGGTTCAGCCTCCTGCAGGGTCATTCAAGAATTACTGGAAATCACAGTCCAGGAGCTGCTGTGATTACAGCTCTGACGATTACCACGCTGCTGCCATATGTGCACCAAATACTGTTAAATGTGATGGTGCGCAGTAATTAATTCAGTCTGAACACATTTGATTTTGCTCTCTTTAACCATATGAATACTTGACAATAATATAACGTCCATTTAAATACTGTTAATGAATCTTCTCAGTACATCACAAACTTCAGTGGCAGAAGCAGCAGTATCTTAAATAAATGTTCTCTTGTCACTGGTTCTTATTCATTGTCATCTTCTCTGCCCACACACAAGTTAATTAGCCTGAAGAATAGTTCACACAAATGGCTTTCAGTCACATCTGTGCCAGACTGAATCTACTGACCAAAAGTGAAAGTTCACTAATTAGTTTAAGTTTAAATTACTAATTCACTTATCATCTGTTTTTATGTGCTTCTATAATTTGAAGTATCGTACCTTTGGTAAGTAGTGGTTTCATGACACTTCAAAGAATCTCAAAAAACAACTTGATTGGAAAATAATATGGCAGTCCAAAGATAAGTGCAGCTGACTTCAATAAAAATTCACAAGCACTCCAAATACTGCTGTGCATTGAATTATCAATTCGCTTTGAAAATGTGCCAAATTTTTTGCTTTAACAGCTGAATAGAAACTATGAAAGGTAAAAATGAGGTTGATGTATCCTCACATGTTGTTTACCCTGCAGCAGATTGATAATTTAAAACTAAGAAGTCGTTCTGTGAACAACAGCAAATTGAAAGGGATAATTGATTAAAAGCCTTTTCCTAAACTCATTTAATTATAGATGGTTTGAAATAAGATACATCTTCATAATTTCTTGAGCGTCTTAACTCCAACACACCGAACAACTTGAACAGAAATTCTTGCTGCTGTGCTTTAAAGTTAATGTCAAACTCTCTCTCATTTATTGTGATGTATTTGAACTGACTGAAACTCACCTGATGGGGAGATGTGTCTCCAAGAGATTTTGGGCTCTGGTTTCCCACTGGCTGAGCAGATGAGTAAAACATTGCTTCCTTCATTTACCGTGATGTCCGATGAAATGTCATAGATTTTGGGAGGAACTGTGGACCAAAACAAACAGTTAGATACACAAAGCTATAAATGAGCTCAATGCAAAAAGCCTGGATCTAGAAAGTCAAGTATGTGAACAACAACAACAGCCAATATAGCTGCAAGCAGCAATTATCAGGGTCCAAATACAATACTACTTTATCCCAATAAGGTCACAGGTCTGTCATTCATATTTGGAAGGAATAACTGTTTTCTTTTGTTGGGCATTGTTCACATTGTCTAATCATTGTTATACAGTATTTCTTCAGATATTCACATTGTAAAATTCATTTTTGTTATTACAGAAGGACTGAAACCCACAAACATCTTTAATTGGTCTTTAGAATGATGTTCTAATCAGGTGTGCCAAACTTCATGACAACCAGTCCATTTTTATTAAGTTATTACTGTAATTTACATGAATATATTTCACTGGCTTCATTCTCAAAGGATGAAAATTCCAGGATTAGTTCTCATGTGTAATTATAAAGTCTAAGTGTAATATGATTTAATAAATGATAAGCACAGTCCATAAGCCAAAGAGCCAAAGTATAACCAAAAACTATAACTACATCATAATGGCATTTCTAACATGATCTATCATGATGACAAAAATGATATGATTACCAGTATTACCTGCCTGGACCTCTTAAAAATATAATAAAGAAGAAACACATTCTCAAACACATTCTGGCCTGATTTAGAACGGTTCATTGAATTTTAGTTAACATTTTGGTGATAAAACTACAGTGATGGTTTTCTAATAGATATATAGAGGCTAACTAGACACTGTCACATGATATTATGTGTGATGGTGCACCTCACACTCAACTATGAACTAAAAAAATAAATCTAGATGTAAATCTATCTTTATCCAACCTTTCATCACAAAGTGCCTCTACTCTTTCTCAAAACCACCATGTCAGTTGTCAAGGGGTTTCTGAATAAATGTCTGACCTCCTGGTTTTGCTTTCCTACATAAAAAGCCAATAAATTGTCAGGAGTCTGCAAAATCAGCTATGCCCTTTGTTCATTTTTTGAGGTCCGGCTTTGATTCTGTGCCAGGTTGTTTGAAGTGGACTGCATTTAACTAGACTGGTTCTGACTCCCTCCTCCCAATATAATATTCTAAACACCATGCATTACTGAAGATCTATGTATAATGACCAGACTTTCCCAAAAGCTATTTATATATGTTCTTCTCAAACAGTAAATGGCGTTGTAATTAACTTTTATTTTATTTACATTTAAATTAATAGTTCTCCCGACAGACTCACCATTGCATCCATGCATAATCAGACACAATATATATAATCATGAATGATCGCTATTATAGAATAAACAATACTCATCTGGGGAAAATCAATTAGAAGAAAACAAGACACTGATGGAATTGAAATAAAATCCTTTAAAGCATACTTAAGAGGGCATTCAAGTTTTGAAGGAAATGGCTCTATTTCTTTTTTCAAAGCAAAAGGACACCAAAGATTGAGGCATTTGTCACCTTGCAAAGAAACAGCAATGTTATTTACTCCTATTTGATCTCCAGTTTAGGTCTTTCTTATCTTGTTTTTTTGTAATCTGCTGGCATTAAATGGTTGAGTTGAAATTCTAATGAACCCCTTCATTGTTTGAAAGCCCTGCTCTGACTGTCATGCTCTCCACTGCAGGTTTACTTGAACTTCCTCCCACTGTTGACAAATGTCCACAATCACTGATAGCACAAATGGAAAATGTTGCATTTGTCGACTGATCATATCTGACTTCAACAGGATCAGGACCCTATTAGTCAGTGCCTGAGGAGTCAGGCACCGGCCTTTTAAATGAGATGTGGGGCCTCTGCAGATCTTTAAACTGAACATGTTCGAAGAAACATCAGTTTCATCATCTTGCCAATACAGTATATTCCAGAAGTTTCTCGGTAAATGCTCACCTTGAGATTTGAAGTCTTTTATTACTGTTTTTTTTTCCCAGACACTGCTTTACTTCTACAATGCAATAAAGGCAAAATTGTGTCGAAACAATTGAGCTTTTGGAGCTTATAAGTTGGCGGGGAAAAAAAGTCCGGAGGATTTGGTGCATTTTTCAGGAATATCTCTCATTACAACCGAAGATAGTTTTGACTTTCATTACTGGTCTTGCGTGTACCACCTGTGAATACAGAGTATATTACCAGATGAAATGAAACCCTCTCTGTATTTTCAAGTAGCTGAAAAGCCAAAAGGACCGGCATGCCTTGACATTCCACTGAACACGGCAGTATAAAGAGATGCAAAGGTCAACAACCTATACCGGTATGCTCTTTTAACTATCACTAAGTTCATAATGAAAGCACGTGTTATTTAATCTCAAGCTCAAGGTCTAACCGCGATATGACATCTATGAATCCTTTCCAAGCATCAACCTCAACGCTTTTGGCCATAATTATTTTTAACCTGTTTATTTCCACTCAGCGTGTTCAATTGCTAGGGTAATGATGACAAGAGAAAAACAAGACAATGCTAAAGCCCTACCCCAAGGCCCTATTCAAGACAACCTGATGCTTTGTTTTCCGTTTAATTCATTAACTGCTGCACGATTGTCATGTTTGCCCATTCCACTCTAATTCTCCCTCCTCTCCTCGGCGGGAGGCGCTGAGATGGAGCTGCCACAGCTGACGGGGGAGGCATTATCAGTCTCTCAGCCCCAGAGTGAATAAATAAGCCTCTAATGACGCCACCTTGAATTACTGAAACGCTTACAGCTATTAAAATGCAGAGTTTCCTCTGAATAAGGTGGAGTACATGGCTTGCCTTTTTATAAATTCTGACAGGTTCTCCAGGGCTGACTGCTGCCACCCAATTCCAAGACCCCATTGCTTCACACCTACTGCCATCCCACATTCCAATTACAGAGCTGAGGGAAAAGTGGGCTCCTGTCATAATGCAGACTAGCACAGGCAAAGAGCCCAAGCAGAGACAGGCAAAGAAATCAGATGCAGTCTTATCTATTTGTTGTCTTCCGGCTGAAAAGGAACGAACACAACTAAACAGAAAAGTTAAGTCTGATGTTCAATAAATGGACTTGTACAGTATGTTTCGGCGTCGTCTAAATATAAATAAGAGGAATTCTGATTCTCTATATGAGGGCTCTGCATGGTAAAATACCAGTGGAATAGGCAATACAATAAAAGATGCCCTCTATTGCATAGCTGAGCCCTTTATTAACCTTTAATATCTGTTGCATGACATGCCAAAAATACAGAGACAACTGTAAATTAATTTTCCCTATCGTTTCCACAATAACTGCTGACTTATGTTTAAACGAAAGAGTAAAACATTACTATATTACCGTCAAAGTAATTTTTTTTGGTGAACTTTGGCATGCACACGTTTGCCTGAAGGAGAGATGGTTCATTTTGACTTCAGCACATTACACAGTTGGTCTGAATGCAGTTGGGTCTAATTTGTGGATGAGAACCAATGTTGATGATGTATAAATGTCTATTATGCAATAATGTATTTCTAATTGCTACTATTCTCCACAGAAAATTGCATTTTAGCAACTTGCATTTTTCACTTGTCTTACAAATCACACACATAAGTGCTGTTTGTGCGTTTTTCTTTATGGTAGTCAAACCAAAAAGTATAGAAGAGGCGAAACTCAATAGAACGCCTTCATTCAGTTAGGAAGCTATTGGGATAGATGTTACCTTCATTGAATTGAGCTGAAAGAGACACAGAGGGTAAGATACAACTTTGAATATAATAATAAACTCTTGTATGTCCTGAACAACCCTTGTGAGTCACAATGCGGCTCTGTTCCAAATGCTAGCGAGCTGCCAACATAGCAGCGCTTGAAGAAATCACAGGCACAAACCCAATGCTATGGCTGTTTGAAAAGGTAGGAAGCATGATTATGCTACCTTCTAAAATGCATTCTTTTTCAATTGCAAAAAAAAAAGACAATGAAAGAAAAATACACCACCTGTATTCTTTAATAAAAGAAGGTGTTGTAAGATGGTGTATATAATGTAAAATATAATTTATGCAATACTGAAAACACTGATAAAAATTATCTAGTCTAACTAAAAAATGGCAATTATTTTAAGCATTTGTGTATGCTATTGCCTATATATTTATTTATTTATTTTTAGCCTAGAAACAAGCTGACACCAAATTAGCCTTGTGTTGGTAATGTGTTTCAAATCAGTTAATATGATGCTCTAAATAAATAGTTAACCCAAAAAAAAGAGGCCACCCAAGATGTAGATGAGTGTGTTTTGTCATCAGAAGAGATTTGGAAAATGATTGCATCACTTGCTCACCAGTGGATCCTCTGCAGTGAACGAGTGCCGTCAGAATGAGTAGAAACACATGAAAATATCAAAGTATTTGTGAAAAATATTAACCTGTGTTGCCTTATATTAAAATCCACTAATAAATACTCTAAATAGTAGACTGATAATTTAGCCAAGGTAACAGTTAGTGAGTTTTTGTTACTGTATGTTTAATTTATAATATCAGCTGTTTGAACTTTTATTCCGACGGCACCCATTCACTGCAGAGGATCCACTGGTGAGCAAGTGATGTCATGTTCTATTTCTCCAAATCTGTTCCAATGAAGAAACATGTTCATCTAGGATGGCCTAAGGAAGAGTACATTTTCCGCAAATGTTCATTTTCGGGGGAATTATTTCTTTAACAGACAGCTTAACAGGTTTTTAAAAACAGAGTGCATGCTGGGAATCCTCCTTATGATTCATCCATGCACACCATTACAAGGGAACACTGAATATCTTGATCCACTGACTGTACTCTGATACAAATATGCACATGCATTTTAAATATACTCATGTGGCTGGATGTGAAAATATGCTACACTTGCAAAACTGCCAGATTCCACATTCATTCATAGTGGTTCCCAATTCCCCATACAACCTGAAGGTTGCTAAAACCAACCAACTTAGATCCCTAATTAGGTGTCATAGACAGAAACAAAACACAAACCCTGACAGGCTGCTCTACCCTCTGGGATTTCTTCAGTTGGTAATGCCACGGAACGTGAGACAGTGAGAATGTGCACAACCCAGTACATGAGCTCTCTTGGTACAACGTGTCCATTTGAAGAGTTAATTGAAAATGTACCACTCTGAATCAGTGCATGATTAAAAAAATAGCATTTTTAATATTCTGGTGCTGTTTGTGAATATCTGTTCCATCATGTATCCATCTCTTATTTAAAATATTAATACAATATAAAAGGTATACATTCTGCCGTAGAGCCGTTGCTTTGTTCTCCAGCACATCGTGTTAGTTTAAGCAGGAGTGCTTACAGTATGAACAGAGAAATCAGTGAGAAGAACATTGGGCATTCATGAAAGGATCAACTTTCACATTAAAGACTGTGCGGAGTTGCTGTGAGGTGCAGACTCACTGGTATAGAATCTAAAATGAGGCTTAATATTTCATGATATTTCAGATGAAGTTCAAAACATCTTAACCTAGCTTAATGATGTTCCAAAAAAAAAAAAATGTCAGCAGGCTGGATTGGAGAACCGGTGTTGTTTTTGCTTGATATATACATATGTGTGTTTACATATCAATATATGTATGTTTATATATGTATGTGCATATACATGCATATTAATGTTCACTGTGACTTTTGATCAGTTGAATATTATATACTGCATATGACCCTAACACACTATAGTCAATGTTATTATTATTAGTTAAAATTTCATATTAAATAAAATAACTACATATTAATTTAATCAAAATGGACATTTTTTCTTCACATTTTTCTATTATTAATATTATCTAGGTTCTTTTGAACTTATTAATAATATACTTATATATTAGGGGTGGCACGGTTCATGAAAAAAAAAGAACCGTTACGGTACACTTGTCTCGGTTCGGTGCATGCATGCGTAGCACGGTTTGACGGTTCATGACATGCACAATGTAGCCTCATGCCCCGTATGTGAGTTTTAGTCAGTGTGTTTCCCTTTCGCGCAAAAGAATTGAGGTGTCGACGTGTAGAAATGGCAAGGGGAAGAGAAAAGGAAGGCTGCCCGGAGTTGGAGGATGCGCCAGGGTCGTATAAATCTGGTGTGTGGGAACATTTTGGATTTTATGTTACCTATTAGAGGATGGATACAATTCGGACAGATATTTAGAAAGAATACTTGGGCTCGGTCACATCAGCGTGAATGTGCGTCTGTGTTATAACGGCGCTTTTTGCCCCGTGTGCGCTTTCCAAATGCCTTTTTACAGTTGCATAATAAAAGCAGGCTTTCCACACAAAAAAGTGTCATTAGTATGAGAAAAAAATTTGGTTACAGCTCTGTCGGAAGTTGGGCCGGGCTCGGACAAAAAAATGCGGCCTGATCCGTGCTCTATTACCTTTGATGATAGCAGAAATAAAACAATAGATAGAACTGCGACTTTATGCAAGTATTGTGCAACACGCATCCAATTCAGTTTATGAATGATTACATGATATAACCTTTTTAATACTGTATCCTAAATTTTGGATAATTAACTGTTCGGAACTGTCCAGAAGGCCATCATTGACACCCTCAAGCAAGGGGTAAGACACAGAAAGAAATTTCTGAATGAATAGGCTGTTCCCAGAGTGCTGTATCAAGGCACCTCAGTGGGAAGT
>JAUMHI010000041.1:11846547-11857576 GCA_032359435.1 Enteromius unitaeniatus | reverse complement strand
GTAATGAATCTAAAATATATGAAAGTCTAATGTTTATCAGTACATTACAGAAAATAATTAACTTTATCACAATATGCCAATTTTTTGTGAAGGACCTATACAATACAAAATAAAAGCTTTTGTTTGCATCATATATGTGTGTTCTGTGTATTTTCATTTTTACATAAATAAACACGCATACAGTATATATTATGAAAATATTTACATATTTATCTTTATGTTTATTTTTGTATAATTTATATTATTAATATATTTAATATATAAACAACCTATTTTTGTTCAATATATACATGCATGTGTGTGTATTTATAATAAATATACCCAGCACACATCAATAAAAAAACTTTTATTTTGGTTGCGATTCATCAAGATTGTAACACTAATATATGCATACTGTACTGAACTGGTACTGTTTTAGCATTAGTAATAATAAATGTTTGTTAAGTACAGATCAGCCTATTTGAATGATTTATGAAGATTATGTGACACTGAAGACTAGAGTAATGGCTGCTGAAAATTAAACTTTGCCATCACGGGAATATATTTAACATTTGTATGTGCGAGAAAATAAAACAATATCTAACATTACTAAATTATTAAAGTAGGAAAATAGTACAGACATAGATCAGAAAAAACAAAATAAAACAAGGCTAGTAGTCAGTAATTGCAAGAACATTTCATTATTATACTCCCAACAACAACAAGCAGCATTAGCATGAGTTACTAGCATAGCAACATTTGAGAGTCAAGGATAGGTGATTTACTGAAAAATAATAGGAGTGTCAAAATGAATCGTTTCTACGATGCATCACGATGCAGACGAGGACGATTCGGTATCGGTTCAGTCCATAGACCATAACCGATTATAACGTACTCACGCTTTTCTGATGTCATTTGCCACATACGTGCTTTGTCGCAGTAGAATACAATGGCTGAGGGAGGCGGATCTCGAGTGCGAGTAATTAAAAATGCTCCAACTACTTCAAAAGCCGACATTTGGACACATTTTGGCTTTTATGAACATAGCTACTGTCTCAGGTTGTCGAGGAATGGCAGGTATCAGATAAAGATGTAGTGCTTGTGACAGATAATGCGTCGACATGATTGCTGCAGCTCAATTCGGAACATTCCCTCATGATAAATTGTTTGCGCATACAGTGAATCTGGCATCGCAGCTCGCGCTTAAAGTGGCCGCGCTCTCCTGGCTTTTGGCCAAAATCCGCCCAATATCAACATTCTTCCATCGCAGCACCACAGCGAGCCACTGTCCGAAAGTCAAACAGCAACGAGAAATCACAAGCTGATAACTGATGTCAGAAGAGAGCAATCCGACAGCGTCTCTCATTGCTTCTCTAAATGCTATTTTGGTTTATGAATTATAATTTCATGTTTATACAGTACATTTGTTAAAGAAGAGTGTTTTCATTAAGAAGGTAAAATTAAAGTTTAAGTTCATATATCTGACTGTTTGTTTTTATTAAAAAAATTATATACATGTGAACTAAAATGTGAAAATTGAGTATGCATTGCATCGACGATGCATCGAGATATTGTATTGAACCGAATCGATGACATAATAATCGTAATCGAACTGAACCGTGAAGCCCTTGAAATGTAGAGCTATCTCTCTTTATACACCATGATAATCAATGTTTTATAATAAAACTTCTCCCCCAGAAGTTATTCTCTTTTTTGTGCTCCCGTTCACTGTTGCCGCAATACCGAAACGTACGCAGTGCCAAGGTGCCTTATTTCTTCGGTTCATCTTCCACAATAAACAAAATGGTGGTTGACAAAATTATAACAAACAGACCATCACTTCTAATATAAAGTTAGATATATAGGGTCTGTGTGCAGAACAGCAATATATCTATAAAAAAATATGATGGTCTCAAACTGCTCTATTTAAGGGTGACTCACTGTGGACTATGACAAATGGTACTGTCTGGTAAACAAGGCTAAGATTTAAGTGGTGGAGAAGATAGGTGATTATTCTCCGAAAAATGTGTGTGGGCTATCCTCATTCGATCCTTACAAAACAAACAAGCGTGCTCATTCTCTGATGATGCCCAGTATTGACCCGTCGGCTACAAAGAATGACCTAGCAAAACTGTTTCGTCCACACAAATGTGCAGGATACATCAAGAGAGCTCGAAGAGACAGCAAGTACAGTCTGTTCAAATTTCACAAAGGACAAATAAGACGTTTTAATCGTATTACATGCGATTAGGCATTCCAGGATTTGTGCCACTGTAAGAGTCAATCTAGCAATTTCATTTTTGATGCAGTTCTGCAGGAGATTAAGTTTACCACACACCGATTCCTATTACGAGACTGCTGTTCATCATGTGTTTCCTGTCGCTTTTGTTCTCTCTCTTTAGTTGTTGTCATTACCCCAACAGTGCGTGTATATTTTCTTACCAATGCTTATTAATTATCCCAGATCATGTAGAGATACATGCGAGTAATGGATTCTATTAAGGACAAAAGATCCATCATGATCATGAAACAGCCTTTGGCAAAGAGAGCGAAAAAGGAGGACATTCATTTTGTTGATTATAATTACATAGAAGAGGCTCAGCGACGGGCTACAGGTTATGGCCTCTAAAACTACACATCTTCAGATATGATTGGCCTGTATTAGTTAGCTTTATCTCAAGGAGGGTTGGGGTGCTCGTAGTGATCTTTTCTAGTTAATTACAGACAGTGGATTTATGCGGATAAAAATAGCAAATTTAAGTCAACCGTACGTGCATCAACCTGTAAAAGAAGCACATAATACGAGTCGAGCAGAGAATTCAGGCAAATATCCATCATTAAAAAACATCTTGTAATGACTAGGATGCTTGATGAAGTCAGCAAACAAACAAATATCAATATGCTGTAAAAGCTATGAAATATTCAGTACAATCATCAGTTTTATTTATGTGTTGCAACAAACACCTATTGTGGCTAAATATGAAATTTTTCTAAAAAACTAAAATTGGAACCAATATAATTGAGCTAATAATTTTAAAAGAGTTGGAACAGAGAGTAGAGGAAAAGCAGCCAACAAGGGAACCAGGGAACTCCTTCAATATAATTTAAAAAGCATCCCAGGTGGCAACTAATGAAACTGCTTGAGAAAATGCCCAGATCGTGCAGAGCTATTATCAAGGTAATAAGTGGCTAAACTGAAAAAGCTAGTAAAATAGATACGAAGTAATATAAAAAGTCAATGCATAAAGTAACTAGTATATTTCATATATACTTTATAATATACAAATACATGAAAGCATGTTCTGTTACCTGTAAAGAATTCATAAAAACAATATATTTGTAAACTACAGTATACCCTGTACATACAGGTACACAAACATATGGATCTATTTTCCTAGCTAAATTGCAGAGCCCCAACTAGTTTTTATTTGAAACCTGCTCTCCATAAAAACAAGACACACAAATAGCATACCTGACCCCTGCTGTCATTTATTCTAATTGCCTGTTTATAGCACAATTAAATTATTTAAAATATTTGATTATTTTCTTCATTCACATAAAGCTTATGTACACAAGTTCTGAGAGCAGACCTCACGGTAATGCATATTTACTGAGAAGAGGGGATTATCAAGCAGACATGTAAAGCTTTATGCCAATATTTGTAGTCGGCAATTGGAGGTTTGCTCAAAGAACAACATCAGGGGAATTCTTCGCTTAATGACCATTCAGTCAGGGAGTTAAAAATTATTGATTAGAACAGACAGCCGATGATAATATGCAAAGCTAACAATAGAGTTAATGTTTTCCTTACTAAAAAAAAAACAATATACTGTACCATATTAACCAATGCCTATTTAACACAATAAAAATGAAGCTTGCAGAGTTGCCATTTGCACGGGCTGCTATGATGTAAAATGTTATTCCACATGGACATTATCAGTAATTACGCTGCTGAGCAGGATGGGGAAAAAATAAAAAAAATTTCTCCATAAATTTAGACCACAAATTGAGTCACTACTCTGAAGATGCTCTAATATTTGCAGTTTACAGTTACTTTTGACTTATTTACCCACCGTGAAGAAGAAAATTCATCAATAAATTGGAAAGGAACAATCCAGTCCCATAAGAATGTATATTTAGATCTACATAAACATGGCAGTATTTAATCATTATGTTACATAACATCAAATCTCACACTCGATACTGCACTCCAACTTCTATCCATAGCCTATAGGCTTATTCACAGACTTTACTCTAATTCCTTAAAAGGGGGACACTCACATGTAAAGTTAGAATCCCTATTTACATAATGAAACATTAAAAAAGATTTTACTAACGTTTGATAGTCATTAGTAACATTTCATCCATATTTTCAGTATGACTGCATATACACGTATGAAAAAGTGCTATAAGCTTTGAGCTATAGCGTAAAATTGCATGCAGTGGCCTAGAGACACTTTTTTTTGGACATTTTGACAGAGCGGTTAAGCCTTTTTAAGTCAAAATATAGTCATGAGTATGGATGCAAGCACATATTTATATCACAACCAGTTTTACAGAATTTTATCAGTAAATAAAATTTCAAATGTAATGCTAAATTAGTTTGTCATCAATGAAAAACATGGCAAATCAATGAAACACTCACCTTTTACAATTAACTGGATGAGTTTTGGGCGTAAATTACGTTCGCTTTGTATCGAGCAGGTGTACAAGCCCTCGTCCGTTACATCCACTTTCTGTATCTGTAAGCTGTATTCGTGTTTATCCCCCACATTTGATACGATGGACACGCGAGGATCTCCTGACCACTTGTCACTCCCTGCGTAAATGATACTGGAACGATTCAACCATGCTCCTTTTGAGATCCCATCCAACAGGTAGCATCTGAAACCAGAAAGAAAGCAGATAATTAAAGACACCCTGTGGTGAAAATTCAACGTTTTAGCATTGTTTACATGTCTGTCTGACGTTTTTAAAATGCTTTGAGACAAACCATGTCCAAATTCACCAGTCAACATCATTGCTGAGCACTAAAACACCAGTGTACCAAAGACAGTCTCAAAAATGTGGTTTGAAACAGGATGTTATAAACATGCAAACAATCCTGTCCGTTTGCAAGTTGTTGTTTTTTTTATATCATTAGCTATTTGAGTTGTTTTTTGTACCATTAGCAATGCACTGTTAGCTAACACTGTAGAGAAAAATACATAAAATGCATTACCATTCTGATACATCAACTTGGAGATGACACTGGATAACCTGCACTTCCTCTTTTTCAGAATAAGTTTCAGCAGAGATTTATTTGCATATTCATGATTCCCTGTATAGTAAATAGGTGAGGATGTAGAGTTGTTTTTAAGCCGTTCTAAGGCATGAAAAATTATTTTCATGGGTAAAATGTGTAAATATGTAATTGTGATTATCAAAGATGAGTTAAAGGGATACAAATTGTGACTGTGAGGGTACTGAGGACAAGGACAACCGATGTTATTATAAATATAATTTCAGATATACTCTCATCAAGTACATATATGCCAAGAATATGATTCAGTTTGCAAGTTATTACAAAACAGCCTGTCTTTCCCTGTATCTGTAACGCTGACTAGTGGAAGAAAAAAAGAAAGAAACAAACAAACCAAAAGGTGTTCAGATCTAGTTTTTATTTTAGATATTAAGGAAAGTTAAACTAAAATGTTTAATAAACACCACTTCGTAACACTACATCAGTCCCTGGTGTGCACAAAAGATACCATCAAAAGCAACAACAACAACAAAATAACTGTTTAATATTTAAAGCAGTGGTTCCCAGCTGGTGGGTCTTGACCTGAAAATGGGCTGTAGGTCTGTTCTAAAACAGCACAGGAAAAAAACAAAGTAACATGCAAATAATAAAATGCAACTAACTGTATAATCATGCATTTAGGACAGCAAATTAAGCAGGCTTATCGACATTTCAAGAAATCGCTTTAGGAAAAAGGAGAAAACGCTTTCCATATCTTTTGTTGTTGACGTCAAAAGCTATGTGGCCCAATTAAACTCCACAGTATTTCGATGCAAATCCCTCCGTCACTTTCCAGAAGCCAAATTATGCTGATGCCAACATGGACAGGTTGCATGAAAAGGCCTCTTCATCAAAAGCCATGTTTTTTGTTTTTGTTTCAAGGTCACTCCATTTTTTTTTTCACTTCTGGATTCCTGTCTTCTGTATTCATTTAAACATGACGTGTTCAAATCGACAGTTCTGACCTCTAAACAAAAGACTTCAAAACAGCAAACGAACAAATTTCCCCCCGCCCACGGTTCCATGTCTAACATCTATTTGTTGTTTTTCAGCATTGGTTTGAGTCTATGCTGTGAGTTACTCACACCGGATACTCTTGAGGTTAGAGGTGAAATGGGAGTCAACATATCCGTCAGTGCACTGCTGGTCTCAACTCACTGGATCTTTTGGAAATGTGCTGGATTTTTTCCACATGCCACTCAAAAAAAAAATAGCTGATGTTGTGACATAGGATTTAACTTTGTTTCACTCTGGCTTGTTTAAAAAAATGCAAACAGAATGGTAAGACAAGATTTAAAATTATACAGTTGAGTTACATGAGAAGGTCCACTTAATAATGTGATTTAGAGCAGATCTTATTAAAATTGACAAACTAGCTGAAATATTATTGATATGTCATAAATTATCCATTTACTGCATGCCACATCCCCGAATTTCAATGACAGATAATAGAGTATAACTTATGTAGACCTACATTCATAAGCATACCTAATTAACAGAATAGAAATGATATATTCTTCACATTAAAATTAATGGCACACAAGATATGAGATGGTGCAATGGATTTTATGCTTAAATAAATAATTATATAAATAAATAAATACTTGTGCTAAATAAACACACCTGTATAACCATGACTTTAGATTAAGTGTTCAACCAAACATGCACAACTACAACTGCAGATCGTGGAAGCACATTCTACAGATTTTGCAAATGTTAATGCTCAACTCAACAAAACCCAGATGTTTAATGCTTTTAAACATCTAATGCAACTTCCATATTCCTTGCAAAAATTTGAAGTTGAGGCAAAAGTTATACTAGTTAATAGTGATAATTGGTCCCCAAACTACTGTTTTTTTTGTAGGGAATTAGAAAAAAATAAAAATTCTGCATACAATAGGAGTCACTGGTAGCCAAAACTGTTTGACAGTCACATACATAAATTTGGAAAGACCTGAGGTTAAGTAAATGACAACAATTTTAATTTTAGAATGGACTAAAGTGTGACTTGCAATGTTATCATAAAACCATTACATATTTATAGGTTTGTACAAACAGCACAAATATTTTGCAAACTGCTACTGTGCAGTTAAATTATATTAACATTTATAAAGGCAAAAACTCAATAGACCACTAATAAATTATGTAATACAAACTTATCAATTCTAAATTATGTGCAACAAGCTAAACTCTTTTGATTTTCCTGTAAAAGCTCCTCAGGCAGACTGCTCTACATCACAGACACTGAAGGTTTCATCACCATTTCTAACCCCTGAAACAGCAGGATGGCTGGTGTCAAAGCACCACAGAGATCTACTCGGACATACCTTACAATAACTCCCCACAAAGCCATAAGTGCTTCCTACTGAGGTGTAGGATACTGTGAAAGAAAGAGTATAGACCTCCATGTGTGTTATATATCTATTTATTTTTTGTACCTGGAAAAGGTTCAAAGCTAATTTTATGTGCCTACTAGCTTGTGCTAGTCTTTGAACCCTTCTGAAGTGTGTGTGTGTGTGTGTGTGTGTGTGGAGATCATTCACTAGTGGCTATCTAGACCCATGACTTCCTACCAAACACTTGATGATATCTCTGACTTCCATTTTTGTCTTCATAGTACAGAAGTCAATGGGTATCAACTGTTTGTTTACCTCAAAATATATTCAAAATATATTATTTTGTGTTCAAAAGTAGAAAGAAACTAAAACAGGTTTAGATAAACTTGAGAGAGAGAGAGAGAGCAAACGATGACAATTTTTATTTTGGGGTGAACCATTTCTATTTATATTGCTGAACTAAACCATATGCCGACTAAAACTTTCTTTAATAATTCACAACTAATTTTTAGCCTGATTTTACATTTGTAATATGTATGATATGTACTTTTAGACATATTTGTTTTGACATATCTTTCCTGCCATGCAGAAAATGTATTTTGACATGCAAAGATTTTTTTTTTTTCATGAAAAAAACATCACTTTCCTTAAAATTCTTCTCATGAGCATCTCTCAAAACGCAGGCAGCTGTATATAGTAGAAATGTGAGCTGGCTTACTGGCAAACACATCTTACCCCGCTGTCCCCTATACCCCCCAAAAATGACTGCAGCACTATGTATTTTGCATCTAAATATGTATATTCAGGCCAATGCGCATTGTTATCAATTTCAATGAGCATCTGCTCTCAAAGTCTCAAAACAGCAGAGAGAAGAGACCGTAATCAAGTCATGTTTGTTCTATCTCTTTCCTCGAAATTTCCCTTAATCATCTTTATTCATCCCTTCAAAGCACTGCTCTGTGAAGCTCATGAGGGCAAACCTCTTCACACTCATGGTGGGATTTTTCATCTCATGATCTCTTCAGAATCCACTGAGGCTTTCCACATTGTGAAACGTTGATTAGGTCTTCATCTGGCATTTTCTGATTCAAGATATGATTTCTGAAAAGCAGATTCAGGAGGCCTTTGTTTTGTTTTGGCTTGAACTGCAAGTTTTTGGATTTGTGGCATCTAAAGAACTGTGCCAAGGTAAGTTAAACAAATCTGTGCTGTATCTTTAAAACGCGCTGAGCTCCACCAATTACAGTTGCTGCTCTACAGATGTACTGGGTGTTTTCTGTAATCTAAACTGGATTTTCTTTTCATTTCGGATTGACCCAGATTCCTTTTGTTTCTTCTGATCACTCCTTCCAGCTAAACAATTCACTAAAGGTATGTTTTCTGGCAGGGCCTTTGGGATGGATTCCACTAAAGATTTAAACAATTCTGAACACACACTGCGTTTATTTGACAATATGATTAATCATTGTTTAGGGATATAGGAATATATTAGGGATGTTACTCTCAAGACTCAGGGCTACACGGCACGCATCTCGATGCACAGCCAACGGTTCGATACATTTAAGATACATATGAAGCAGCAAGCAATGCAATGCGATTCACCCCTATTATGATGCAGCGCGATCCGACTTTGATTTAATTAATCACAACGTGATTCAATGTAACACGATGAAATGGAGAAAATGTAGCCTCGGAGCAGGTTTCATAAAACAAGTTAAACAGATATGCCAGGTTTATTTCGACTCATTGTTAAATGATTTGGTTCCATAAAATAAATTTAACATAAATTTAGCTTTAGGCCAATTCACACCGCACAGATAAACGCCAACAAACTCCACCAAACTAGTCTTTTGGACTTTGTTGGATCAGTGTGTTCAGTGAACCCCTGTTTGCGTTGGTTGGAGTTAGTTTTCACCCAACTAAACATGCTTAATCTGCATTTGTTGGGTCATTTAACCGGTAGAAATTTGTCAAACGGTAGAGATTTTGGTCTGTCGTCTAATCGCGGTTGCACGTTACGTAACCATGCAATACACATTAACTTTGACAATGGAAGAGGCAGCGGTGAGTTCGCTTACATGTGACAAAACCAACAACGAGGAGATTGTAAAGAAAAAAGGTGCATCGTGTGTGATGTGGAATTAGTTTGGGTATAGGACAAGTGATACGAATGAGACGAACGTGATTTGCAAGGTATGCAAGAGCACCGTTTTAGCAAGGGGTGGAAACGGGACATTCTAAAACTCTTAACGTTAAAAATGCTTAATGTGGCTTAACGCACATAAAAACTGACGAGGGAAGCCCACATTTCTGTCAAACCTTTGTTGTAATAATCACTAACTACTGTCAAAAAAAAGAGCCCATATTCGACAGATAAAGTGAATAATATCACGTTAAGTGTTTTCTCCCCCATAGAAGTCCATTATAGGGAAACGGTTATACATTTTATTTATAATAGATAAAGATTTGCCACTGTCAAAAGAGCAAGCTCTTATTCAGTTTAAAAAGTTAATAGTGTTCACCTCAATTAGAAGGAAACAGCTTAACATGATATCATTCACTTTATCTGTCGAATATGGGCTTGTTTTTTTGACAGTAACGTTAGTTAGTGATTATTACAAGAAAGCTTTGACAGAAATTTGGGTTTCCCTCGTCAGTTTTTAGGTTAGCCACGTTAAGCGTTTTAGATTGTCCCGTGGAAACTGGTATACTGTCAGGCACTATGTTTGTACCTGTTGTTCTGAGAAAAAAGAAACAAAACATTAAACTTACAGTAAACAGTATGGTAGTTTTTTTTTTTTTTTTTACTTAAAGTATTGCTGCAATTCAGTTTAAATAAAATTACATTATATGAAACCGTTTCTTTGTGTTTTAATTTTTATTTATGCATTTTCAGATACAAATTTCTATATTGTGATAGATTATCAAGGTAGAAATCGATAAGTTATCGTTATCGAGGTAGAAATCGATAAGTTATCGTTATCGAGGTAGAAAATTGCGTCTACCATGATAGAAGATTTTGGTTATATCACCCACCCCTAGGTTATGGAATGTCTGAGCACTGTAAAAGGGATTTCCAACTAATGACAACATACTCTAACATGTCCACGAAACTATTGCCATGACAATAAATAAATATATATATATTTACAATAAATATAACAATATTTAGTATTTTTTACATCTAGGTGGGAAAAAGATTTAATTTGTACTACTGTCTGTTCAAAGTAAATGGAAAAAAAAAGCATAATAGACCTATTTGGGGGTTTTTCCATGTTGTACCAACGCATCTGTGTATCATGCCTCCTTCTAATAGATGTGTGTATATATATATATATATATATATATACATATATTGTGACGGCCGCCGATCAGCGCCGCCCTGGCAATCATGCACCGACACCTGGAAATCGTTTGCCCGGGCCAATCGATC